>VZTN01000487.1:103121-198910 GCA_013400515.1 Erpornis zantholeuca
CACACACGCACGCACCCAGGCACACACACACACACACCCAGGCACACACACACAAACACACACACAAACACACACACAGGCGCACACACACGCACACCCCCAGGCACACACACATGGCCGGGCACACGCTGCGCACATTCCTCTTCCTTTGTCCCATTGCTACTGTTTTGTTTGGACTGCTTGACGCGGCGGGGGGGCACTAGGCAGGGCCCGCTGTCAGCTCTGCAGGGTCCCTCTGGGTCCTTCTGACTACATTTCTGCCACGGCCACACTTCCCTGTCAGAAAATGTCATCTCATTAACTGCAGAGCCTTAAAAAACAACGGCACCCTGCCTGTGAAGTGACTCTGTGGAGGGGGCTCTTCGATTTAATTCCTCACATAGAGGAACTCTATTTTCAGCTAAAAGCCTAAGGCGTAAATGCACAGCCCTGAAATGTCCCAGGAGGGTCTCCCCCTAACCACAACCCAAACACCAAGCAATCATTTCACCCCGAAGTCCCCTTTTGGACTGCTTTCAAACAGAAGCAGTGCCGCAAACCACAACACCAGCAATGCTCAGGGCATTTCCTGCAGACGGATGCCGGCCAGTCCCAGGTGAGTCTGCTTCAGAGACCTGAAGGTGTTCAGCTATCCCGATGTGTACCTGGATGTGGTGGGTGTAAGGTTAGGGGCCCAATGGTTACTCGAGCCCATCTGCCCCGTCACTGTTTTTCACAGAGGGCAGCACTTGGACAGGCAGCTTGACTACCCCTCCCCTGCGTGCCCGGCCGCTGTTTACTCGGGCAAGGCAGGGTAACACCTCGCTGTGTGTGCCTGCCTGGGAGGAATCCAGCCTACCACGCACGTTCAAGACCTACAGATGGTGGCACTCCTGCATCCCGCTGCTCCCTCTCCTTTACACTCTGCTCTCTGACCGCTGTTGGATTCTCCCCTCAGTCTGAGTCAGCCTGATCTTTGCCCCTGTCGCTTTTGTGTGCTGTGCCACCCCTTCGCCAGCCAAGTGGAATCAGATGAGCTGTGGGGGAAACACAGCTGCCATTTGTGTAATACACCCCAGTCCAGGAATGTATCAGAGCCTGTTGCCTAATACAACAGGGGTGGAAGGCTAACCGTCTCCCATTCCAACCTGCATCGAAAACAAGGATAATTGTATTCTAAACCCTATTTCTACTGAAGTAAAGCAGACTCTGGGTGGACAGTGACATACCAGAGACATTCTCTCTTCCTTTGGAGAAAGCTGTCAGAGACAAAAAACTCAAACTGAGAATTCAATATACATGCTAATTGAAAACTATGCTCTCATACCAACAATACTTGAACTCAACTTGGACCACCAAAATGTTTTAAACTTAAAAAGTTTTGCCTAAGGTATGATGCCAAAATATGTTTCCTTTGTTCCTCTTGGGCAGATGTTGGCCACCTCCATGTGATGAGCTAGTCTGCAGTCTCCAATGCCTTCTGCACTACTCAATCTAGCTTTTACACTAAAATTGGATAACTAAGGGCACAAAGTGTATGTCCTTGGACACAGGCCTATCTTCCTAATTTTTCCCTCTTTGGTCCAGCATGTAACTGGGCCAAAATGATCTGAGGTGGGAGAGGAAGGCAGTATTGTCATGAGTGCAGGAAGGGGCATTTGGGCTGATGTTTGCAAGAGCACTGATGGAGGACATCATTTCAGGGTGGAGTGTGGAAGGATGTATCTGCATGAGCATCTGGTGGAGATTTTCAAGTGTTTCCATGTACCTGAACCCTTTCCCCACTCTTCATCCCTTCCAGCTTTCTGTCCAGATGTGGGAGGTTCACTGTGCACCCACACCAGGTATTGTCACAGCTGTGCTCCTGGCTGGTCACGTCTGGAGCTGGTGCTGTGCAGGGCATGGTGGCTCACAGACAGCTGCCAGTGGAGAAATTGAACCCAAAGGTGAGAGTGCCCAGAATGAACCAATGGTGGTCAATGCCACCCAGCCAGGATACACCACTGGAGGAGAAGAGTGATCTCCCTCACTGCAGTTAGCTCAAGAGATCTAATTAACTTTATTTATGGAGGTGTTAAGATGGGAGTCACCAAAAATGCTTGCAAGGCAGAAGCCACAAGGCAAAAGAAGGAGCACAATTACGTGGGGTGGAGGGGCAGGGTGTATGGAAAGGACAGGGGAAAGGGGGTGGGGATGGGAGAAGACCACACAGCTTCATGGCCTGACTTTGTAAACCCAGAGAAGCGTGAAAGCTAATATTCCTGTCAAACAGCATCCTTGTGGTGCAAACTGAAATATATCCTGCTGAAAAACAAACCACCAAAAGAAAAGAGGAAGAGAGAGTAAGAGACATTCATTTCCTTTGCAGTAGAGTTCAGGAATCATCTTTTATAGGGCCCTGGCCAGAAGAGGCAATTGTTGAAAGAGGCTGAAGGGAAATGAATTGTCAAAGGAGGCACATATTTGGATGATTAAATGTCAATATGTACCTTGAATTAAGGAAAAGGAATTTACACCTCATCTCACTGTGGCAGTGAAAACCAAATTAGAGTCAGACTGTAAATTTGCGAGCCAATAGATACCAATTTGTTTGGCTACGTAAAGGCTTTTTCTGCCCAGAGAAATGCTGAAGCATAAGTTCCCCTGGGTGGGCAATAGCTGCTGAGGGCAGCTCTACGCTGCCGAGCTCTGCAAGCCCTCTGGGCTCCTCCAGGCTTTTCTGGCTGTGCTCCCCTGGCTCCTGGCCCCAGTGTGCACTCATGGAGTCCTGATGTGCTGGACTCTGTGAGGTAGCTGCAGGTCTCAGCTACCTGACAGATGTGCCTGCCTCTGTGCCACTGGGCAGAAACACTGGTCAGGACTTTTTTATGCTGGAGTTTTCCCAAGAGATGGACCCCCTCCATCCTCCTGGTCAGGCAGTCAGTGGCTGCACGGGCTGTGGATGGACAAAGCACAGAGGTACATCCTCACTGCTTTTGGCACATGACAGAAGTTGCAGTGTAAAGATGCTGCCACCTTTCCCTGGCAGCTCCCAGAAGATGGCCAAAGGGTTGAGTGGTTTGCCCTGGCATGTGCAGGAAGCCTTTGGCAAAAATGAAAGGCAGAATCAAGTTCTTAGCAACTTGCAAGTCTGCACTTGCTGACAAAACTTGTCCCTCTTTGAGTGTCACAGGGGCACGGTCCCCTTCTGTCCTCATGCAGCACCTTACAGTTCTCCTTTCATGCAATCTCTCTTCCTCACAGCTTCCCGGGCTGGGGAATGCACCCTCCTGTCCACAAAGGGAAGTGCAGCAGTGAAAGAGTTAAAAGATTCATGTTAATAAATTCAGGCTGTCTTTTCCTCTAGGGCATATTTACATATTAATGGAGGGGAATTGTAATGAACCTGTCTAGGGAGGCTAAAGGGGAAATTATGCAAGGTTGGCTGAGAAGGTGGAGGAGGGGAAAATGTTCAATTTCAGTGCTTTCCAACCCCTCAGCTGCAAAAGCATGTGATCAACCTAGGCTCCAGGGCAGCACCTTGCCTAGCATGGGACACCCCCGGGACTGAACGCAGAGGGCAGGTAGCTATTTGGACCCACCTGCATCCCTTCCCTTCCACATAGCTAAGTTTCACACTGTCCCAGATCTTATTTTAAGCCCAGGGTCACTTCAGCAAGCATGTCCCAAATCATCACCGCATCCTCCAAGACATCCAAAGAAAATGAAACTCTTGGTGGGCAGTCACAAGAGCAGCTCATCCACAACTAGTTTTCAGCAGACAATCTCAGGGCTTTTCAACTATACTGTGCGTGCTTGGTGCAAGAGGCAAGGGAGCCAGAGAAGGGGATTTGTCCCAGGCTGGGCTGAAGTGCCTCCCTATGCCATCCCTGCTCCTTCACACCAGGCTGCTTGAACCCTGCCAGAATCTTTGTTGCCTCAAGCTGCTCAAAGCCCTCTGCATGCCAGCCCAAAAGCCTTTGACAGCACACGAAAAATGCCAGGAGCTTTGCCAGGTCTGCTTTCTCTGCTTGCTGCTGAGGCCTCAGTGTGTAATCCCCACTCCAGCAAACTACCCTACAGATTTTATCTCAAGAAGAACAAATAATCTGTTGCTTTTGTCCTGCAATATCACATAGAGCTATAAATCACTAGATAGGAGACTAATTACTGTGCCCTTGATCTGATTTAGATTGGAAGATGGAAAAACCAACCTTTATTTCTGAAAGCAAAGGAACACTTCTTCAGAACAGCGATGGGTGCTCCATGTACCTCAATAGCCACAAATGATTTATGCCCATGCAAATGAGATCAGGGCAGGACCCACTCAAATTAGCAAGATATGAAGTGGCCTGCAGAGTTTCTGCTGCAGATTTGGTTTCCTCCCTTTCTCACTCCCCTGCTTTTTGCCACCACTTCACCTCTGCTTGTAAAAGCCAGCACAGCTCCTGTTACTCTGGGTGAGAAACATGAGGTTTGATCCAGCATGGCCAGTGAATGGGAGCAAGATTTTAAGAAGATCAACGGCTTCTGCTAGGGAAGGGTTGCTCTGCAGCAGGCCTAAATGCTGCCTGCAGAAACGGGGAGCCTTCCAAAATCCTGTGCTGTTTCTTTTTGACCTGCCTGGTTTTGGCAGGAAGCGTGAGGGGACACCAACTGCAGGGTTTGGAGGTCAGCTGCTGGTGGGGCTCCTGAGGGCTGGATGGTTGGTAAGGGCACGCAGAACTGATGCATCACTCCCGCCCTGAAGACCTTAGGAGCCCAATGTTCCCAGAGGTGTGGCACACTTACTGCTCAATATCACACCTCCACAGCACCAGGCCCCAGAGACCAGCCCTGATTCGGGTCCCAGCAGGTGCAGAGCCAGCCTGGCTGTCCCATGGGCATAGCATCTTCCAGCATGTGCTTCAGGCTGGGCAGTGGTTGGTGGGATGCAGGGTGATTGCTGAAGGTTTCTGCAGCCTTGGCAGGCCAGGGTAACCCACACTGGGAAGCTGCTTCCTGACATAAGAATCTGCATGTGCTATCCTTAACATTTTGTCATTTTTTTGTATGAATGTGGTGCTGTGCTGGCTGTCAGACCCAATCAGCATCTTCTGCCCAACCCCTTCCATCTCCTGCCTTCCACAAAAATCCTGCAGCTTTCCCATTCCAGGTGTCAGGAGATACTTGGTCTGTGGTCATGTTATTACAACCAAGGATTATAAAGCAGATGAATGTGAGGTGGATAAAACAGGCACATGGGTCCCTTAATCCAGAATTTTAAGTGCCATGGGGATTAGTTTTATATCTTTGGCTGCAGGATTTGGGGATGCAGCAGAGCCAGAGAAGTGAATCTGTGAAAGCAAGTTGATCCCCTCCTCTCAGTTTGCTGTAAGACAAATGCAGTGTAAGGGATCTGCTTTGAAAATTATATTGAAGCTGCTAAGTGTTGTGGCATTTTAACCTTTAACATATCCTGTGACATTTTGCCTTTAACACAAGTTGTATCCTCCATGGCTGTGAAGCCAGGGATCACTCCTGAAAGCTCTCCAGCCCTGGTGCAGCATTTAATCATGGGCATAGAGATCCTAGCAGCTGCCTTTGGGGACATCACTGTTTGCAAGTTGAAAGAGAAATGCCTCGCTTGAATTTCCCAGTGTTTGGTTAAGCATCCGGCCTCAGTGATAGGATTGAAGCTGAGCTTTGAATGACGTTTTTTGCCAGGAAGAAAGGGCTGGGGAAGAGACATTTCTCCCTTGGGCTTAAGATCATAAATAAGGCAGTGTTATGTAAGTGTGACTATAACCTATTTATACATAGTGTCAGACTCATACATTCAGGCTATGAATGACAAATCTCCCACTAATTTTTTATGAATGTAACAGTGGTACCTGTATGAGTTTTGAAACAGCAGTGGAAATGCAGGTTCTTCTGTGCCAGCTGTAACTGGGACACCCCTCCAAGTTACACTGAGGGAGGGATGACTTGTATCTGGCACTTCTTGTACAGACACAGAGGGTGCAGTTGGCTTCAGGCAGCTCCCTTGTACCCATTCCTGATCCCAAGGCCCAAGTGGCAAGCACCAGGGGAATGGAAACCTGCCGCTTTTCCTGGGACAATCCTGGTCTCTTGTCTCTCAAGCAGAGAGGCTCAGAGGCTCTTTCAACAGGACTGTGCCCCATTGTGAGGCGTGGAGATGCTGAGGGTTCACCCAGGTGGCAGGACATGGGAACCGTAAGTGTCGTCTGGCAAGGTCAAACCCACATAAGGAGCACCAGCTCGCATGAGGTGTTGACCAGGGAAACACCTTGCTGCGGGACCCTGTGCGTGATCTGAGTTTACAGGGCGTCAAAAATAAAAGGACGAATTCCTGGAAGTAAAGCACATGGGTGGTTACTAAACACAGGGAGGTTGCTGAGTTGAAACCAGTTAGAGGCCAGAGGGTTGCTGATCTCCTTCTGGTACACACTTGTGCTGTTTCTGTGTGTCTGTTCCTGATACTGGTGTTGCTCAGTGTGAAGTTGCTGAGCAGAGGGGTTAGAACCAGTGTGGCCTCACACAGGCCAATGCAGCCTTACTCTGTGTGTCTGACTTGGTTGGCATGGCCTGATGCCTGCCTGGGACCAAGACAATGGCAACTGTATATAAAAAAATCAAAGGAAGATTTCTACCAAGAAATTACTCCTGAGACACAGAGAGGCAGTCATCGTAACTGTGACAAGACAAAACCCCATATCAGCTTCAAGTTTAAAGACAGGCTTCTTCCTTCTCCATTGCCTCCCAGTCTGGGCTCTTCCTTGAGCGTTGTCTCAGCACAGCAGACAATCGCACATCCCTGTCAAGGGCCCGTGCCAGCAGCCATGGACCCCAAAGACCTGAGCATCACAGACGTCCACAGGCAGTTGTGGCAAGAGGAGAAAGTCTGAAATCCCTGTGGGGCTTCTTTGTGCCTCCGGTTAATCTCCCTTCTCTGCTCCACAGATGATCTCAGCTCCCGCTGAGACCTGATCACACAAATCCGGCAGGGACACGTGGCCCTGGCTTGTCATGTCCTGCTGTCCCCTGCCAGAGATGAGGCAGCCACAGGGTCAAGTGGGGATGGCCCAGGGGGTCAGAAGTGACCGCAGCTGCTGTGATTTTTTCCTAGACACCCCCAGCAGAGCCCTGTGACTGATTCACCTCCTGTCTTGGTGCATCAGGCATTGACTCACACCCAAAAATACGTCAGATGATTGTGTCCGTGAAGGTCTTCATGGACTTTGCCCCAGGCATCACCAATGAACTTTAAAGCTGGGCCTTCTTCCAGAGTGATGGGAGACCTTTACTGGCGATGCTCTGCGCCTCCAAAGGAACATGAAATGAGGCTGGACAACTCTCCCAGCCTCCTTCAATTCACTTCTCAGTGGCTTCCTGTGCCAATGTGAGGTCTGTCCTGTTAAAAAAAAAGGCCTTATCTGAGAAAGGCCTGATCCTGCTGCCTTTGCCTTGGTAGTTCCATGAGGAACAGAGGGAAGCAGCAGAGACCTTACGCTTTCAGGCTGCTGCCAAACATATGCTCTCAGGGCTGAAATCAACTTCTACCACAGTCGGCATGCAGACAGATAGGCACATGCCACAGCCTCTCTGGCAAGAGTTCATGCCCTTGAAAAATCTCTCCCAGAAGCTCACTTTTTCTGTACTCTGCTTTGCCCAATGTGTTCAATAAAGGGAAAAGCAAACCCCAGCAGAATAGGCAACACTGACAGACTACTTGCCAGCCAGAACCCATCACTGACCCGGCGACTCTCTGAGCAGCCCTTTCAAACCAGAGGGCTTAAGCCACCCCAGGAGTGTTGTCAAGCACCAGCAGCAGAAATCCAGAAAAAACCCAGTAAAGACAGTAAGAAGTAGAATAGCAGGAACAGCAGAAACAGTAAAACTATGTGCTAAATAGGTGCACTTAGTAGATGTCTCATGCAGTCCAATAACATGGAGAGCACTTGTGAACGTCCAGCCATAAAAAAGAGATGTAAAAAGTCCAGCTGGATCAATGACCTGGTGCAAGGGCAGCTAACCTGCTTCAGGCAACATGGAAACAGCATGAACCTGAGCAAGTGAGCCAGTGCTTCCCAGGCGACTCTTCCCATGTGCAATGTGCCTGGGGGACTTCCTGAGCCAGCGCTGGGATCTGTGCCCCTAATAACCCCTAATAGGTATTTCCTCCATGAATAGGCCTGGGTGCTTTTTGAAGTCATGCAAATGTTCATCATCTACAGCATCCTGCAGCGAGGAGTTCCACTGCTTCATTATGCCAGAGCCACTTCCTTGGGCTTGCTTTATACCTGCCACCCCCTTTTTTCACTGCTCCTCTCCAGTTCTGTCCTGGAAGAGATGGTCATCTCAAACGCATCTCCTCTCAGCTACGAGAGCAGAAGAAATGGCATCTTACTTGCTGCCCTATTTGGAGACCTAACAGTACTGCATTGAATTACCTAATGAGATCAAAGTGTAATTCTACCCAACAGATTGAAGAATATTGCTCTTTTTGCGGGGCAACTCGCTTTGTCACACGAAGGATGCATTGACCTGTTTCAAGTCAGTGTTTGTAGACTCCTCTTCTCCATCAAGGCTTGCTACATAATTGTGTCAGGAGATCATCTTTGAGGGTGACAGTGAAGAGCACCATGCTCTTCTCAGGGGGTGAAAACAATTTACGGCAGTGAGGGCTCCCCAGATTGCTGGTTCTTCAAGCTCTGTCATTCTGGGCCCTGAGCTCCAGCTCAGTGAGCTCATGGGGTGTAACATGATTCAGAGAGATGAAGTTGTGTTTTTGTAGAGTTTGGCATGGTGTGGTAGTCCATGCACATTTGTGCTGGTCTGTGCTGCCAGCACACCTCACCAGGGGCTGATAATAAAGGGAGAGGTGCTCAAACAATCCCCTCTGAAGGCAAGGATGAATGAAAAGGTAGGCTCTAGCAAGCTTTGCATAGGAGGCAAAATATAAGGGTGTGACAAGTCATGAACACACACAAATGGGAATGTCAGGTCTGGGGGTTGTTCTCGCCTCTTTTCAGCATCACTGCCACGAGTCTTAAATACACAGCTCCAGAGACAAGGCCATCTGTTTTGCCATGACAGCTGGCAGCTAGCAGAGGCCAGTATGAATAATCTGCCTCCTCTGGAGCCAAACTTGCTAAGAAAAGCAATTTCAGCCGTGTCACATGAAAGCCACCTGCTGCCCCAGCCAAAGGCATGGCATGTGTGGGCACCATAGTACCAGGTTCTCCCAGATTTCCATCACATCTCTCTTGTGCTGCAAGGCAAGAGGATCCTGGGACAGAGGAGATTCCCAGTGACATCTCTTTTCACCTTTGCATTTTAGCAAGTAGAAGCTACAGTAGAGCTGTTTGCACTGGGTGAACTTTCCCTGTTTCTTTGGGGTTTTAAAAATTTTCTTTTGAAAAATGAAGGGTTTTCCCCTCTCTCTCTTTCAGGATCCCTGGTGTGAGCATTGCTCAGTGGTTGGAAGAGTGTGTTGAGTAATGATACTGGGTGTGAGGAAAGACTGACATAGGAAATGAAGTCTGGAGAAGGAAGGGGTGCAGACAGTGTGGCCCCACAGGCTCTCCAAACGGCAGAGCAACGGTGACAAAGTGCACAAAAGAGGAAGAAAAATAAAAATTGGGGAACTTCCAGCCCTCCACGGGGGATCCTCTGGGGAAGATATGCAAGACCAAGTCCTCAGAGTGAGTTATGCAGCAATGTGTGGGCAGCTGGTGGCTAGGGGTGTCACAGCTGCCTGCTCCAGTACTGTGCCACCTCTGGAAGGCTTCTTGGGAGACACTGTCCTTGCTATACCACAAACCTGAACCCCCTTTGGTTGGTGTTGATCCCACATGCCTTGTTGCAAGGGGAGAGGGGGAGTCTGTAAGCACAGGGACCCCTCAGGCTGGTCCCCTCCTTCTGAATATTTGCTAGGCTTCCTCATGCAGAGAAAGGACCTGGCACCCCTTCTGGGAGACACAGCCCCAGCTGCTGCCTTTGCAGCATCCTACGATCTTCTGAGCATCCTTGGGGCTCTCCTGAATAGAGGAACACCCAGCTGGTGGGCCTGGCCCAGGTCTGAATGCACTGCTTGGAGAACTTAATCTGAGCTATAATTTCAAATGCTGTCATAAAAAATGGTCAGACACTTCTTAAGAGAAGTAGCTTTGAGACTATCCCAATGGAAATAGGAATTTTTGTGAGGGAGGAATGGGCCCATCTGCCAGCACCAGTGATGCCACCAGGAAGCTTTGAAGATGGGAAACTGAGACAATTTTTCCAGAAGCAAGGACCTCAACGAGGCTACCACCACATTAAGGGAACCTCATTAACCAGGATTAGTGCCTGGGGTCTCCCACTGAGGTAAAAGTCAAAGGTGCAATTACAACCCATGGCAGTCTGTGCAGCCCACTTGCACTAGTGCTGGTTTCAGTTCCACTAAAACTCCTCCTGGGCTGACTTGTGTCGTGTAACCCAGAAGAGGAAAGGAAGATTTCCAATAGGAGGGTTTTTCAGAGCTGTCCCTCATGCTTGTTTGGCCTTGTAAAAACTCACTTTTATCTGCATGGAAAATTTCTGTAAATTTCTGGTAGTTTCACAGAACTACCTTGCAGAAAAATTTTGAGGGCCACAATGGCATCTCTCTTGCAAACCTCCAGGGTCAAGGGAAAATCTGTCTGCCTTCCCTTCCTTGTATTTGGAGAGAAAATTGGCAGTGATATGTTTTTACTTCCTTACGTGAGGGCTGGCCTCCCTCCTTCTGTGTGCTTGGGAAAATCTGCAAAAGTCTCAGGACATAGCTGAGCTTTCTAATTCTCATCAAATCTCTTGTGATAATTTTCACCTTTTCCTCCCTGTGTTACACAATATCCCTGTCAGCTTTGCTGCCCTGTCCTTCTGTCAGGACATTTCTTATACCACCCATCCTTTTTTGCTGAACTTTCTTGATTGAGCCCGTTGGAAGAAAAACAGCTATGCCAAAGCATTAGGTGCTCTAAAGAGCTCAGAAACACCAAAACCATGAGGGCAGAGCATCCTTCTCCCCAACAAAGTGCAACCAGGGCATGCATCAAGCACTGACACACACATGCCCATTGTGTCAGGGTCTCATGGGGAAAGGGACTGGGATGAATGAGTAGTTTTAATTGTACACACAACCTTTTGCCCCAGTCTTACCAACTGAGTGCTGTTTTGGAGCACGTACATGCTTAAGCATCACCAGGGCCTGTTGCATGGGGAGCAAAGGCATGCTTAGCCGGCATGGATTGGTTTTGCATTAGTCCATTTCCTTTTCCCTGACACAGGAGAAATTTGTCTTGCATTAGCGTTGTTTCCTACTCACTTGGAAAGGAAGAAGTGGGTGGCGGCCACATCCCCTTCCCTGAAGGCCGTCCCTGGTGCAGAGGGCCCTGGGCTGTAGGGGAGGGAGCAGAGGGGGCCCAATACCTCACGGCATCCGCTCAAAGCATGTCAGACTCGGCTTTTAATCTGCCATCACACAGCCAAGGGTCAGCCCTGTCTGCCACACACCCTCTTCATCCTCATCTGACTGTCACAGCAGCACAGATTGCTCCTTGCTGCCCAGCAATGCTGGCTGCAGACCTGCCCCCCCTGCTAGCATCTCTTCCTTAGCATGAAATCCCTGGCAGGCAAAATGTCCTCTTTGTCCCTTTCTCCCCCAGAAGCTATGCCATCCTGCATTGTTCATTGCTCAGTGGGAAGTTTTCTGGCGTGACTGCCGGCACCAGCAGGGAGGTTGTATAGCTGCTGTGGCCACTGGCCATGAGACACAAAGCCCCAGCAGGGAAGGCTGGCCAGGCTCATGAATGACCGCTGCTTGCTCGATGTAATGAGCAAATATAGTTAACAAGCAGCTGTAATCTCCTGGCTTTGTGTGCACTCCCCCCTGCTGTTCCAAACACAGAGGTGATGTCAGGGTGTCAGGGAAGACACGTCCATCCATGACACCCCGTGTGTTTTCTCCCTGGGATCAGCAGAGATGTTCCCCAGAGCCACATCAGCCAGGCCACTTTCCACCTTCCCTTGGCCCTGCAACCCCTGGGCCAGCATGTGGTGGTGTGGGGATGCATCTGTTTGAGCCCAGACACCCAGGCCAATTGAATGCCCCTCTCACTCACGTGTGGGGTAGGGAGGAAGGGGAAAACCCTTCAACTCAGATATTCAGCCTTGCTGGCATATTTAGGCCAAAGATGTTCCCTCTGTGGGACAGCACACTTTGGCATTAAGGGCTGACTCCAGCATTATCATTTTGTTGACGGAAGAGATGTTAGGATTAGGGGCAGAGGAAAGAAAGGGTTGGAAACGTGCTCCATTTCCTAGAGACGGCGGCTTTTTTCTCCTCCCAAATTGCCCAGTCAACCACAAGATGAGTCACTGGTCTCCCGCATTTCCACCTGACCCACTTTTGGCTTGTCAGGGCTGACTGCAGAGCTTTTGTTTCTGGGATGCACATATGCACAGCCATGCAACTGTGATGCTTTGGGCTTCTCCTGTGTGAAACAACCTGGAAGCAGGGAAGCTTTTCAGCCCTGGGCTTCCCTTGAAGGCACAAAATTATGACCATCCCAGGCCACCATCATCCAGGCTCCTCTATGAAGGTCCAGGGGGCCTTGCCTGAGCTCTGTGGGGAGCTCTGATCCCCAGCGGCTCCAAGCTGAGCCTGGAGGTCCGGGGCTGTGAAGCCGTTATCCCATAGTTAGGTTTCCCTCTGGGAAAAGCTGAAAGGAATAAACAGCAGATGGGACAGCTTGTTCTGCTTGCCTGCTAATGGGTTTCAGTAGGCTGTTCCCAATTTCATGCTCCTGTCTGTGAAAAGGTACTATCACAAGTCAGGACACTAGCACAGCCCAAAACAAAAGCACTTCAGAGGTGCTCAGATAACTGTGCCCACCAGGTTGCTGTTTGCCTCCGCAGTGCTGTGCCTGGCACGGACCTCTTCTTTTCCAAAACCATGAGAGCACTATGTCGAACCACAGCTGAATTGCAGAGATGAGAAACACAGATTAGTGGCAGAAAACAGAAATGGCATCCCAGGCACAGGAACAGCCCTGGGCAGCAGTATAAATAGTCACACGCTTGCTCCGTTTTGTGCATGGTGGTGTCATTTTTTTCCACCACCCAAGGGAAATTCCCAAGGGTGAAATGTCCATCTCAATTGTATTTTCCATGTCCAGCTCATTGTACTTCCTCAGCCTTCATATCTTGAAGGATGTTGCAGGGGACTTGCCTTGCAACCAGATCATGTCTTGCTTTCACCTCAATTTGCTGGCCAAAGGCATGGCTTGTTCCTCTGTCCTGAACTATATTTGTGTGCCTGTCTCTCTCTGGCTGCTGGTGCAGAACCTCTGTGGCTGCCTGAAAGGGCCCCTGCCCGGCCTCTGGCACCTGTAGCCAGTCCCTGGCTTACTTGCCTCTCACCACGCTCTGTTGCAGTGTTTTAGGATCCCAGATTCAGCTGTCTCAACACCTCTAGCCAATGGATATAGCCCTCATGGCTCAGATGCAGGGCAGCAAAAAAAGTCCAAGCCTACCCACAGGGCATGGTGGGATCTCAGGAAAAATCCACTGAGAGGGGCAGCAAAGAGGCAGGTTGTGCTTATTTGGCTGCTTAAGGTACAAGGAATAGTCTTTCTACCTCAGGCAAAAGCCCCATTTGACTTAGTACCTGTCCCACTCATGGCAACATCCAGATTATCCCAAACCCAATTCTAGCTCCACTGGTTCTGAATGGAGGACATCTAGGGTTAGACTGAAAAACCTTAGCCAGCTGCCAACAGCTGTAGGAGGTTCATGTCCATGCAACTGTCTGTTGTGTACGCCAAAGATCCTCACAGCCCCCCTACAGCAGGGCAGCTGTAAATTGGCACCTTCTTTTGGCTGTTCCCCGCCCTTGGCAAACCCTGAGAGCATGGAGCCAGCAAAAAAATAATGCTGCTCCTGCCCACAGGCCGTAAAACGTGGGAGAAGGAGCCCACACATCTCAGCGAGCGGCTTCCCAGGCATCTGACCACAGCGAGGGCTGAGGGCTGGGTGCTGATGAAATGGCCTGTTTATGTTTTCAGTGCACATGGCACTAATTACTGGTGTCTGTGCTCTAATCCATGCTCTGCGGGCAAGCTAGGAGGTGAGGCTGGGCACACCTGCCCGGTGTGGGGGACCCAGCCCTGGCAGGGTCCGGCAGGGTGGTGAGGTACCCGTGCTCCACTTGTGCAAGGCACCTGACCTCTACCTAGGCCCTGGACATGTCCACCATCCCAGGCAGCAAAGCCATGCTGCCCGGCATGAGACCATCCAGAGCCACCCTGAAGATCATGCCAGGCCCTGTCTCCCAGATTCTGGAAGGATTTTGGGTGCCAGGGGTTTGCCTGTGCTGGAAACATGGTGATGGAGGCAGGGCTGTGGCTAAACTCGTGCCGGAGTTGGCTGCACTCTGGCTCCCATCCGAAGAGGTGGCTCCCTTGGCCAAGGTACACTCCTCCACAAATGCTTACAATATTTGGCACTGGCTGAGTCCCTGACTCTCTGCGCCAAGATTTTGGGTGGTGTGACAGCTATTCGTTACACCCTGGGAAAGTGTAGACTGGGGAGTGCATTTGTTTGGAAATCAGGGCTTGTTTATTCAACTCTTCCCATGATCATCTCTGACAAATGAGAAGCTGTTTCATGAGAGGCTTTTTCTACTTTTTTCTTTAAATGGGAACGACAGCTTCTCACATGACATTTCTCAAATGTCAAATTTCTCAACCTAGTAGCTATGATAAACTGCAGCTACTTTCAGCCTCATAAACTAAAAAGAACAGGGTCCTTTCCATGCCCTTCCCTCTGCCCCCAAGATCAGCTTGTGTTAGACTCTGATCACACCCATTCTATTAAGTTTCTTTTCACCCCAGAGTAGGGCACACAGACTGCTGACCATGTTTCCTTCCCAGCCACAGCCTCACGCTGTGCCCCATTGCTGATGTCCACATCTGGGAGACTCCTTCCCAGGTGACTTGCAAAGGAGGGATAAAACCCTCTCCTTGTTTCAGGACCTGGAAGTACATAGCAAAGTGTTTGCAGGAGGTGCAGACGTGCCCAGGGTCACTGACATACAAGCCACTGCACTCAGCCAAGTCTGAGAGCATTAATAAGCTGCCCTGGATTTACACTGGCACAGCAGAACAAAATTTCGGCTTTGATTAAAAAAGAAAGAAATCAAGGAAATCCCACATAAATATTATAGGTTTCAAAGGAAGATGATGGTTTTTCACTGGTGAGAAATAAAAAATTATACTGAAAGTCAATTAAGTGAGCAAGTCATATGCTTTTCTCTAGCCTTCAATTTGGGAATCACATCAATTCCCTAAATCTCCCTTTGGAAATGACTTTTAGCTCCGCTGTTAAATAACATTACTGGAATTGCAATGAGAAGAAACCAGTGGAATTCACTGATATATGGACCTGCCAGAAGAGAATGGGGTTCATCTGAAAATATGGTCATAATTCTTCTCTTTGCATTATTTCCCTGCTTCCTGCACTTTCCTGCTTCTCCCTTTGTACATTACTAGTCCAGGCTGAAACCCTCAGCTCAGCTCAGCCCCCTCCATTGCAGCAGGAATGGGGTGTCTCCACAGAGACAAGTCAAAGGGACACCCAAGAGGGGCACGGAGCAAAATTTGGGCTGAAGTGAACTCCTGGGGCTCTCCTCAGTCCATAGGGCATAGTTGTCGAGTACCCAGCACGTCCTTAGCACAGGCTGCAGCCAGCAGACGCTGGAGTGCAGCTCCAGCTCACTCCACACACCCCATGCTTGGGATGATGCCTGCAACACCCAGCCATTACTCATTTTTGGCAAGTAATTTAGCAGCCCCTGGTTGCTCGTAGTGCAGCGAACATCCTGTGAGTGCCAGAGGCGAGGGGGAGACCACAGGATGTGAAGTGCAGAGCTTATCAGAAATGCCCCCACAGGAAACACAGTGATGAATATAGAAACCTGATCAAACCACAGCCGGAAATGGGCTGCTGAAGGCTCGGGGAGATGCTGAGCTCTCCTGTGACCTGCCAAATAGCTGTCTGCTTCCTTCCAACAAAATTAAAGGAGGGGCAACGTTATCTGAGCAGGAAGGTTGAACGCACATGAGAAGAAGGTGTCCAGCCCAGAAGAAGTGTGTGTGTGTACCTGCCTTTGCCGGAGCCTGCTGAATTTTAACCCTCCCTCATACACAAGCCAACGGTGCTTCTCCACCACCTGCTGGGTCAGATCCCCAAAATGGGAGGCTATGAGTACACCTCCAGGGCTGGCCCCAGCCCCAAGGTGCTGCACCGCACTCCCACCCACCTCCAACAGCCTCTGCAGCCACCTGGGCTCCTCCACGTGCCTGGGGCAGGACCCACTAGTGTTTGGCAGGGATGTTTGGAGCTGGTTATGCCCCACAGTGGGTGTCAGCTGGTGACCTTCCAAGGCCAGTGCCTCGACAGACTCCAACAGGTGCATTGCTTATGGCTGAAACACAAAGAGTGGGACAGCCTGCAGGAATAACAGCCTCAGCTGGCAGTCTGGAGGGCCCCGCTACCATGCCCCTGCTCACTGAGTTTCTGCATGACTCCACAAGTGGGATCTCCATCACAGCATCTTCAGTCTCAGCAGTTGCCACTGAGCCAACCTATCTCATTTGCCCTGGAAGCCCTGGACTAGAAAGCAAAGGGGAAAGAGACGTCCTGGCAGTCTGGGCTCACAGGAGTCCATAATATGTCGCTTAAAATGTTCCCCCTCCCTGGGGGTAGTCTGTTGGTGTTGAAATTCATTTGCATTAGCTATTTTAAGTGCTGGCCTCTTTCTCCAAAAAGCCCTGGAGCTGAAAAGCTTCTTGAGTTACCTCATGCACTGCTCCTCTCTAGCTCATGCCAGTTCCTAATACTTTCTGCCTCTCCAGTAAAACAAACAAGTTTTGCCTGCAGATCCCAACTTATCCATTGCATGCCACACAAACAGGTTGGCATTCGTCTTGCTTGCAGTGTTGTCTCTGCTTCAGCCATGGAGAGCCATGTAGTGAGCTCCCCCACTTACTCACCTGGGCCTAGTAATTAATCAGCTAGTAAGGGCAATGGTTAAATGGCACTCAGTACCATACACAGGCACATAATGGCACAATTAAATCTCCTGAATAGATGTCAAATTACTTCCTTAAGGTAGCTGCTAAGCTCAGGCAGTTCAGAGAGTATTTAATACCAGATGCTAATGGGCTATGCTCAAATATAAGCCTGGGTTAATTAAATTGTGCAGTATCAATCAAGAACAAATGCAGCCTAGTTGGCATTTCCAGTTTATTGTTAATATGTGACCCCCAATAGGCCCAGAATTAATCAGTACAACCAATTATTCTGCCTCTGCCAGTGACACCAGCGCTCACCAGGCCCCCTCATGACAGGTACAGACCAAACACAGGCTGCCTGGTTGGTCGGTGCTGCTTCTCCACCAGGGAAGAGCAGAGTGTGGGGGTGACAGAGACCTGCAGGGACTGGCCTTGGCTCAGCCACCGACATGTGGGGAGGACCTAGAGCATTCTCTGGAGACAGGCACTTTTGCAGCGGAGAGGAGCTGGAGGGAGGCCTATCTCACCTGAGAGAGCAACACAGGAGGAGAGCGACCCAGGGAATGCAGCAGAAATGGGTGAAGTCTGTTCTGCAAGAGGATTTGAAGCCACGTGTCAGCAGGCCTTTCCACACGTTTGTTTCCCCATCTGTAATAAAATAAGTAAAATAGCACTTAGTTGCCTCATAGGGTGTGTGAGCTGTACTTAATTGATATGTGCAACCGATTTAAGGGTTCTGGGAACAGGGGAAAATTGAGAGGAGCTAAATGGTGCTCCTGCTCCTTCTGTGTTCTTGTGTAGTGCACCCTTCAAAGGGTGAAGTGTCCCATGTACCCTTCCCTTTAGCCGTAACCCCCATTTTGAAGCCAGGCAGAGACAACCTGCCCTGTCTTGTCTTAAAACACGAGATCTCTTTGTAACCTTGACACATTGATCATCAACATGCAAGGGTCTGTCCTGGTCCAGGGAGACAGGTGAGCTTTTCAAATGCAGATAAACACTGCAAGTTAGGCTGTGTTTCAAAACAATGCACCTCAAGGCACCAGAGCAGTGGGCTGGAGATGAAGCAAGAGAAAGTTGGAGGGAACCTGGGCTTACAGAGTGCTGCAGTTCTCTGTTCTGCACTACTGTCATGAGACAGCACAAATATATCACCATTCTTGGGATGTGGCTTTTAGTTTCCTTTGCACTGGTGCATTGGTAATGTTACTCAAAATACAAAATAAGCACTCTTTTCTACGTGTCACGGTATTCAGCCTGTTTGCTATCACTCTCTTAGGCTGCACTCCAAAGCGTGTTAGGGCACCATCTCTTTCCATGTGCTCCATCTCCCTGCCTCTCTTGATATAAAAGTTAAATTTTCCTTTGATTTTGCCTCATCCTGGCTTCCAGCAGCACCAAGGCCTCCCAGCATAGGCTGTCTAAGCCACCAAAGCTGCTGGCTGCAGGCATTCCTACACAAGGCATTCCCTGAATGCAGGATGCAGCAGACCAGTCTCTGGTGTGCCTGAATGACCAGGTAAGGCCTGCACAGAAATGTGTGCACAGGGACAGAACAGAGCTTCCAGGGGTCCTTGCTGCCATAGCTGTCCCCTCCCAAGGGAAAATCATTGTAGTGATAGACATCACTGGTGTGACAGTCACTAGAATAGCCTCATGGGGGTGATGGCAGAGCTGCTGCGTGGGCTGGATGAGGTAACGACCGTAAAAGAATCCCGTACCAAATAATGGGACAAACGAACCAGGATTGCATCTGCCAGCTCCTTATGGAGCATGGAGCCACACAGCGACACATGGCTCCTCACAGAGCAGCTGTGAACCTCAAAAGAAAGACAGAAGAAGACAAAAGAAAGAGAAGGTGATGAAGAAAAATAAAATCAGCTGATTCAACTTAGAGCCATGCACAGGCAGAGTCAGTCAATGCCACTGCATTGACTCAAAGAGGAATAAGTGAAGGGAGAGGGCTCCTACCAATGCTCTCTTGCACCCAGCCACTCATCAAACCCAGGGAAGATACTCACTAATGCAGGTAATTAATTCAGACCTCTGAAAAAAATCACTGGAGAATTACTGCTCACTTAATTAAAGAGAAGAAAATGCTTAGCCGTGTCTAAAGAAGTGCAGGCACTGGTAAAGGCCCTGCAAGATAGAGAGCCTTCTCAATCCTGTGAACTGTTGGTAGAGGAGTCAAGTAATCTCTGATTTTATGCTTCCTTCCCTTCAAACCCTGGGGCGTGCTATCCCTAGGATGGAAAACACAGCATGGGAAGAGATCTCAAGGCAGCACCCAGAAATTAATGATGGCTGGTACCTCTAGGCTGCTGTTCCCTCCTAGGGCAGCAAAGCACAGGTAGCCTGTGTCTCAGGAAACCAGCGAAGCTCCACCTGTGGACATGGGGGACACTGAAGGCCACCTCACATGTCACAGGCAAGTGAAAGAGACCCAGCCACTGCCAGCCAGTGACTCATCTTCCTAAGACTGCTCAGATGAATCATCTGATGCAGATATCTGCTCCTCTGCATCAGCCACAACAGAACTTTAGTTGTCCTGCTTTGAGACACTGGCTCTTTGGTATTACCCATCTTATGTGAGACCTTTAGCAAGATCAAGTCTAGATTTACTAAGCGTCTGAGGAGCTACTGAAACCTGACCTTCCCCACAGGCCTTCACACCAGTGTAAGGGTGTTGAGCCCTGGGCTGGGACAGTGGGTTTGTGATGTTAAAACAGCTTAGCTGAAGGTTTGCCTTTAGCATATCCCAGTTAAGCACCACCACTCTTGAGTGAAGGAGGGCTGCTCTGTGGGTGGGACCCAGACTGGAGGTGTTACTTAAGTTACAAGCCACATCGACCTGCCAGGGAAGATGGGCCAGGAAGAGGTGGCTAATTTAGTATCCTTCAGACCAGAAGAAAATTCATTCACTTAACCAACACTTTGCTTTCCACGCAAGCCTTCTTTGAAAGTTTATTATTAATGCAATTAAGCTGGCTACAGCTGGAGTGTCTCTATTGCTGGTCTGTCTTGCTTTGGGTCAGATAACAATATAAATAGCCAGAGCTGGCTGAAATTAGAAGTCTCGGCTTGTTTGAGGACAGCAGTATGGCTTGCTGGGTGTTTTCAGGTAAGTCATACCCTCAGTCTTTACCTGACCTTCCCCATCTGTCCAGTAAGGGCTCCTGCTCCAACTGCAGAACTGCACAGAGGCTGAGGGTTGTTCTCACCTGAGGATTGTCTTTTGCCCTGCCCTTAGCAAGAAAAAATTTTCAAACATTGGTTTTAAACTTCAGTGGGAGTTAGGCAGGAGCTCAGGGGGGCAGGATTCTCTTTGAGGTGCAAGGTGGGCACATCAGCCTGGCTAGGGGAGATGAAAAAGAAATCCCCAAACTGAACATTTCTTGTTTTCCCTGCTATAGCTCATCCCATTTGTGACACTGTTTAGTCAGCACAGCATTCACAAACCTACTGGAAAAACAACTGAGTCATACAAAAGAGAGCCTAAAATTCCTAAAACTCAAGCCCACAAAATGCTGTTAACCTTGTACAGCTCTCTCAGGCTCTGGTAGAGGGCCTTGTGTCCCTTCCAATCCAACCCATTCTGTGATTCTGTGAAAATGCGGAGCAGCTGATAGATACATAATGTAACCAGCTAGAAAACCTCACAGAAGTTTCTTTCCATTTCAAAACATTGATTGTGGGAGATACTATACACACATTCAGCAGTAGGGGTCCATTCTTTCCTCTGCAACTAGGAGAAATAAAAAAATGCTGGTAAACGGGGCCTGGTCCTTGAAGGTGTCCCCAGAAAGCCCCAAAGCTCATGTGGTCAATGAATCATCTTCCAGTGACATGGTAAAACCTCCTGAATTATGCAAATGGATTAGGACTTACAACAAATTTTCTGTAAAACCATGCAACAGTTATAAGATAATGAAAAGGCAGAGGAATTGTGTGGAGAGGAAACCAGGGAAATGGAGAACATCAATGTATTTAATTGAGGCCACCTGTAAATGCTAGGCTGATCCTTTTAACAACATTAGAAAACCACCTTTTCCAGAGAGAATGGATATTTAGGCTTGTTGAGAAACCTCCTTCTAACACAGGTCATTCCCTTTGCCTGATCCTACTCCTGATGAGAACAGGACAGGGTATTGCAGCAGCTCAGCCGTGCACTTGGCACACAGTGCATTGCAGGTAGTGTCCAGGGGTTGCTTGTAGCTGATGGCACCAATTACATGCGAGGTTTGGTCTGCAAAAAGAGGATTAAGCCATAATCATAATCATAATCATTACCCTTATCAATGATTTCAAATCACCTAACATGTACCTTTTCAATCTGATATCAGCAAACCATGGATGTGACTATTCTGACTCATGTTATAGCTACGGTTACAGAGTCTGTAAGTGCAGTGATCTATGAGAAGTCTCTGTATGGCCCCAGATACATGGCCCAGGAGCAGGGCTTCCTTCAGAAGCGATTGTTCTTAATAAAATGTTCCATCGCAATTCAATTTCCTTCATGGCTCAAAGATTGCCTCTTCTAGTACCTATAAATATTCCAGTGATCCTGTCCTTGACAAGCTCATTCCACAAGCTGATTGCCATTGCAAAAGCTGACTTAGGCCGTAAGACCACGAAAGGAAAAATTTTAGACTCAGAGCTATGCACAG
Source organism: Erpornis zantholeuca (assembly GCA_013400515.1). Lineage (NCBI taxonomy): Eukaryota > Metazoa > Chordata > Aves > Passeriformes > Timaliidae > Erpornis > Erpornis zantholeuca. Next base: position 124,843 of record VZTN01000487.1, read on the forward strand.
TCTTAGCACTTGACTGAATCACACTCACAGTGATGAACAGATCCAAAGCTGGCAAAACTGATCAATCGTCTTAAACTGACTTCCCCTGCCATATAAAATTTATCCTGGATGCAGCAGCGTTTCTTGTGTGTGTGCTTGTGGCTAGTCTCCTAAAGGAGAGTAGGCAGGAGGAATGCCACAGGGAGGAGCGGGCCTGGGCCTGTGCTCCTTGGCTCACACGTTGATGAGCCGGATGGGGTTGGGAGAAGCAGATGACACTAGCTGACAGCTCCCAAAGAAGGGACACCTTTGCACAGTGCATACTTAGAGCATGGACACACTGAACCACAGGATGCTGTGCATGCTAAAAGCTCACACAAGTTCAAAGAGCAATTAGACAAATTCATGACAGAAAAATCTGTCGAGGGCTACTAATTGTGAAGGCAGAGCCTCTGCTTCAGGAATTCCCTCAGTCGCACACACCTGGAGGCCAGGACAATACTCTGGGACTGTATAAAAACATGCTAGCCCCATGCTTTTACTTCTTGCTAGGCATTTGTCTTCCTGCCCTTAGCAGAAAGGGGGTGGATGGGCTGAGTAGTGCTGCTCTTATGTCAGTGTGTGGCCGTGAGATTGGCCTGGAAGTACCACATACCTACGCAGGACTTCCTCCCTCTAAAGAAAAAAGGTAGCAATATCATAAGACTACAAACAAAATTGTGAGAAAAAAATATTTCTTGTTTTCTTGGAGTGTATCTGTGAGCTCTATGGAAGTCCCAAGGAGCAAGATCTATTGCTAATGGGAGAAGGCAGAAAGCTTTGCCATTTTGGCTGAACTGCCCCTCTGATTTGAAGGTACCACCCCCTACCTCCTGTTGATTTTTTCTTCCCGGAGGCTAAAATGCACATGAATCATTAACAAGCTTGTAGAGTCCATGTGCGCTATCACAGCTTGCGTAATTAATCCTGAGCCAATGTGATTTGGAGAATTAATAAAGCTGCTGTTGCTGGGGTGGAAATTCCTGTTACCTGCAGCAGGGCTGGATTTGCTGTTCATCTGCATCTGCACATTTGCAGATGCCAGTGATCACAACAGCAGGAGTTATATACAGGGTATATCGATGGGGGAAATATGCATGGAGCAGAAGAGAATGGGAAGAAATGCATCATGATCCACAGTTTTAGTGGCTCTTCTTTCCAAGAAGGAGAGTTCAGCATCAGTGCTGCGCAGGAGATCAGGTTTGTCATGATGAGCTCGGATGTCCACACACCACTTCTAGAGCGTGGGAAGAAATCTCCAACACTTTGGTCTTTTGCTCTTCCTAGCTATTCCCACAGATTCTTTTACTTAGCATCTCGTCTTAATTACCTTTACGGGAGAGATCCTTGTGGGGAGGAGCAGAGAAAACTAGCTTGGATAAAAGGGAGTAACTGTAATTCTAGGCAGGAAAGAAGTCCATGTCCTCTCATCTCCATCCATGGTTCATCTGTACTCTGACAAACAGCAAGTAGATGAGATGCTCAGGTTTTATCTGAGTTCCAGAGCTTGGTTTGAAATCAGAATATTCAGGTGTGGAAGCAAGTTGCACATGCTCTAGACCCTAAGTTTTATGCAAACCTCTTTTCAATATCTGGCCTGTGATTCCTCTAATACCATTGTCCAGGTGAGCTGTCTGCATCTGGCCTCCATTGAATTTAAGACACTCCTGCTGTTGAATGCAAAAATATATCCACATCTGGGGACATCAAGACCCTGTTGACCATCTCCTCCTGGAGTGTAATTTTGTTAATTCCTGCTTGGTAGCTTCTAAGGACAAGTCTTGGTACTGCCAGTTATCTAGCCAGATATAAAATGTCTCAGTAAAATGCTGAGGATCTGGGCTGGAAATGTTGAATTTGATGATGCTCCTCTCTCTGCATGTGTCTCAGGCACTAGGTTAGATTGATCTTCTGTTTGTTCTTTCTTGAGTGTCAGCAGGCACTTGACCATGCAGCTAGAAAGTGTCTGGCACTGGCCGAGCTGCTGTCCCCCCTCCCTGGGCGCAGAGCCCACGGGTACAACATGAGCTGTGCATGTCCCAAGGCAGCTCTTCTGCATGTAGAAGACATTGTGTTTTCAGTGAGTGAGCAAGAAAGGAGTCATACAAATAAAGTCACATAGCTTCCTTTCCCAACACAGTTTTCGCAGACTTCTCAGTCACCATTTGCCAGATATGGTGTGTCCAGTCAAGCAGGAAAGTCTGAGTGTACACAACTGTATGCTGTTTGAAGTGCTCTTTTTTCATTCTTTTTTTTTTTTTTTTTTTAACAATTTGGTTTCTTTTACAGTCAGAAGTGAAACCTGGGCTTGAAGCATTGAAAACACAGAAGTGGAGTGATGCCTTAAATGGCTACCTAGAAACAGAGACTAGACAGGAATAAAGGAGGTATTTATTTGAAATGCCTTCAGAGGTACACTCTGGGCTCCAGAGGGTCCTGCCTCAGTGGATCCCAAAATGGATGACAGGTCACAAGTGCTTCACACTTTTATATCAGCATAAATTCACCAAGCAGAACCCAGCCAATGATGAAATTTCCCCACGCTGGCCCCCCTCTCCCCAAGATGATGGTTTACAGTTTTTGAGCCTAGGACAGTCTGGGTGTCCTTGGAGAGCAAGCTGGAGAGGCTTTGTTATGTCTATCTTAGCATGAGAGAACAGCACTTAACAAGCTACAGGAAACTTCAGAATTACACTAGCAGTACAGGATTTGAAAAATATAAAAGTTAAAACCTAAGGCATCAGGAGAGCTTGCAAAAACCAGAGCAGTGAATCTTCTATCAGTGCTAGACTTCACACTGGTGTCTGGTAAGTGATAGAAAAACTCCACAGTATGTCCTGAGCATCATTTTACTCACCATCAAAGGAAGGAAAAATGTTATTTGTCCTAAACAGAGATGTGGTAAAAATAGAAATCGAATCCTAGGCCATATTTAGCATTTCAATTAAATGACCTCATTTTTAACAAGCGTACCTAGATGATTCACATTTTGGAAAAATCAGGCTATATACAGAGCTGTCCAAATGGCAAAAATATCGCTTGCCCAGATAGAAGTGGAATATTAAATGCATCCTGGGTTCAGATCTTCACACCACTGACCAGATTTCAGTGGTGGTCTCTCTGCCATTCCTTGATTCTCCTTTACCCAATGGATGTGGACTACAATCTACCTTGTGCTATGACAGCTTCATAGCTCCTCTCCCCAAAGTTAAGAGAAAGGAGGTGAAAGGCAGCCCAGCCAGAGTTGTTAGATCTAGAAGAAAAGGGAACCGCACATGCTTGAGAGGCCAGCTGAGATCAGGGCAAACACATGAAGTAAGGCAAACACTGACAAGGCAGGAGGAAATAAATCTGCTGCAGGACACCAGGATAGCCCTGGATTGGGGCCTGGAGGCATGGTGGCATCTCCATCCTTGGGGACCACCTACCAGCAGACCTGACCTGGCTGCGAGGGTGTGAGGGAGAGAAGGGGAAGAGAGATCCCCAGACCTCCCTTCCCACCTAAATTCTCTGTAATTTTTCAAACCTGTGAACTGCTTGCATCTACCCCAAAGGATGGGGTTGAATGCATCAGAAAATGAAACCTAGGACGCAAGACTTTGGCACTAAATTTATCACAGAAGTGAGCTGTGGAAACAAAATTATTGTATTAGCAGACTGGCTTGAGCATTACTATAAGCCTCTCATTCTGTCAGAATGGACAAATATTTCCTGCAGTGTTAATAGAGCTCTACTGGGTTGCTCTTAATAGTTGTTTATTTTATTTTTCACTGTTCATAATAAACCTCTGTGCATCTGAAAATAGCTCTCTCTAATTACTGTGTGAGTACCTGTGCATTATCAGTGTGCATGGGTGTGTTTGTGTGTGCTGATGACACCTCAGGTTTTTGTAGAGGGCTACTCAGATTAAATTAAAAAATGTGTATTTACTAAGAAATCTGAAATTTTTCTGGTTCACAAGAGCTCCACCAAATCCAAAACTAGGTTAGCACATGACTGAAAATCTTGGCAGTCACTGCCAGATCCCTGCCTTTGGGACTCATGCACAACAGAAATCCTGCAAGGAAGGCAAGGGATAATTGAATAGAAAAAACAGAAAATTTAGGGAAAAATAAAAAAAGGCTTGCTGTGATTCATACCAAAATCAATTGTCAGAAAAATTATGTTTCCCCTGAACATGAAGCCTTGCTGTTCTTTTGCAAAAGACTCCAATCACAAGCTCTGCCACCTTTCTCTTGAGATTTTTGTCACAAATTGCCCTCCTGATAAGAGTCAAGATCCTGACATGCAAAATGAGACTAAGAAGATGGATATGGTGGGCTGGTGATTTCCCGCAATAAATCTTGGTGCTACATGAAAGTGTTAAGTAAAATATGGCATGTCTTCTTGATGAACAAGTTGTTTTTCATTTTGGTTAAGACATTTCAGTTCATTGAGGCACCTGGACAACAGCTGGGTTGACTTAGAAGCAACACATGCTCAAAACTAGGACTCAACTCAAGGGCAGTCAGGGGGTAGGATGACCCCGACAACAGACAGACAAATTTTTTTACCAAACAACAGACAAACTTGACTCAAAAGTTTGCACAGAATTTGGTCAATGTTGAGAAAATCAGTGCTGGAGAAGGAAGATGGGTGATCAGTGAGCAACAAACAGGGAGCATGGGTGTTTAACTGAAGTGGGACAAGATATTTTTAAGGGATCCTGGCTGAACCCCACACCTTTATTTTTAACTGGTTGAGTGCAGCTGAAAAAGTAGCCATGGACAGACTTGCACCTCACGAATCCCTGGGAGACTACACCAGTGACTGCCTCCACTCCGGGTAAAAGCAAATTAAAAGAAGTCAGGGCCAATTTATTTGAAGATCTTTCCCAAGTCCAGCACCATCTTTGGATGCATCAGTGGATTTTATCTCTAGGCCCACCGTTGAGCTAGACTACCCCCTTGCTGATGCAGTATCCATTGTATAGCATTAGAAGTGCTTCTTTCTTTCCACTGCTTTTTTACAGGTGACTTGTCTCTGGAGTGACCGTCTATGCTGGGGTGTACAGCCACCTCTTTATTTTATCCAGGGGTGTCAGTTGCAGCATGTTTTCACCCTCTAGAGCTCTACAAAATGAAGTCCAGGACTGGAAAGAATGATAGCTGCTGAGAAACGTGGGACCAAATGACTACACTGTTCAATGTGGCCTTCGTTGTCTTTTTTCTTGTCAGAATAAGAGGCATGAGGGCGATGTCAAAATGAATGACTTTTCCATGGGATAATTCTATCCAGCTCTGAAACACCCTTATTTCTGTCCAAAATATCTCTGGCCTTTCCATTGTACCATCAACATTTCCTTCCCACTGAAAATATTCAGGATTTTTTTTGGAATGAGATTGAGTGTGTGGGTCATATGTGCTGTCATTTGGTGATGGGGCAAGTCTGACAACACCAGGGACACTGTTTCCTGTTTAACAAGTTTCTGTGTGTGCACTAGTGTACCTGTGAAAGAAAAGACAGAAACGTGATCCTAACTGTGGTGGTGCTGGACACCTTCATCTCTGTAGCAGGCTGCAATGTGGTCACAGGCTGCTTTACAAAAGCTGTCTGTCTCTTGCTCTGTCTTTTCTCTGGCTGATGTGCTTTAAGCACCACCACTGCCAGATAACATTCTCTGGATGAAGGAGAGAAATACCAGGTCTGTGCAGCCAGCTCAGCATTCAGGATAGGTAACAGCAGCCTTGCTCTGACTAGACTCAGGCAACTGAAAGCCAGAAAAATAAAAAATAAAACAAGTGCCATCCAAGTCTCTGTGATTTGCAGGCAAAAGTCTCTATGATTTGCTCAGTGCCAGTGTGCTGCTGGCAGGGCAGCACAGAACCCATAATTTAGCCCCAAAACCTTGTCTAGTAAATCAGCAAAAGTGCAGAATGCCCAGCTAATGGCTCTACAAGGACAGGGTACCTGAAAAGAAAGAACCTTTCAAAACAAAACTGGGAGTGTTTGCTTAATGTGGGATAACAGGAAGGTTTCTAAGTTTTGAAGGATGAAAATGGACAGAAAGAAAATCACTCCTTCCCCTGCAGGAGTGGTTCTTTTGTGCCCAGCAAGAAGGCTAAACCCCTGCCTGGTGTGATATTTCTCTTCCTTCTCACCAAACAAAAGAGACTGAGCTGGTGTCAGTCTGTGCTGTGTACATGTCTTGGGTCCCTGCACAGCCTGGAAGGGGCTGGCAGAGGAAACCCAAGGTCAGTTTCTTGCTTTTTCTCTCCCCCATTCCAGTGCTGGAAAACCTGTCATCTTTTCAGGAAAGCCACTGAATGGAGATGAGGTGTTAGAAGGAAGAGACTGCCATGGGAGCACCAAACCCACTGAGATGCAGCAGCTGTTTTGTTTTTCATGTAGACAAACAGCCACACGGGAGCTGACTGATGAGTTTGTAGGCGTCTTGGAAATCCTCTTAGAACACATGCCTACCAGTCTGGTCTCCTGAAATCCACCTGGCTGGAAGCACCCCCAAGCACTGCCCCACTTCCCATGGTGAACTGCTGCCACTGCCAGAGTACAGGTCAGAGCAGCAGCCATGCCCCAGCCCCAGGAATAAGGTGTCGGGGAGGCAGAGAGGAGATGAAATTTCCTCTAACGCATTCACATTCACTGCAAGATGAGTGAAGGGAAGGCCCAGCCCTTTGCGAGCAGTTCCCCAACACCCCCAGCTTCTCAAATTTCATCCCTTGGAATCTGCAATCCAAGCACTGCATCCTCTGCCACATGAAGATAACATAAATAATGCAAACAAGTGACACGACCCAGCTCACAGCTGGTACAGCACCTTGCTCTGGCCTGTACATCATCGCAGAATGGTGTCGGGTCAGTTAAGCACCATTTCCCCTTTGTGAGTCTGTGGTGATTTCTCCTGACCAGCTTCTTGTCCTTCATGAGCCTAGAAATTATTTCCAGGATTAGTTGAGGTGAGGCTGGTTGGCCTCTAGTTTGCCATATCTTCCTGAGGACAGGAGTGGCACTTGCTTTCTTCCAGTCTTGAGGAACTGCTCCCAGCTGCCATGATAGCTGACACACCGAAGGTGGGGGAAGAAGTGGACAGGCCCTGGATGTCATGCTCAGCAGTTCCTCACCTCTTCACTGGTATTTCCTCAGCCAAATTACACCAAAAACCAGGGCTGCTGAGATCTTACACAGTTTTTACCTCTGATAGTGAGGATTTTCTTGCCCTGTGTCCTGCTTTCTCTGGAAAGCAGAGACTGATGTGACATGCCACTCCAAGCTCCGCTGGGACAAGGTTTGCAGCTCATTAGAGCATGGGTTTGTCTTTAATTGACCCAGATGCTTAAATTTAAACTCATATTTAAGGACACTACTGGATGTGGATCTAAGGGAGTGGGAGACACTGATGCTATAAATGATCTCAATGCTTCTCCTGGTCTGTGTTCCACGGTCTCTGTTCTGACCCACACTCCTGACTGCCCTTGGACACGTGTGTGGCCCCCTCTGCAGAGCAGCACTTTAAACCTTTAAGGTAATTATTGGTTTAGCTTCAAAGCATATACACCCTACCTAAAAGAAGAGTTTTGAGCTCACACCCAAAGCAAGAAAAGCCACATGGGGATCTCTGGAAGAGCTGAAGGAAAATCTCTTTAAAAGCCTCAGGTTTTGAGAAGATGAATAAACATTGGAAGTCAGCTGTTTGGCATTCACTCTGGGCTCTCTCTGTGTTTTCTAAGTGCCTACCAGCCCCTGAGGATGGAGCAAAGGCTGACGCATCTGGAGGGGTTGCTGAAATGATGAACCTTCTACTTCTGCAGAGAATTACAAAGCTATGGCCATGGGGAAAACAACCATGGGAAGTCTAAAGAACAAAAAAACCCCCCACAAAATGTGACAAGAAAGCCCCCTTCTATTTTGTATTTTTCATTAACCACAATCCTACATATTACTGTTTTATAAAAAATATATCTTCTCAATCCCATTATTGGGATCCACAGGTCACTGATAGACTTTACAATTCTCACTCCTCCTGTCAAACCAAATCAAAGACCAAATCTCAGTCCTACCCCTCAGAATTCCTGGACTGGACAGGTATTTTGGATCTGAAAGCAGATCCATGGGTCATGGAGCCTGGCAGGTATCAGCAGGTTTCCTCCGCATGCAGGGCAACACGTGAGGGACAACAGGGCCCTGCCAGCGCTGGGCGAGAGGGAAGGCATGTGGCAGAAAGACAATCTCCGTGACCCATGTGGGTGGATTTGGCTCCTTTCTTTGGAAATGCTATCAACAGAAGCAGACACTCCCTCTGGATGCTACGAGCCAGGCTACCAAACCACCCTCACATGTGCAACGTGGCTCGCTCTGCTTCTGCCAGCCAGAGGCTCCCACAGGCGATTTGCCAAATGTGAAATATGGAGGGGACAGGAAGCAAAGGTGGCATTAGGGTCTTCAGTACTGGCTCTAGTCTAGGGGGCAGCAACTTCAAAAGCAGGGAAAAAGAAAGATTTCGAGATCCTTTTGCTCCCTTCCCCACTGGTGGATGATCTTGAAGGGAGTTTGTACTCTCCTACCGAAGCACTGGGAAGTCTTTGGGACATATGCCTGTACTACACAGCAGTGTCCAGATGCACAATGTTCAGAGCAGCACCTGCCAGGATGAAGGTCCCTCAGGCCCCTCTGATCCCCCAGCTAGGACTGACCTCACCTTGGTGATACAGCCAGCAACACATGTGTTGAAAAGCCCCAGAAATTTCACTCGTGGGAGACAGCAGTGATCACCTGGGACAGGTGAGCGCATCCTTGTGTATTTGCTTTCTTTCTGAAACTAGTCATTAGAGAGGGTGTCACTTGCTTTCAGCTGACAGCAAGCAAGGCGTTGTTACAGGAGTCTTCTTTGCATGTCAGAACTTTCTCACGGTCAGAAGTGCTCCTGGGCATGGGAAGGGTAGAGGAGGGAGTGGTGCTGCCCTCTGAATGTATGTCTCATGCATTGAGGAAACACTCACACAAGCCAGGAGGAACAGGAACTCTGCTGAGGTGATTGCATCAGGCCCTTTACATCAGGATCTCACCAAAGCAGCCATTTCTGTATGTCTTTCTCTATCCTGACTTTCTTGGCTCACAGTGAGGAGGCTTTTCCTGTGGATTTTATAAGCTCTGCTCCCTGCTTACGGGGCACCTTGTGTCTTGACTTGAACGAGGTTGCCAGGCCCTGTGGTACCATGGGACCTAGTCCGCTTCGAGGTATTTCTGACATTTCAGAGCAATGGTAGCACCTTATAGCAGATCTGGAGAGGGCAACTCCAAGGGACAAGTTACCGTACATGCAGCTCTCCCATTTGGGGGTACCACAGAGTTAGTCCTCACCAATAGCTCTTCTTGTTGCTTTGCTGTGAATCCTGAGAAGATGTCTCTCTGTGGAGCCAACTCTTCTTTCCAAATTCTGCTGCATTGCTTCCAGGCTCTCCTCCCACCTTCCTTCAGCACAGCACACCTTTCTGGCCAGAATCCACCCAGTATCATCATTAGAAGGCATGTTGATCCCCAGAATAACACCTGCACATTCTTTAGCAAGCAATGCATTTAGTTCATGGCTGTTTTGCCCTACGTGTATTTTCACTGAGTCACGCACTGCTTGCTGACTCACAGAAAGCATTGAGGTGGAAAGTGGCAAGAATGGTAGGATGCAAGCTAGATAGCTTCTCTCCCAATGGGAGGTGGATGAGGCTCATCTGTTTAGCTTAGAAAGAGACCACACGCCTCTACACGCATCCATACGGAAGGAAGGTTTCTGACAGTTGAGGTTTATAATTTTATAGGCAAACACACAACGGAATCTGGATGTTGGACATGGACAGTAGACAAATGCAGGCTAAAAGAAGGGAGAAAGGTTCACAATATACGAGATCTCAGAAACTGTGCTGCCGTGTAATTCTAATTAAATCTTCTTCCTTCCTTGTGTTCTGGTTGAACATTACTGTTTTACCAGAGACATGGTTCCTGTGCTCTAAACTACTCCCAGAAGGCATGAGGCACTTGCAAGCCTCAGGGGACACTAACCCTACAGCCCTCCATCCACACAGGCATCACAGCTCTACCAGGAGAGAAGAAGAAAAACACCTCTGTCCATTCACATGTACAGAGCGGACTGGCAGACTTCTTGTGAGGTATGTCTGTGTCACTCCAAAAGGGACAGGACAGTCTGGTGCTGCTACTGTTCCCACAGTGCTCAATCTGGAACTCTAACACTGTAGCATCTCTTGCAAGTTCCTTTCTGACAGGGTTTTAACAAGACAGGACAGCCTCCACCAGAACGAGGGCTGGAGCCAAGAGCAGATAAAGCAGGTGGAGTGATTTATCAAGCTGGAATAGCTATTTCATATTTCCTAGCTCAGCCCTTTTGCATGGCTTGCAGATATTCGCTGTGGGTGTGTTTCAAAGTCCCCTGTGCCTGCAGAATATCCACGCAGATTTAAGAAGGTCCTTAATCAAAACATCAGAAGCAAAGCAGATGTAATTTCCCTGGCTAACAGTGTTGGACCCTGAGGCCTCTGCAAAACTGTAGTGAAGTCCCTACAGCTTTTGGGATGAGTGAAGACCATGTTAGTGGCACTAAAGGGGTGACAGCGAGCTGTGAGGTTTGCTGGCTGCACGTGTGTTTACTTCATTCATTCACATCTCACATGTAGGGAGCTGTGGATTCAATTAGAAAATAATACCCATTTGCAGTTGATTGCCTGAGACATCAGCTTTAATAGCAGCTGGAGAGAGTTAGACGCCTGAATTGGTTCTGAGCTGCACTTCCTAGTTATTATGCTTCTAATTATGGCAAACCTGCTATTTGTCAACAATGTTTTATCAAAGGTGGGGAGACACGCCACTCATCTTTTGGGAGGTGGCTCAGACTTTCTATTAGGTATTACGCAAGGTGGAGTCTGCCATATACCTGTTTGTCTTTCAAAGAAGCATCTGAACCTTTCTTTTTTGGTAATGAGGATGTGCAGAGAGCCTGCGAGTTGTCAGTCTGGAAACTTTGTGTTTCTCTTCTGATATACAGGGGCTTACGCACGCTCCAACATCTTTTTCACTCCATCTGGACCAAATCTGTGAGAAGATCAGTTCTAGAAGCCATCAAAATTTTCAGTCCAATCAGGACAGCAGACAGCTGTGAAATGGTCTAGAGCCCAGGACAGAACTTTGCTAATAGGTTATATGTGGGTATTGAGAGAGCAAAGAAGTACTTCTTGTTCCTGCTGCAGCAATTCAGCAAGGACTGGTCAGTGGATCCTGGTAGCTTGGTCTTGGGGATGCCCAAGACTCAACTTTTTTCTGATGGAACTTGATTCAGAAGAGCTTCACTTGTCCATTATATGAGAGCCTGATACACTCTGCTTGGTTTGATGTAGAATGTACAGCAGGAGCTCTCAGGCTCTCTAATCCAGCCTCCTGCAGTCAGAGGCAACCACTGCAGTCATTCAGCCCTGATAGGAATACAGGGTTGACCTCCGTGGGCTACAAAGCAAATCCAATGCTCTTAAGCAAGCTTAAGATTGTCTACCAAATGAACCTACCCAAAAGCAACAAAAGTCCCTCCTCTAGGAAGACAGAAAGATGGAGGTTTTTGCCAATTCCTTACCCATAGATCCATCATCATCCTCCATACTTAGCCATGGTCAACCTCCAGTGTTCAAGCAAGGTGTGTTTCACATCTTTCTTTCCAGCACTAGCTCTGCTGGCCTTTTCCCTGCGGCAGTTCTAATTATGGCCAGTGCCTCAGACACTGACAAAGCATATCTCAGGACATGCAAAGGCAATTCCTTCTGGAGCATCCTTGGTAGTGTATCCCTCAGTAACTTCATGATGAGCAAGCAGCACATTTTTGCAGAGGGATGTGAACAAGTCCATTGGTGATACTAGACTCTTTCAGAAAAAAGAAACCAAAGATCCCCAGGAACTGGAGTTTCAAAATAGCAGCACTGACACTCCCCAGAAAGCTCTTCCATGGAGAAAAAATGCCCTTCTTGTGAAAATCATAGGAACCAATTCTGGTCAGGGCAGAGGCATAGTAAACAGCTTTCACCTTCCTGTGACCCTACTGCACATCGCTGTAGCCCATGTGCAATATATTTGGGATATATAGTAATCCCACAAAGAGCAGATGACTATAAAACCAGAAAATAGCAAAAGGCATGTAGTTAAACTGTAAGCTTAATTGTAAACATGTAATGAGGTCTCATGGTATTTCCTACAACATCTGAAACCCTGAGGCCTCAGGATCCTGTGGCTCCAAAAAAATCTCAATACTTTACTTAAAATATATCCAGAAGATATATATTTCTTTCCACTTAATGAAAAAAAACTTGAGTTTTTTCTAAAGGCATTCGTTACCTCTTTTAGATCTGATTTTTTAGGATGTAGTAATACATGAGCCATCTTGTTCATCAGCTGGATTTATGAGACTCTCTCCAGTTTCAAGGATGACTCCAAATTGAGGGAAGCAGCCAGCGTGGAGGAATGCACAGCTGTGATTCAGGGGGACTGCAGTGGGCTGGAATACTGCGCCAAAAGGAACCTCACAAAGTTTAACCAAGGCAAGGGCAGACTCCTACACCTGGGATGAAGTGGCCTTTTGCACAAGGACAGGCTGGGGGCTGGATGACTGGGAAGTAGCTCTGCAGAAAAGGGCCTGAGGGTCCTGACAAACAAGAAGTTGAATATGAGTCAGCAGCGGGCTTCCACAGCAGATGAAGCCCAACTGCTCCCTGGTTAACATTAGCAAAAGCACAGCCAGCAGACTGAGAGAAATTATTATTCTTCTCTGCATCACACTGATAAAGGTTCATCTGAAATCCTGTGTCAAGATCTGAGTTTCTTGAGCCCAAGACAAGTTTAAATAAACGGGAGCAAGTCCAGCTGAGGCCACCAAGATGGTCAGGGACTGTAGCACGTGCCATATGAGGAGAGAAGCTGAAGGGATGAGAGACTTGTCCGTGTTAAGCATGGAGAAGAATCTGACTCTGTCTTGTAACCCCCATTAAGCAGGGATGGACAGCAGCTAGATCCTTCCCCTACACACATCTTTCTCTTCTCCAGGTTGAGCATACCCAGCTCCCCCAGCACCTCCTTGTACATCACCTGCTTCTTCTCATATCCCAGCTGACTTCACCCGCCCTGCTTGTGAGAGCTGCCAGCGCTGCAGTTTGTGAACGTCACCACGGGGCAAAGAGCCGGGGACTAGGGTACAAGAGGAACAAATGAAATCATCAAGGAAGGCTGATGGCAGTCTGGCACCAGGGGCCCCTTGCTTTGCAGAAGCTGAGAGCTATGACTAAAAGAGTCAGAGCACCCACAATGCTTCCTCCAGCCCCATCACTGATGTGCACCCACACAAGTTGCCTCTCAGAAGACAGTGAGTTTTTTTCACTGTACTTCAGGCACACCATGAGCTATGAGCAATCATTTGGACTGGAAGGCTGTTCTGCAATCCACTGCCTACTCTGGGGGATTAGAGTACCTAATGAGTCTCCTGCCTCTTCTAATTGTTGCCCCTATACAATTACTGAAAAACCTGCCTCAACATGACCCAATATTCTCTCCCCACACTTGCTAATTGCCACAGGTCCTTAGTGTTGTGCACGTGGCTATAGCTACTGGGAAATGTTCTCTTGCTCAGATAAAAATTGTAACACAGGTATTTAAACTGGGTGGCTTTGTTTATTCATTCAGCTAGAAAAAAAAATAGCTGAGGGAAGAGCCAGCTAAGCAAACAGCATTAGATGAGGTGAGACACCAATGATTTGTTTAGGCCTGTGCCATGCAGTAGGATCTAGAAGACATGTTCCTAGTGAGGGGTCCCAAAGGAAATCAGTCCTAACTAACCTATTTGTGGTCTAAGAAGTGGCCCATTTTGGGATCCTGAGCATGGGCTGTCTCCAAGAGAGCAACAAAACTGTAGGAGTTAAGTTCCTCAGAATGAGCCTAAGAGATGGCTGAATCTACTTGTGGCTGACAGCACTGGCATGACTGAGAGAAGCTGGAATATGTCCTCGGGGTCCAACACAGGTACTCCATTCATGGGTACCTCTATTAGGAATTATTTGCCATAGCTCATTTGCATTCTATTTTGTCTACTGATCCCCCTGCCCAAATTCCTTAGACCTGGCTCTGACCAATAGCTCTCCAAGGCTGAGAAGTGAGAAGCCACCTGAGATATATCCTCTTTCAGCATCCTCAGATGTTTCTGTAGCCCTAGTGCTGAGTTAGGGAATTGAAAAAAGGATGAGGTTCTTTGGTTTATACATTTAATTTTACTGAGGACAGTGATGAGAAAGGACAAGGACAGTAAATTCTTCACCTACAACAGATTTGCTGTTGGGGTGAGCCAAGTCCCTGAAAAGAGGGAAGAGGTTTACAGACACCACTTCCTACAACACCCCCTTCTCACCAATAGTTATGCTGGCACCACGCAGCAACCTTAGATTGCAGACCCCTGAAGCCAGGTAGAATAACCCCCTCATGAGCTGAATCATGAGATTTATGTGAAACAGAATCCATCTCCTGTCTCATTTTTTTTTGTTTTGGTTTAGTTTAATTTCATTCAAGCTTTCAAAGGAAAAGCTGTCAACTCAGGTGTACCACCAGGTAGATACTAAATATGTTTGCAAGTGCACCATCCTAGAATCTTGCTCAGATTCATCTGAAAATTTCCTTCTACTTCCCTAACAATTTGGATACCAATCAGATTTGGTAGTACAAGTATGTGCAGAAGCACATATGTTTCAGATACTAAGAGGAAACAACCAAAAGGTGCCTATAAGAGGAATCACTCAGTCTCTGTGGCACATGGATATGAATCTGCCCTCTTTCTATATCAAAGGATTGGCAACTTCTACATAACAGGCCACAAGCTCACAAAGTGCAAGTCTCACCTTGAAAAGCAGGATGAAGAATACCCATTTTTGATCTGTATGAGCCATATTGAACACTTCAGTGCATGCTGGCCACCCATGTATCTCAGCAATGACTGTTCAAATTACACCTTGAAGAGAAAGTACAGCCAGAAAGTATGACTCCTACATTGAACAGGCTGCATCTAAACACAGTAATTAAGGTATTGTGCAACCTCTCTGGTACTTAAGTATCTGTAATAATTATGCACCAGGAAAGTAAGCCCAACACGTGTTCACAGCCTTCTCCTAGCATATGGATTGTTTACACATCCAAGTTCCCATCTGATCTTCTTGGTAGCTTAGGAGAAGCAGAAGCTGAATATGAGGCCACTGATGACGCCACTTAATTCAAAGGCTTTTGAAAAGGAAACTGAAAGGTAGGTTCAAGGCTCAGATATGAGCTTCTGCACTTGTACATTCCAGTGACTGCCACCATTCCGTGTACACCAGCATCTGCATCTCTTGCTGGTGTTTTAGTCCAAGCCTTGTGCTCTTATTTCCCCAGTGATTGACACACTTGCATTCTCAAGTGGAAGTCCCAGGGATCTGTCCTGCAGACTCCAGTGTTCTACCATGAAACAAGTCTGGAAAAAGATGGAAAAGCCATCCTGTGAGAAGGCTCAGTCATGGGGAAAGGGCAGCCAAGAGGATACAGAGACTGGGCTTTTACTGTGAGCAAGCAGAACAGTAACAACTAGCCCAAACCAGCTATGACTGCCAACTGAAGTCTGTTCAGATGGCTGGTCAGGGTTAGCCAAGGTTTGGCTGAATCCCTACGATTTACAGCCTGGAAGCTGACAGCTGGTACAAACAAACAAAATTTCTTCCTTGTTTTAAGCCTGTTGTTACTAAGTTCCTCCCATAATCACCTCTCCTGCTTGTGATTTTGACACAATTTTAACATAGGAACACATCCAAAAAGCTCACGAATAAAAGATTGCTATATACAGCACCAAAATTACAGAAGGCCTGGAATGACAAATACTCCTGAGACCCTTATACTGATCTTTAAAAATGGTTCTTTCCATCACGCACCAGCTATTTAATTTTAATTTCTTATTAATCTTTTCCATTTCTTTTTTAAGACTGTTTCACATAGACGAATTTACACAATGCCATAAGCAGGGCAGAAGGCAAACACATGGAACATGGACTGCACTGTTTCAGTAATCAGGAAGGCAAGGAATGGGGCTGGCTCAATTCCTTCTGGCATAATTTCACCAATTTACTGCTTGTGAATTAGCTACAAACCTCTTTTTCCTTCAGACCAGTATCTGCTGGATGTGTGCTGCCAGTGGACCCTCATCTTCATCTGAGTGTCAGTGCATTTGTTACTGAGCTGTATGATTGGTCACTGAAGTAATTTCATAATTTCTTCCAGCTCACTGCATAGTAATAAACCACAAATAAGAGCAGTTCCTGCTGAAACAACCTGAGCCCGCCCACAGACCTGAGGTTTTTCAAATAAGACAGCCTCTCCTCAGGGGATAGTTGGTAAGCTATGACCAAACCCCTGCAAGCTGAACACTGAGTATTTTGAATTTCCACAGTGGTAATGCCATGAGCCTGAGCCACAAGATTATACAGAAGCAGGAGGAAACCCTTCCTGGAGAAGTGGCTTCTGAAAAGATGGTAAGGAGAAGAACCCATGTCATGCCAAAAAAAGTGCCTGTTGTGGAAGGACATGGCTTTATCTGGGCTAATATTTTGTAATTTTGTAAGTTTGGGCTTAACTGTAAAGTCTGG
This sequence comes from Erpornis zantholeuca, assembly GCA_013400515.1. NCBI lineage: Eukaryota > Metazoa > Chordata > Aves > Passeriformes > Timaliidae > Erpornis > Erpornis zantholeuca. The sequence continues at coordinate 141,546 of VZTN01000487.1, forward strand.
AGGTCAAAGGTATATTTATACTTAGCTGTCTCTTCAGTCTTTTGGTTATTAAGAAGGAAGGAGAATATTTATGCTGTCTGGATTTTCATATTCTTGTCACCACTGTTATATATAAAATAGGAAAGGAAGGATTTCATTCTGATTTTCTCTGTTCATTGCTGCTGTTTATGACATCAAGGGCAAGCTGGAGCAAAGGTATTGCAATATTGCATCAATTTGGTGAATTTAGGAACAACTTAAGGTCCCTGGTACTCTGTGATGGCTGCCACAACCCTCTTTGCTTGCTGCATGTTCCATTCTATGTGCTGCCTCGAAAGCAAGATGGATTTGCCACACAGAGAGGATGCAAAGTGTCCCAGACAAATCCAGATAAACTACCAAATTTGGGAATGCCTCATGGAGCCCAACCCACATTCCAGCACTTGTTGAGGTGCACTCCTCTTGACTCATAGCACAAAGTTGACAAACTACCCACAAAGGGCTCTGAATTCTCTCTGTAATTAATTAGCCACAGGAAAACCTCAGAGAAGGGAGAAGGGAGCAATTTAACACAGCTCTCAGAATGACACAGGATGCTGAAATGCTGAAGAGTGAACCTGTCCCTTCTTCTCACCAACCTGCCCCTTAACAAGGTGTCCCAAAGGCCATCCCTCTGAAGGGGAAGGTCCCTGCTCCAGAGCAGATGGTGATTCTGTGGTTAGTTTTCCAAGTAATGAGAATGGCTTCCTTCCAACCTTGCAGATTTTATACTGTAGTTGACACAAGCAGCATTACTCAGTGGAACGCTTCCCACCAACTTCCATGGCAATTGAAAGAGGCCTCATCCAATGCTGATCTTCCTGAGGTGCCGCTCCAGAGATATGGTCTGTCCCTTTGCTGCTCCAAACAACTTCTGATGTCTTAAGATCCAGACCTAGATGACAACATGTGTGCAAGACTCTGCTTCTCCCTCCTGCCTCCATCCCATGGCTTTATTCATGATACTAGTTTGGGACAAAACAGGAGAGCTTCTCTTAAACAATTCTTCATCCACATCATCATCATAATTGATCACATCATCCCATTTGGTTGGTATTTCCCCAAAATACATCTGCTTAGAGGGTTTGAGAATAGTTTAAGTCTGCTCAATGAAGAGGAAATACTAAAATGAGGGGAATTTCTCCTCTCTCCTTCAGCCTGTCTCTAGTGAGTGAGTCCACCTCATTCTGGGCTTTCATTTGTAACCATCTGCGACATTTAAGAAAAAGCTGAATGAATTCATAATCACAAAATGGTGTGCAGCAAAGAGATCATAATTTCCCAGTCATTTACTTAAATTACTGTAGAATAAGTGAATTAAACTAAATTACAATGAGGAGAAATGAGAAAAAGGCCTTGTTGTCTTTGATTTCAATACTCCACCTAAGTGCCAAATTTACTACCTCATTACATCTTCTGATGTGTTCAAGAAACAGGAAGGAGAGCGACATGTGTGCTTTAATCACTTATCAAACTTTCTTCTACTTTTGGAGTGGGAAGGTTGGGAAAGAAAAGATATATTTTCCCCTCCCAACCTTGCACTGCTAAAATGGCATTTGGTGTATGCTTCCCTCCTGCCCTAGACCATCTTTCTGTCACCCAGCTGCAAGCCTCTTCTCCACGGGTGTGTAAGTCATCATTCAGCACATTGTCCTGCGTGGTGAGGAAGCCCAGGTTAGCCAGACATCCACCTGTGCCTTGGCTGCCCTGTGAAATCAGCCCCCAGAAGAAAAGGCACCAGGACAGATGTGGCCTTGCTGTCTGAGTTGTGAATATAAAACTTCTAAGGCATGGCTCAGGTGTGGAAATGGAGAATCGCAGCAAACCCACTGCAGAGCAAAGAGCATCAGGCCTGAGAAGGCAGGATCTTCTTCTGGAGAGTTTCTTCTAGATTTTCTGTGTGCAGCCCCTGTTTGCAGCACTCTGATTCCTCTGTCTGACTCAAGCCACTCTGATTCTTCTACTGTCCTGAAACACAACAGCTGTGTGGACACCCAGCAGGTTTAATACTGGTGGATTATTCCAGACTTTTGCCAACACATTGCTCCATGCCAACCTAGTCTCAGCTCCCTTTCTACAGAGTTCTGCACTTGCGTAGTGCAGCTTAAAGGGCCAAACTAGAAGGGCACATCTGCTCGTTGGGCTGATTTCCCAGAGCCCTCTTGTGGCTATGAGGGAGAGCCAAGGAAAGGCCCTTGCCTTCCTGAAAAACAAGAGGATTTTGGGAGGTGCCCTGGATGAGTTTTGCCATCCTGCAATGGCACACCAAGGGCTGAACCCAGAGCTGACCTCAGCAGACACATCTTTGCTTGGCTGGAGCAGAAATGTTTGCACCATAGGTTGGCTGATGCAAAACCCAAACCAGCCTTCTGTTCTGGGTATCTGTTGCTGTCCCATTCTTGGTTTGATGTTCTAGATGGTGCTGTCAATGCCTTTTCATGGCTTCACATTAGAACAGATGAAGCAATGCAGTAATTTTGAATGGGTTGGGACCTTAAAGAGGCTCATAAATTTTAACAGAAATGCCTCATCTGCTAAATATGGATTGTTTGCATTTCCAGGTTGACTTACGTGTCAGCACAGGCCACGAGGACTCAGAGTTTACTTCAGCCAGTGTGTAACCTGAACTACATCCCAGATTTTCATCCAGATCCTTTCTACGAACTGAGATGTGGCATACCATGTCTCAGGTAAAAAGTAGATCCAAGACACTGACATCAGCCCCTGGAGCTGGTATCAGAGTGATATTGTACATTGGGAAAGATGGTGTCACTGAGAGCATCTCATTGCTCCTGCACCATGCCTAGGAGCCTTGCAGGTCTGGTTCTCAAGGAAGGTATCGATTCATAGCTCTTCCCCACCTCAAGACACAGGTCTGCATCTTGTTTTTCTGCAGCTTACACAAAAGCGGCTTAAATTGGCTTAAAGTGGGTTATTTTAAGGTTGCTGTCAAAAGAGGCAAATTCTCCATTGCCAGGCAAATAAAGCAGAAAGCTTTAGGTCTTAAAGAAAGGACTTAAAACACACCTTTTTCCCCAAAACACAAAATGTCAGTGTCACAGGAATTCCCACTCTACCTCATTATTATATCTATGTAATGCCAACCAAGGAAATCATCTTTAGCACAGTGGTCCAGAAAAAAATGTATGTGATCAAAAAATACCCTCACAGCTGAAGTACAACAAACCTGCCATTTTTGTACACAGAACTGTTTGATCTGCCAGGAAAGGTGCACACAGCACAAGCTGTTATCCCTACACTCGGTTCTGAAGAAATCCCCCCTGCAGGAAGACCAGAATCTTCAACTGGAGCCAAAGATAAAGACTGTTTCATCCTGACTCAAAGTCCACAGGATAAAGAGTCCTTCAGACTGTATTGGTGTGGTTTTCCTGTGACTATTTAAATATCTGTGCTGTTAAAGATGCAGGTTTGCATTTATTTTTATTGTGCAACTGATTTTTTATAGGATTCTTGCGATTTTATATTGCAGGATTGGAGAGATGCGAAGATACCCTTAGTTCATTTAGTCCAACCTCTGTAAACCAAAGAAATCCCATCATCATTTGATCTTGGGAGGAGGGAAATTATATATATTTAATGGAGATAAGAGGATAAATTTTCTAAGCAACATAATACATTCTTCCTCCTGAATGACAGTTTCCCTTTCTTTTGCCTCTTCAGAAATGCCAGAAGACAGACAACAATGCTGTTGGAGAGTTTATGAATCCTGCCTTGATTTTTACAGCAGGATCACACTGACAGCTCACATTCATGCTCTTCTACAACCCTCACATGTTTTTCTGAAGTACTGCTCAGACAGTTATTTTCCATTCATATAAAGATCATAGCTCACATGCTCACAAGGTTTTTAATTCTGTCCAGCTAACATGGCATTGGGAATTCAACCTCTTCTGAAGTGCAAAGTGTTCATCTGTCTGTTATCAAGTGCTATCTCTCTGATTTCAGACTTTCTCTCCAGTTCAACAGATCATGTTAAATTTCATTGCTGTCAAAGTTCTTGTAATTTGGCCCCACAAATTAAATAGCATGCCACTTGCTATTTAATAGGTCCAATTTATTAACAGAAATTTGAAATTGTAATTGGACTGTGACATCCCTTGAAGATGGATCTCTAAAGCCCTTCCAGTTTGACAGCTACCTGCAAACTACTGGTAATTCCTTTTTGATTTTATTTTTCTAATAGAGACACATAAGGAAGGCATGTCCAGCAAGGAGTGGCTTCGGTTTGTCTAGTTTAGAGGAGGCTGGAGGGTGACCACATTGCTCTCTACAACTTCCTGAGGAGGGGAAGTGGAAAGGGAGGTGCTGAGCTCTTTTGCCTGGTATCCAGTGACAGGAAATGTGGGAATGGTTCCATGCTGCACCAGCGGAGGTTCAGCCTGGATGTTAGGAAGCACTTCCTTACCAAGACAGCAGCCAAACAACAGGTGGTCAATGCCCCAAGCCTGTAGTGGTTAAGAGTCATTTGGACAATGATCTTAACAACATGCTTTAGCTTTTGGTCAGCCCTGAACTAGTCAGACAGCTGGCCCAGATGATCATCGTAGGTCTCTTCAAACTGAACTAGTCTGTTCTGCTCTATTCTATTCTGTGCTAATCTGTGCTATCATTCTTGATTTGATCCTGAGTCTGTAACATGATGCAGCATTAACATATCTTTCAAGGTATATCACACTTATGATGTGCCCTGATTTGAAGGGCAGCTGACCTACTATAGGAGAAAGTGTGGTTAACTTGATATAATCTCCCAAACTAGCCACACGTGTATTGGCAGCACAGAAATGTTTCCACAGAATTTTGCTTTCGTGCAGCATTTGGTATTGACAGCTTTTAATAGTCAGATTCATTTTCAGTGAATGCTCTGGGGGAAGCCTAGGTTTGGATTTTGACCATGTCCATTTTATAGGTGCATTAAATGTTAGGACAGAGCTGGAGAAAAACACATGCATTTGGTCCCCCATGTGACATCCACTCCTTGCTCCCCATCTCAGAGGCCACCAACAAGAATGTCCCCACAGAAAGGGGCACAGCTCTCCTGTACAACATCTGTGGCCACTGCAGGTCAAAAAGGAGCACAGTGCTTCTCATCCCAACAATCTTCAACCTCACATCAAAACCCACCAAGAAAATATGCCTGAAAATAATGTAAGCGTGGGTTTTTTCCTATGCCGCATCATTTAAAGGCAAAATGATTTTCCTTTCCCATAACAGATGGAAATAATTCCTATGGTTTCCATCTGTTACTGAGTGATACTGCCCTGATAATGCCCAAAACCACTCCAAGACAGAGGCATCAATTGCACTTAGAAGCACTTCTTAGAAAATAAAAATAAAAAATGTTTCCCATTTTTACGATATAATTAGAGCATGAGGGGAAGTGGTTTCTAGTCCTGTTCTATGAATTAGATTTTTCCATTTTATGCTAGATTCAGGGAGGCTTGGGAAGCTGTTAGCATGCAGATAACTAAACAGACAGTAATTCCAATTTGTTTCAATCTGATGCCTAATTCTCAGAGAAGAAGGAAGAAGCCGCTCAGAGCTTTCCCAGATGCTGAATTGCCATGGGCTGCAGGGAGACAGCTCCTTCACCATGGGCTTCACCACGGGCAGCAGGGGAACCTCAGCTCCAGCACCTCCTGCCCCTCCTTCTGCACTGACCTGGGACAGTCTGCAGGGCTGCTCCTCTCACGTATCCCCACTCCTCTCTCTGCTACTGCTCTGCAGAAGTTTTTTTCTCCATTCTTAAATATGTTATCACAGAGTCACTACCAGCATCACTGATGGGCTCAACCTTGGGCAGCCATGGGTCTGTCCTGGAACTGGCTGGCATTGGCTTTGTCACACATGGGGGAAGTGTCTGGCAGCTTCTCACAGAAGCTACCTCTGTAGCCCCCTGTCACTACCAAAACCTGGCCATGAAAACCAAATACACTCTTCGTGGAGCTATTGGTACCTTTTTTTCTTTGAAATGATACAAAATATTTTTCTAGTAATTTGTTCTCAATTTTTCCATAGTGGGGATTTAGTGAGAAGGAATTTAAAAGACAGTTCAACTCTCAGTGATCAAAGGTTGCCTGCATGGCCCCCACACTGCATTTGGAGTTCATGGCAGCCTCAGAGGATCACATAACCTGTATGTACCACAGGGATACTCCCTGTTCACTTTGTGCACAATGTGGGCAAGATCTGATCCATTTCACTTGGGAAGCAGTTGCTGAAAGTGTGCCTGCAGTCTCTGCCAGCAGGTACCCAATGCCCCATCTGCTCATGAAGCTCAGTCTGTCTTCAGATGCACTACTTTTTCATCACCTGCTCTTTCGTCATTGCCTTTTCCATCAGCAATTTCCAGCCTTTCCAGGGAGCTATTGGGTCTGTTTGCCATCTGTCCTTTTCCTTCCCCTGAGAACACTTGGACAGTGTTTCATTTACTGTTGTTTTTTTTAAGTAAGTTGAACATCTTTTGATAATAAATTGCTCTCGATATCCCTCGGAGCCACTTACATCTCCTTTGGTGACCTCTTGCTCTTTCTGTGCATTACCATGTCTTAATGTCCACCTACTCTTTTGCCATTTCATTGGTCCACATCTGACGACAGAGCAAGTCATGATCCTGAGTCATGATCCTATTATTCTTCTGGAGAGTGCTTGCTACTACCCAAGATTATTTTTCCCCTTAGCATTACTCTTTTCTCATTTCCATTCTTTTTTCTCTGTGTGTGCGTGTCTGTTTTCCATTTCATTCCTTGATTTTTCACATCTTTACTCCTGGCACTCCCCTTTCTTTTGCCCTTCAAAAACAAAGATAATAAAACCTATTACAGCTTTCTAGATAAGATTTTTTCCTAATTAACTTTTTATTGGTTTTGTTTGAAAGAATAAAAAGTATTTGTGTATACCAAATGCAGAAAGGAATAAATATGTATAAACTTAAAGACTCATCTAGGTTAAGCAGAGAGAAGAGGTAGACAAAATTATATTAAGGGAGTGATGCACAGAGAAAGAGAGAACAAAAGCAAATGAAAGCAGAATCTGGGAGTGTTTTCACTTATCCAACTTCGATAGGCAAAAATAAAGCAAATTTGTTCTAATCTGATAAAAAAAATAAAATTGCGCAAATATACCACTTTGTCTAAGGCTGAACTTTGCATCTTTTTTTCTGTGTTGGGATTGACAGAATTTTCCAAATTTCCTTTAAAATACTATTTATTTAAAAACCAAACAGACAAACAAAAACCAGCCAACTAACCAACCAACCAAAACCAGCTGAGATATTCTCCATGGATGATAGCAATATGCAGACAGGAAGTAGCCTCATGAGATTTCTAAACCCATCCTGGTTCCTGGATTGACCCTTTCCTTATTCCACTTTCTTTTCTTCAGAGGCCTGCTCCTAGCTTTTGTTTTTAATGGAGCTAGTGAGAGCTATATGGCCTCAGTCTCTGGGGGCTCCAATATCCATGCTGTCCACTCCCCTGGGTGACCCCCTTGCCACTGAGAGCAGATACCTAGATACCTCCTCAAAGAGCAAGTAAAATTTAAGCAGGCTGCCCAGACAGTTCTCCCAGCCTACCACACCAACATGGCCAAAACTGTTCCCCAGCTATGGCATTTCAGTTGGGAATCCCAACTGTACCTTGCATTTTTTGTTTGGGATTGTGAGAGGGTGGGTTTTTTACAGGGTGAGGGAATACACCCTCTAATTGTGTATTAGCGTTCGAGCACTGAGCTGGTGAACTCCTTCTGGCTCAGGTGAGTGACAGAGAGAAATTCTGACTCATTTGCAACCAGGAAGGAAGCAGAGTATACTGTGTGCTCAGAATTAGGGACAGCCAGTGAGATTATAGATGGAAAGGCTGCCTGCTGAGAGCACAGTGTATTTAGAAGCATCTAAAATTATTTGTGTGACTCAGTACTGTTTTCCTAACACTGGCAGCAGCATGTGGTAACTCTCCCCCTTAGGATGCTCTTTTCATCCTCCTTGGTTTTTAACTTCTGGATGAGGAGGAGGAAGAAAAATGAAGAAGAGGGAGACTTTCTCTGCTGTTTATCAAAAACAAACAACACTTTGCACTTCTCCAGCAATTCAAGGTGATTTGCAGATGAACTTGGAGGTGTTGGACTTGGACCTGGGTCAGTATCACATAGTATCTGCTGTTGTATACAAGAGCAAAGTTGTGTGATTATCTCTAAGCTCTTCTGATTGAGCTGAAAGGTTTGTTTGTCCTGGAACAAATCCTTTCTTTTCTGCCAAAGACAATTTTACACAGTTATAACCATGGCAATGTGTGGGTGGACACCACTAGGAAATCTGGAATGTCTAATACATCAATTTGAGGACCCAGGAGGACCCAACAGTAGCAGCACCAGGAAATGCTAAAGGGAGATGGTAAGAACTCTACCACAATTTATTCCCCTTCGTATTACAGAGGTCTTTGGTGATCCAGTAGTACCAAGTAGTATTTGATTTTCATCCCATTTATGCCAAACACATTCTCCCATCACTCCTGAACAGTGTGCCTCTTCAGAAAAATTCATCTGATGGCATTATGTAGAAAGTGATACCTGTTCTCAGCTCAAGGACTTTGAAAAATCTACCACATGAGCTGTTCCAGGATTTAATTTATTTCCCAGGCAATAAAGCTTGGTATCTCCTGTCTTTTCCTAACCATTCACATCTGGATCCAGCCACTACAGTTGCCTCTGCCTACTGGATCAAGCAGCACTTGGCAGTCAGGAATGCTCTGCAGGTTCCCAGTGGTTGGAGATCATGACTCTTTGCCAGCTCATTTGTGCCCAGAGCTTTCTGGGATGCTTAATGGAAAGACAGCTTCATGTCAGTGTGTGTCTCTGCAGGTCCAAATGGACCTCACGCTGGGTGGGTGAGTAGGCACAGAAGCTGCTGTGCAGTCGTGATGATAACATGGCAGTGCCTGAGCCAGCTATTCCCTTCAGTGATTCATTCTTTCCCCTCTTATCTCTTTCCCTAACCAGCTTTGCTGACAAAATTAGCAGCATACCTGCTGTATGCTTAGTGCCACCATTCACTGCACAGAAGAAAATATTAATTCATCATAAATAAAAGCAAATGGACCCACATTATGCAGAAAGCAGCTTATACTTGTATTATTGCATCGAAGTGAATGGTATGCTTTGACTCATCTAATAGAGGCCATCACAGAGAAGAGACTGCTAGGCAGAAAAGAGGAAGTCCAGATCTGGATGAGAAAGCATCTAGTGACACCAGGAGACACCTCTAAAGCTGTGCAAGTGTCAACCACAGCATGTTTTTTTCTTCCAATCCCCTTGAACATCATGTATCTATCTGGACTGGAGCTCCCCATGACCCTTTCAAACCACAGAAAAGGCAAATGTGCCCACAGCAAGAGACATCTTAGCCTTCCCCCTCTCCATAACCACCTCCAGTGCCTAGCACTCGTACTCTGAAAACTAAAATTGAGGAAAGCAGAAAATCCAGCTGAGAAAGAACGTGGACTAATGTGTGAGTCATGTAGCCAGATACCCTACCCAACTTCTTTTGGATTCTGTTTTTCCTGGGTACTTGCCAGCTACCCAGGATCTACTGGTCAAAAGAATCTACTCTCCATTCATGGAAAGGACTCACTCTAGCTCTAAAAAGAAAACACCAAAATGAGTACTATCTGCCAGCAGGGAAATGAAATTTGTCCATGTGTACAACTGACTGCTCACAGCCAGAACATCTGCAGAGAGATCATTGTACCAGTGAGTGAGGCCTCAGTCATGTCCTTTTCCAGCTGTCTTTCAGCCATACTGCAGAGGACACCAGGAGTCACAGAAATTATCTCCCTTAGGAGCAGACATACATTGATGAAACAATTGTTCCACCTTCAAAATGTTGCTCCCACCTTTCCTCCCTTCCCTAAATTGCTTTCCCCAAAATTAGCATCCCAACAGAAGTGCATTTCAGCCCATAGAGACAAGCTCCAGACATGATGGATTTTCCTTCTTTTTTGTTCAAGGTCAGCTTCAATCCTAAGGCACTGGCTTATTTTTTACAACAAAGCATTACAAAACCATGGTAATGGGATCGACCTCTGCCTGCAAGCTGCTAATGACTTCCTGGGTGAGCACCCAGGGAATGGATCCACTCTGGTCCGTATGCCGCTGGGGGAATTAATTCACTGGAAGAGCATTACTTAGCTGACTTTCAGCACTTCCATGGGAAAAAAAAAGGGGCTCGGCAATGGCTGTCTGAAACCTACAGCTTGCCAGGGGGGCTGGCTGTTGTCAGATGTTGTTAAGTCTCACAGTGCTGCACGGCCATGGCGTGTCCCCAGCAGACAGGGTGTTTTTGTTCAACAGTTATTTGGGAGCAAAGTGCACCAAGTACCTTAGGCAAGCATTATTATTAACTCAGATTATTCATCACTGGTTTTGCTATTACTCTACACCTAAGAGAGGGCACAATGACTCAGATCCCAGAAGGCCAGTGAAGGAATGCACAGACCACAGAGCAGGCATGAACTCATGTCCCAGGCAGGCACAGCAAGGCAGGTATGGTCCAAAGACCTTGCACGCTGCCTATAGTCCAGTGCTGACTGCACAGCCCTCCAAGGGCATAAGGCAGGCATGTGAGAGGAGGCTGCATCCCTTGCTTCATGTGATGCAGATCACTGAAGGAAGAGAAAGGGAAAAAGGTTTTCCTTAGAACAACTCATCACAAATAAGACTGAGCCAGTCTTGTGTGTTAAGCTGCGTTGTGAATAAGGTCCCATGATTGAATTGTTTCTTCGGAAAATAAAGAAACTAAATGCATGCTGAAACCAGGCCTATTCCTGTTGGCAGTTTGGACCCAGCTCCTTTCTGAGCTCTTGCAGAGACATTCTGTAAGTCCAGAGGTTGGAGGAGATGAGCTTTTCCACTTTGAATTGCTCTGAAGAACATGATGTAGCAGTAAGGGTGGGCCTGCTTGATGCAGGTTTTGGAGGCACCTCTCCAGAAGATCTATGCTTTATGATGCTATGATCTTTCCTGCTAGAAACCACATGAAAGGAAAAGCACAATTCTTCCAAATTTGCATATATCTTTTTTTTAGCATAGGTCTCTTTAGTTGCTAATGGCCAGCACAGGTCTCTGAGAAAGTGTACTCTCCTCTCTAAAAAAAAGATGCATATGCACCATGCCTTCTATCACTGTTCAATAGCAACTTTTGAATACCCTGTACTATCCACAATGACTGGATAAGCAAAAACTCAGTAACAGTTTATCTTGTCCTTCAGCTAAACTCATAGAAGGATCACTTTTACCCCAGAATGACTCAACTGGCTTTACAGCCATCCAGCTGCACAGGGATTCCCAGGGACCCACGGAGAAGATCCGACTCGAATATTTCAAGTCAATAAATATGGGAATTCAGTGCACTTGATTTTCAAATTTCCTGGTTTATTAACTCAACAGTATGGTCCAGTTGCCCAAGAAGAGGGCTGTGAGCCAGGTTTCCTGACTTGTCAAGGCCCTGAGTGCATATAAACATATTCACACCCAATGCTTCCATGTAAGCCCAGACCCGGTTCTTCCTTTCCTGTTTGAGCTGTGCTGTGTTTCTGCTATGCCCGTTCCTGGCCACAGACCTGTAGGTCTGGGCTCTCATCTGCAGGCTGGCCTCCTGAGCTGACCTAGGACATGCCTTGTCACCAGGAGCTTGCCCGATGACCTTCACTCCTGGCTGAACCTGGCCTTCATCGAGGCTGAAAAAGCTTTGTTTTTTTGGGCATGAGGTTTTCTTTCTGTTATTAGTCTTATACCAGGAAAGAAAGGAGTCACAAGTGTAGCTTTTGTTTTTCATGTTGTTTATTAAGTTCTTATCTCAATTTCTGTGTGCTGCTCTGCCTGAGCTTAGCACTGTCAGAACCACGCTGCAGAATGGACACAAGACCTTGAGTGCAAACTGTTTTAAAGACTTTTACTCAATTAACTGTTCTAACGTAAGGTATTTTTAATAGTGTACCAATAACTATTAATCTCAGTTAACACGTTTTTTCTACCTCAAACTTACCCTCCTAATCATTCAGTGTCACTACTACAGCAGAAATGGAGGATAAGGAGAAGGAAAGACTCAGAGCTTGAGTCAAGACTCACCTTGAATCTTCTATGTTTGTCCCCATTCACTTCTATGCTACAAAACCCCATACTATGATTTTTCACTTTGTGATAAACTAACTACAATCTATCTCACATTCTTGATGCTTGCAGTTCATCCAAAAGTTTTGGGAGCTTTTTTCAGGGGCACAGATCAAAGGCTGTGTCTTCTCGGGATGTCGGGGGAGGGTCCCAGACACCCCTGAGCAACAGGAAATGTTTCCCAGCTTTTTTGGATTCCAACAGAGGCCTGCCTTGCCTGGGTGCTGCGAGTACAGAACTGGGGTCCAGGTTTGCAAAGCCCCTGCCCACAGGCTGTGTCACTACTCCTGGCTCCTCCTTTAGGGAGGATCTAAGGCTGGCCCTTGCTGCTTCTGGACACTAACCCTGCAACTGAGGTCCCACCTTGTGGAAATTGTTCTTACCCATGCTTGCTTTAGCTCTGGGGCTCTTCAGTGTGGCAACTAGTGATGGATGGAGACTGCAGCCTAAGCCAAGTCCGAGCCACCAGACAAAGCCAGCCAGGTATCTGGTTGTTCTCCTTTGCATGGTTGTCTTTGGTTTAGCATTAGATTATATTTTTGTTCAGGTTTTGTCCTAGACTTAGCCATTGTTCACATGGTGCAGAAAATGGGCTTGTCATACCTTGACCCACAAGTAATGGGGAGAATCAGGAGCATTAAAGTCAGGCTGGGCATTGTAAGCCAAGCTCTTGGCACCAGGAGCCTGTGAGGAGCTGAGAGGTCTTTTTCAGGGACCACATAAGGTGGGCGCTGGCAGAAGCGAGACTTTGATTTCACCTTATCTGTGGTTTGAAGATACACAAGTAATTATTTTAGTTTTGTGAATGTGCACCAAATATGTGGCTTTCTCACAAGAAAAAGGATCAACTTTAAAACAAATCAAGATCACAAACCTGGTTTGTGCTTCAGCCTTCAGCTCACCAGGCAATCCCTTTCCTCCATGAAGAGGTGGTGGGTCTTTTTGTACATTGAGGTCAAGTTTCCCAGTGCTGTCAGACTTCTCCCAGGGCTCCTTCATCTTTTCCCCCATCAGTGGAATTTACATTTACAGCTGATGGGTTTTTCAAAAACAGGAAAGCCAAAACCTAGGTTGCTACACCAGTGAGACAGCTGTAAGTCTGTAACATTAGATTTGCTTATGAACCTTTTTCCCTGTGTCTGATGGATCATCTGACATGCCTGCATCCAAACTCAGGGAGCTGATGTAGCTATTTCCAGATGGGCTTCATCTCATCCCAGGATGGATGTATAAGCTGCACAGATGATTCATTCTCTCCAGGTCTTTACAGTTTTTACAGTCCTATCATAACCTTCAGAAATTGTGCTTTGTTCTATTCCAGCACCTGCTTAAAAGAAGCAAGTATGAAAACAGTAATGCCTCATTGCAACAAATCTCATAAAATTTGGATTTGACATCTTACAGCAGGGAGATGTAGGTGTGCTACACTGCCTTCCTTCTGCTACTTAAAAAGTTGAACAAATCACATTTTAATGCTAACATAAATGGGAAAAAATCCCCACTGCAAGGAAAGAGTTAAATTCCAGTGGAGTCATCCAGAAAGGACCAGGGTAACTTCTTAAACCTTTTTTTTTAAAAACTTTCTTTCCCAAAACCTTTCCCTTTCTTTCTTCGTTCCCTTGGAGAACAACAATCTTTCTTCTTGATCAAGGAAATAATAGCAAAAGCAAAGAACTACCCTATCTACCTTAAACTACCTTGGGCAGCGGGAGTGGTTGGTTCAATTAATTGCCTTAACTTTGCAGAAACATCTGGCATGCTGTTTACATCCTGTGAGAAGCAGACTTCCATTAGGAACAGAGTAAAGAAGACGAATGAAAATCAGCAAAGACTCACACACAGACTTTGGCAAGGAAAAGGTCTTTAGCCTAGTCCTGCTGAAACCAGCCTGCAAATGCATCTGCCCACACAGGCTGAATGTCAGGGTAATACAGCTTTCAGGTGCTTACAGGAGCTTTGAGCCCAAGAATGGCTGCAAATGGGCACGATAAAAACACTAATTATCATTACTATTATTGCAGGGAGATGATGTAACACTGGAAAGAGTTCCCGGACTTCATCTTCAGGTATGTTCCAGCAAGAACACGAGGACAAGAGACAACATGGTGCAAACTGAACAACAGGCTTGAGCCTTCATGCAAATCCTGGATATCTGTGAGCTCACTGAAATGCATGACCAGCATGGCACAGAGGGCTTCAAGGGCTGTATTGGAAAGGCTCTGTGTATGACTGAGGCAGGAGAAACTGCATAAGCAGCCAGAGAAGACAGTGAAGAACCAGAGGCATTGCTATGTATGACTTGACCCCTGAAAAAGAGAAATTTACTTTCTTGGTTGCAGGACTGGCAAAAAGAGTTTTCAGCTGTTTCCTGACTTCTCTTCCAGGAGACAGGATGCTATGTTCACCTCAGAACAACACTGCTCATCATCAAATGGAAGGGATGATTTCTAAATCACAATGGTGCTTCAAAAAGGCCAGAATTTCTGGCCTTGCATGTGTGTGGGTATGCACTTGGTACTCTGAAAGGTAAGGTAACAGGTGGGTGAAGACCTTGGCCTCTCTGACTGATAGGAAGCTCCAGGGAAAGTGACTGGCTGGCTCAGAGAGCCCTTACTGACCCACAGCACATAAGCTGGCTCTCCTTTTTTGGAACCAGTTGTGAAACACACATTTCCCCACAGGCTGTGGATGACACAGCTGTACTGATTCAGTATGACAGGAGTCATTCCCAAACCTCCTAATTGTTTAAAATTCTTCATGCTCAATATTTCCAAGGGGGCAGGGAGGGAGCAGATCTAAAAAATTAATATGGTATATAATTTATTTACCAATGGAGGGACTTTCTCCCTGCATCTGGCTTTGCTATTATCTTGAGCAGCCCACCAGCACAGAGCAAGCAGAGATGTGTGGAGTGGGTGGGTTGGAAAGGCTTATCTCATACATCATCCACAGCTTACTGCTGGGACTGAATGGAGCTTGCTGGCTGCAGGAGATTTAATTAAGAGGAGATGTATGTTGCGCTGGGGACTCGGCTCTTGCCTTGGCATGCTGTGTTTCTATTGCACACTTTTGACATGGAACATAAATGTTTTTCCTTTTTCCTAACATCAATTCTTAGTCCAAAAAAACCAATGCCTGACTGGTTGTTTGAGAGCACAAGTCCTAGTGTATTCCCTTAATGTGATGGGGGATCCATCTTGAGACTCCCAGACCCCCTTCTCCCTTTGTTTCTTGACAGGAATGCTCATGCTGTTCCCAGAGCCAGCTTCAGGACAGAGCAGCAGGGGCACAGTGAAGCCTGCTGAGGTGTGGAGCCATGATGGGAAGCCCAGGAACACCCACTGCTTGCTGGGTCACAGCCACTGCCTGAGCTACCCCTGCAGCAAGCACCTGCTTCCCCATGTTCCAGTGTACTCCCACACAGGAACATTCATCACGTGCAGCCAGCAAAGCTGAGCTAAAATTAGAAAGAATAATTTCTGACAGATTAATAAATTATGGGCGTCTTTTGCAGGACCTTACCCTGTGTGTGTTAGGGGCTGTTTTGGCTTCAATTTGGCCATGACATATCAGTCATCTCACCTTGTGCCTTGTCTGACATTTTCTAGCTCTGCCTCCTCTGTCTTTTAGACCATTCAGCTGCCTTTTTTCATTATTGTTATAGCCTAATTAACAACAATTTCAGTTGTCTTTCTTGAGGGGGCAGCTCATGTACACAGCTTCCTAATCTGGTTTGTATAAATGAATATTCAGAGATAAAGTGGTTGTTCTGGAGTGAATACAGGTTAGCGACACCCTGAGAGGACTCTGCTGACACCAAACACTGAGGCCATGGCATACACAGCTGGTGAGCATTAGCAGAGCCCATTCAGAGGCTTATGTCTCTCAGGGCTGGTTTCTGTTCTTTTTGTTGGTGGTAAATTACTTTCCAAGCTCCCCTGTGAACTGAGGAGACATCACTTAATTTTAAAATGACAGATGGCTCTGATGTCTCTCACTTCCTCTCTGCTCCTTCCCGAAGGAGCAGAGTGGAAGCCCCAGTGACCACCACTTTGAAGGCTGTGCTGGCCCCCACATTAAGGTCTAATTTTATCAGAAGAAATCTCTCATTCTCTGAGTGGGCAAAGATCTTCCACTGCCTGGAGGTTATTCTCAATGCCATTTTTAATGCAGTCTGTGCTCAGCCATCAGCTCGAGTTCAAACACTGTAACACTTCTTATATGGAGAGTCGGTAGCCTGCTCCCCAAAAGGCTGGATCCCAGAAATCTGTCCTCCTCTTTTCCAAAACCTTCAGTGAAAATGGACTGCCACTTTATTCACCAATGTGCTGGGGAGTCTTCCCATCTGCTTTCAGCCATCTTCTGACCTGGCTCTCTCCATGGACTTCACAATACTGAGCTCGAGCTCAGTATTGTGAAGTCCATGGACAGAGCCAGGTCCTTCCAGATGGGGAATCTTGCTCCCTACCTGATATCCAAGAGGGAAGAATTTAACCCCTCCAGGACATGAGGAATTTGGACTAAAAACTGTGCCTGTGCTGTTCCAAGGTGCAGATGTCGTTCCCTCAAGGACTGGCATAACAGTAGTGAGTCCCCTCTTTCCAGAGTAACAGCCAGAGAGTAACAGATGAACTTTTCTTGGGTTCCCTCAGGTCTTCTCCAAGCTAAGGCTGGGCTCTGGGACTATGCCAAGGAGGTGCTTTTCACAGACAGGGCACTAGGGCACCTGAAAAATCTCCACTACTGGAGCCAATCTCAACCCCATCCCAATCCTTTGGGCTCAGTGAACCCAAGCAGTGCTGGACTTCTGCCTCAAACTACTTCCCAGAAATACATACAACAGAGTCACAATGTATAGCCCAACGGGACTAATCTAGTTATGGAAAACATTTTGGTATGCACCCCTTGGTACCAGCGTTGACCTCTTTATCTCATTCTCATCAACCCACTCTTCTTAAAGCACAAGCCAGAAATAGACTGTGGTGGTGACTCAGAAAGGGAAAGAGGAGTCATTCTGACTCAAATACCAAGGTGGGCCTCCAGAGGATGGCACATGGGACCCTGCACCAGCACTTGCAGCTCTCCATGTCTCAGCTGATGAAGTTCCCTCCCTAGGGACTGCAGTATGCTGGCAATGCTGCTGCTTATCTCTCCAGCAGAGGAGGTGATGCTCTGCTGACTCTGCAGTGTGACTCAAAGGCATCACTGCTCCCATAGGTCTTGACCATGGGCTGATATCTGAGTAGCTTCATCTGGGCTGGGAAATAACATGGGCTAAGGTTCCCTCTCTGGCCTAGAGCAGCACAGCAGAATTTACATCCATACAACTAAACTCTAATCTCTGTCTATCCATCCAGGGAGTACTCCCTGACTGCTGTTTCACCTGAACCACAGACAGGCAGTGCTGGAAGCTGAGAGCCAAGACAGATATGTGGATGGGCTCACAACTGAGCTCATAATCCAGCTCTGATTAGTAAAGCCAGTATTATAGACCACTTATATTTAACTTTCCTACACTGGTCTGACTCCTGTAAGCACCAATGGCCTTGCTAACAAGTATCCTGTCTTCAGAAAACCTAATTCCACTGCTCCACTTTCTGAAGGCACAGCTGAATGGGAGGCTTTTCCTCAGGAAAGAGAAGACACATTCCCCTAGAAGGAGAGAGCAGAGCTCCATTACCAGTACCTGATACTCTCCCTTCCTGTTTCTCTCATGTTCTGTGGATTTTCCCTTTTGTTCAGCAATACAGCTCAGAGAAGAATATCACATGGACTCTCTGAGTTTATAAGTGTATATTAGATGGTTAGATAAAATAAGGCAAAGCATGACCAAACATAGAGATGGACAACCCCAGAGAGTGGTCCTATCCCACATCACCTGCACATCACCTGGAGCAGTGGGATCCTTTCCCAGCTTGCTCAACAGATCAGCTGGTACTCAGCTCACCAGTCTAGGGCAGGCTTACCTGCGGCAAGGAAAGCAGGTCCCCAGAGGACACAACTACATCCTCACCTCTTACAGGAACACAGTTGGTTTCCCTTGCTTTCCTCACCATCTAAATCACAGTCCGCAGCAGCATTAGTTTCTCTGACTGGTTGTAAAAAATCAGCAGAGGTCAGTCTATGGGTGAAGGAGCTGAGGAGTCCTCTGGTTCCTGGGTACTCATCTCATCTATTTAAATGTCCTTTTCTTTGTGAGCTGGAGTCCATGACTGAGGAAGTAGCCATCACTTCCATTCAGCAGAAGCCAGGAGAAAATTCCTCCTTTGAATTAGTTATAGCAGTACTGAGACTAGTTTTGTGTCCATGACCACCTATAGTTCCTTCAGCCCCTTCCACTATGGAATTATTCTGCCCAAAACATTCAAAATCAAGATGCTATTTACGTCCTCCAATACACTAAGACATCTGTGGTCTGAGCTGAGCAGACTTACCTGCTTTTAGGCTCTGTGCTTGATATTATACAGGAGGAGGTTTTGACTCAAAAAAGAGACAGCTTTGATCAGTGCAACCTCAAGCTAGAGCTAGGAAAGCATGACCCTGAGCTGACTTTCTTCTACCAAATATCACATTCTGATTCAAAGCAGAAAGAGTCCTGAAGATGTCAGAATTTTTTTAATCCATCAGGAAACAGGCAACTCATCCAAGCTGCAACTTTGCAAGTACGTCAAGCCTGGGCCAGGCAGGCACCAAGGACGTTGTTGCTTGAGTGAATAATGTATTCCTGAAGACCAACCCCATCCTTTAAATGGAATATCACGGAAATACCTGTGCCCCTTTCTGCAATCTGACCAGTGTAGCTCTTTCAGGGAAGAAAACCAAACTGCTGCCCAGTTCATTATGCTGTGCAGAACCATAGCCAAAGGCTTTCCCAGCTTTCAGTCCACATCCATGCAGGCAATATGCAGCCACTGTAGTAGCTCTCTCATGCTTGTTTTTCCTGACTTTTCAGAAACGAGCAGCATCTAACATATTTCAAAGACCAGGTCCTCTGATTTATAAAAAGCGCCTGTCCAGTGCCACTGTTCTTTAATTTAAACAACCATTTAGTGTCTCATCACAACAAATGGATCAACATTTTTGAGGTGCTTCTGAGTAACAGCAAAAAAACCCAAAACCACTTGAAATACAGACAGATCGCCTTTCTCAGGAAATCAGAGAGTTTCCTGAAGCTTATTTAATTCAGCAATTTTGGAGCAGTATTTCTGGTCATACCGATGGTGGGTATGTGTGCACTTGAGTGCATTACTCTGATTTGTTTCTGGCCTTGGTTATGCAAGGGTTAATCCAAGTTTGTCCACTGCTGGCCAGAAGAGGCTTTAAACTTATGCTGTGATTGCAAGAGTTTCCTCAGAGAACCTTGTCATCACGTAAGCAGCACACTAAAAGAAACCGCATCAACTTTCTGCAGTGTGCACCTGTCACCTCTTCTTGTGACACCCCAGTTTTGAACATCAGCCAAGCCCCCATCATGGATGTAATTGACTCTGCAGTCCACTGAGATGGACATTTACTTGCTTTTGTTACTGCTATCTGCAGGTTAACCACAGCTGACCCTTAACATTTTCCCCTGTGCACAAAGGACTTTCAGCTTCTGCAGTCTGAAACTGAGACACAAAGGTTTGTTGTGAAACAGAAACTAAGCCAGTCACAAGGCTCTCAGTGCCTGAGAGAGCACATCAGTCCTTCTCCTTACTCTCCCACTGCAGTGGCTTATAATTTGCATAGTCCAAGTATTAAAGCAGTGACAAATTGCCACAAGGCTTCTGGAAACTATTTATGGGCCAGACCACAAAACTAACTGCCCTTCCTTCACTCAGTCTGATGTTAAATTCCACACCATTTCTCATTTCAGCAGACCAACACAAAAGTCATGCATGTGGCATCTTAGCAGGATGTTAGAAAGCAAGGGAGGTGGAAAGAAATAAAACCCTTTTTACTAGGTGTCCAGGAGTCACAACAGCAAGGGCTGTCACCCAAGATGTCATGGGAGGGAGGGCTGATGACCCTCTCTAGTTGCTTCTCACAGTCTGGTGTAATACTTCCTTCAGGATGGTCATTTTACCCATGGAATGTCTTCCCCAGTCATCCTAAGAAATGGTCATCACTGTGGGCCTGACCCACAGACAAGGGAACAGACTCCAGGGCAACACATTGGCTACAGGAGGAACTGGCCCCTTGCCCAGTTTATGCCTTTTCCAAGGTTTAGACAGCAGCTGAAGAGGATGGTTTAAAATGCTTCATGGCATTTTTTGGTGCCTCCGATCTTCTTACTTCCCTCTTTACTTGCTTTCCAGGTGGAAGACACCATAAGGAGAGGCAAGGGAAGGCAAGTGAAGTGCTGAGCTCCCACAGTAAAAGGGGCCATGCCCATAACTCAGGGATTCAACTTACCAACCTCTCGTGTCTAAGGCACACCCCATGGCCTATGTATTTGCTCCTCACACCATCCCTTTCTGACTGAAAGCTTGAGTTGTCACCTGGAAAAGACTTCCTGAGAAAAGACCTTCTGGGCCACTGGGAAGCACCTGGGGAGAGTGAAGCTGCCAGATGGCATTGTTCATTAAAATTGTCCTGCCTGAGGCCCTGACATTTTGTTCCTCTTCCTGACACAGACTTGACATATATGCAGTGCTGAACCATCAGGGACCACCAGCCCCACCTGATACATGCAGAAACATGCATGTCCCTGTTCATCCCTCAACCTGGCAGAAAATTGCACCTGGAAAGACCCAAGGTCTCCCTTGCTTTGGAAAAGCTGCTTAATCCTGTTTGTTTTGTGTGAAACTCCTTACCAAAGAAAGGGCCTAAAATGAATTAACTAAAAGAAATCAAAGGCTGAAATGTCCAATATCTCAGGTACCTGTAATGCAAGCTGGCATGTGTACTTAATGGTTTTTGAATGTATCAGAAAAGGAAAAGCCACAGGGCTGATATCGTTAAAGACAATAAATCCATCCTAGGAAAGACAACAAATTTAATCTGGTTCTAACATTTCTGATTAGCTTTTCTCCTTATGAGCACTTTGATTATTTGAACCTTGCCCTTTTACTTACTGATTATTTAATGCAATTAATACTCATTTCAACTTTGCCATTGAGAGCATCTTTTCATTTGCTTTTACAGGCAGAAAGCTGATGTCTGCTCTAATCAAAAGATGCACTGCAGGCATGTGAAATACAGTACCACAATGTGCATTACAAGGATCAGTGATAAATTACATGAACTCCTTATTCCCAGGAAGGATTTATTACTGAGGTAAAAGGAACAAATGGTCATAGCAAGAGATGGCTTGTTTTCTCTTGCTGATTTATGCAAAAGGTCTGTTCTGGCACTCACTTAAATGAAAGTGTTAAGGAAAGAATACGGTGTCACATGAATTCATAGAGAGAAAAGCTGTGCTGCATGTAGAGGGGATGCTAACGATTTTGTTTTCATCATTTGGTTCAGTTAGTTGCTTCCACCAGGAAAAAAAAGTCAGATGGTTAAATGTGGAGGGAAATCAAAGGAACAATACTGAAAAAAAGCCATGAAGAAAAAGATAGTATAAAATACATCTTAAAAGCAAAGAAAAAAAGAATTGATTCAAAGTTACTCTAACAAACTTCTCTCTCATCATGACATTTTTCACTTCCTTGTCTCATCTCTAAGACCTTTTCATTATCATTCCCATCAAGATGCAAGAGAAGAGCAAAGATTCACCATAATCTGGCAAATCATTGCCTGACTTCCTCCCCTTGTCATTGCTTTTCTCAGCAGGGCTTGAACAAGAGCACTGATACCTTTGGTTAAGACCCCTACAGCCTTTATTCCCACCATGGACCCACAGAAGAAATCCGAGCCCTCCCTCGGCTGCCTTGCACACGTAGGCAGTGCTTCAGGGCAGTACTGGTTGTTGGATGCATCTGCCTGGAGTGCAGCAGGTCAGCAGACACACCACGACCATGATTGCAGGATATTAACATCCTGAAGAGATCACACCTACTTGTAACTTCGACTGGGGAACATCAAAACTCCATTTTCAGTAGGCTCAATAGGAGAACTGTCACCTGTGGTTGGGAAAATTGGCATACAACTTCTGTTCCATCTCTCCTTGAGCCTTCATACACCTTTCTGAGCCAACCTGTATTTTTGCAGTGTACCTCATCATTTTCTAAATACTGGACTGGACATCCACCAAGGAAGCCATTCCTGGCTCCCTGCCATCATTTTGCAGTAATGAACTCTTGCATAGGAAGTTGCCCCAGCCTCAGGCTGAGGTCTCTCCTGGAGTAAATTTTGCCTGTCTCTTAGATGACATCAATCATTCATAGCCTTGTCCAGCTCCAAGCATCTGCTTCCCATTACCTTCCTTAGTTTCCTTCTGATTAATTGATGGAATTGTTAAGTGTGGTTGCCTCGGAAACTGCCATTTCCTTAAGCATTTTTGGCCCCCTTTATGGTAGAAAGCAGGAAATCTTCACAGGAACCCTGAAGGGACAGAAAGGTTGAATAGGACCCACCCTTCACCAGGACAACACAGGCTAAGACACCACAATAAATCCTGGCTGTTCCCAGGCTGCCATGGTGTCTAAGGGCAGAGAGCACAAGGAGGGGAAGAACCATGCGCTTTCCCTGTCATACCCAACATCCAAGTTACAAATACACCATTCTCCAGGCAGTTTTCCTTCAGACAACAGCTTTCAAACCCTTGGCATCACATGGGCAGCATGAATATTGGTGCAAGTGCAAGTGGGCAACATTGCACTACCACCACCTGCCCTCTTCCACTCCCTCTGGTCAGCACCTGAACTCCCTGGCTGCAAGTTCTCAATGCTCCAGGGCAGCTTGCATGTGATTAGCCCCTGAAACAGGGAAAGGCACCACCAGGAGACATGCAGCTGATGTGAGCAAAACAGCATGGCAACCTCTCTGGGAGCCCATGGCAATGCTTACTCTTCCAAACAAAAACCAGCACAGTGATGGTTTGCAAAGAGGAGCTGCAGGCAGAGACAAGGGTGATATTAAAGGCCATCTTCACCTGCAAAGCTGGGAAAGAGGCCTTTGAGAGCCTGAGCCTCAGGTCTGTGGTGTTTTTCTCCCTCTCCAACACTCATACATCATACTTACTGCAAGGTCCAGGCTGCACTAAGAGGACTCTGCAGTGTGTCAAATTCTGCTTTGCCAGGGGACCCATCCCATCCAACCTTTGCAAAGGCACGAGGCATACCTGAATGAATGCCATTCCTAGCAATCCAGAGGCCCTAAACCTCATGCCAGGTAGGGATTTTCCAGCTAGTTTCCCAGTTCTGAAGAACAAGCATGGAGTTTACAGACCTGGTGAGATAACAGACATCATGGGGACTCTATCATCAAACTTGATTTACAGGCACGGCTCATTACAAGAGAGCAATTGAGACAAAACACGAAGACAATTGTCTTGTGGCAGAACTTCACAACTCATGAGAAGCCTGGTGAACCAAAGCACCTTCTCTGGATGCATTCTGGCTTCAGTCCTGCATGAGACAGGAACCAGTGTCAGGAAGACCCTAGAGCAGATGCAAGCTGGAGACCGTCCTCCTTTAGCATAAAAGGGAGGAGCTTTCGCTCTGTTCATCTCACTGCTACAACTGAAAGCTATTGCTGCCAGTGCTTTTCTGCCATCCTTCTTTTTCAGAAGTGTTTGCTGATCACTGACAGGGCTCATGATATGTTGTTTTATTAGGCTGATTCTCTCTGCTTTTATTTGGCTGAAGGAAAGAGCAAACAACATTCTGGCAGCATAGAGATGCTTATGGTCCCACTAGCTTTCACTCACAGCAGCAGAAAAAATATTAAAAATGGGGCTTACTATCTACTTGGCATTAAAAAGTACTACAGCCACTGGAGGCTGATGAGAAATGATACAAGATAGCGAAATCATTGAATTTTTGTATTAGTCAGCAGAGATGTTGCAAATCACAGAATGAGTCAGGTTGGAAGGGACCATAGTGGGTCATCTGGTCCAACCTCCCTGCTCAAGAAGGGCCATCCCAGAGCATATTGTACAGCACTGTGTCCGGATGGTTCTCCAGTAAGGAAGACTCCACAACGTCTCTGGGCAATGTTGCACCTGCACAGGAGAAGTTCTTGTCATGTTAGAGCAGAAATTCCTGTGCATCACTTTCTGCCTGTTGCCTCTTGTCCTGTGGCTCAGCACCACTGAGAAGAGCCTGGCTCCATCCTCTTGCATGTCCCTCAAGAGCTGTTCTTTCTCAAGCAAGCACACAAAATGCTGCATGCACTGCTTCAACCATAGGAGACCTCTAGACGAGTCTCAGAAGGCACAAGCACAGATAAGTCACATGCCATGGCTGTGCATGGGAGGTGGCTAGTACCAGGGCCAAAATCAGCTATTACAACTCTCAGGAGCAGCTCAAATCAGTGGAGAGAGGCCTTACTCCCCTTTCAGGGGAAGTCAAATTAAGTAGCCTGCTGTACACAGAGGGAGTCCTGCCTTGAAAACCAGGATTCGAATTTCTAGTTTTGCCACTCACCTTGGTAGTCTTGGTCTCTTCTTGCAGTCTCTTCTCTGGCTGCACAATCTTTGGGCAAGGACTGCTTCCCCCTCAGCATATTTACTCCCCATGGCACTCTGAACACTAAGACACTAAACCCACTGTAAAAAGAAAACTAATAGGAAAATACATGCCAGAGTTCCCCTAATGCCCAGCAGCAGCCTAGGGGACAGAGGCTTGCTGAAGGAAAGAACCTGCCTAGTTCAGAGGAACAAATCTGTGAGAATGCTTTAATGAGGATTTCAGTGGATACAAATTGTTTCCTGGGCAATGGCTAATGACAGCTAATAGGGACCCCAGAAACAACTCATAGCACCCTCTTATTTCCTGTGGCCTGTAATCACAGTGTTTAGCTGTTATTTTCATCCTTCTAAGTAGTATAATGGACAATTGCATTCACATTTCCACTTTTTTGCTGGAGATGTTACCAGTCCTGCGTTTTTTTTATTAACATAGAAAAGCAAGATTTCTTCCCCCCTCATTGCTTCAGTTCTCAACTAATGTAAAGAGGCAGAATCCAGTGAAAAGTTTATTAGCTAACCTCTCTGGAGAATCGACTTAGCCTTGTTATGCATGATAAAGCTTTACTTCTTTTATTTTTCCTTAAATAAAAAAAAGATAGGAAAGGGAGTTGTTTTAAATTTATGAGCTGATGCGACAGTGAGTAATGGTGAATCACTGTTTAATATTTTAGTCAACCATCTGCAAGGTGAGCTGTACTCCCATTTCATATTGCTAGAGCTAAGAAGTCACCTCAAATTTCATGAATAGAATCAGTCTTGCATCAACCCCAAAAAGCTGTATTCAGCACCAAAACTGATCACTGTCCACCCAGAGACCTTAAACACACAGCCTTAGAACCCAGGAGAAAACAAGCACAACTCTAAGCCAAAGTGGGAGGGTGAATAACACACTGAATAAAAGAAGCTGCAAGGTTGAAGCTGGCTTTTTTGGTGAGCTCCCAGTGATCCTGCAGGCAGAGCTGGAGGGAAGAGTACCTTTCTGGCTGTGCATGGAGGACAGTGGTTATCACTGTCTTTGTGCTGGCTTGCAATCGTCTTGTCTTCTTGTACCTCCAACAACATTCCTAGCAATCCAGAGGCACTAAACCTCAGGCCAGCTTGGGATTTTCCAGCCAGTTTCCCAGGGGAATGGGGAAACAGACACAAGCTTCTCTCTCCTGATACTTCTCCCTCCAGCCCAGTGATGTAAGCAGAATGTCTCTGTGTCTCAGTGTCACAGCCACCCAGGAGGAAACAGTGCTTGCAGGGAGGAGGATGTAGCATTGTCCTGTGCACATCAGGTTTGTCAGCAGTCGGACACCTACAGATCCACACGACCAGGGAACACACACGTTGTGCAGATCCATCACCTGCCACACCTGCAGGGACCAGCATTGGAGCAGAGACGCTGCAGAGCCAGATGAATCCCTTCCATGGGACATCTCCCACTGGGAACAACCCAAAGACAGTGAAATCCCAGCTGGCTCAGGAAAGCTTCCCTTAGACCTGCTGTTTCGAAATTTCCCCTTCCTCCTGCTCCCAGTGCTGAAATCCTTATCTTAGCTGTTTTCATGATAGCGTGGTCTCTCCAGACTGGCTACAGAATTGTCTCTTGCCCATCGCTCGTACCCAGCCCCTCTGCTGCCACGGACCAGAGCTGTCTCTCTTGCATGTGCCACCAGCAAAAAATAGTCTCTAGGCCCAGCCTCTCACTGTCTCTTTCTCCAAGGGCATCTTCAAGTTCCTTTCCTTGATAAATGCATGTTAAGACTGACTAATTTCATATCTTCCATCGCTGTAGCTGCTTTACAGTGAGGAAAAATGCAATTTCCTCTTGCTTGTCAAGTGTCACGAGTTTGTGAACCATGACAATGTACATTGCTACTGCTGCACACAGCCTGCCCCTCCCCCAATCCAATGGAATGTGAATAGTAGTTTTGTAATAAATGTGATTTATTAAATTACTATACAGAGCCAGTGCTACAGAGAAGGGTACCAAGAGCCTCTGTGACCCTGCAGAAATAGAGCTCTCTGTACAGCGTGGGCAGAGCACATCTGCTCCAAAGGAAACTATCAGTTGCCCTGGGGCTGATTTCTATGGATAGGGGAAAAACGCTCACTCTTTTCATTCTTCTTTTATATCTGGAAGAAGATCTCTTATGTCCATTGTCTTTACATTATTGCAAATGACAGAGGAACTGACACATCCAGTTCCTTCACAGTGTTTTATACATATGAGCGAGCAGTTTAGTCTCAATATTGGTTTGCACAGCACGTGCTTCAACCACAGTGCAGTGAAATGAGATGTCAGCATGAAGCCAATGGTCCTTATTTCTCTCCTTAAAAACAGCTTGCTTCATACTCTGTAATAGAAATTTTGGAAAGCTTAGGTGAGCTGACTTTGACCAGAAAGACATCTCCCTGACTCATCATGCCAATGGTTCACCACCCACCAGTTAAATAGTATGCAAGCTTTATTTGCCACAGCTATTTCTCAGTGTCTTTTTTGATTTTTTAATTGGACCTGACCCTACAAGCTGAAGGAGCCTTCTGGCATGTAATGTCTTATCTCTGACAACACACTGAGACACCATGTTCAGGTCACCTTCTGGACTTCTCACCTAACTGGGCAGATTTGGCACTAGTCTACTGCTAAAGAAGTTCCTGATATGATTGCAGGATTCTTGTCTCAGAAATATTATCTGGCACTTGGAAAAGTGTAGATTTATTTTCTGAATCCTCTGGTTCCTCCATAAAAGTTCCAAAAGCTTGTTCATAAGCTTGAAGGACACATCTTGAAGGACAGTAACAGAACAAAACCAAATATTCAAAGAAGCACTTTCTTTTGTGTTTTTCAGGTTTTCCAAGTGAAGCAAAATAAAGAAGAGCTTTCCACCCTCTCAATTTTTCAGACCTAAAAGATCTCAAAGCAAGCACATTTTCCTGTATTTTTAGGTGAGAAAAGCAATGGAAAGAGTTGGTAGAGAAAAAGATGATATGTTCTCTATGTCTTTAACATTTAGTGGAAAGAATTTTATGGATTTTTAAAAATGAACATAAAGCTCTGTTACTTTGATCCCTCCCCCAAGCTGTATGTGCCTTGTGTACTCAGGAGCTTCTTCTCAAAGTCCTCTCCATTGAGCCACTCTTAACTCTCCAGGCATTCACACACTCTGTGGTGCATGGAGTGAGTGACAGTGGCCACACAGTGAAAGAAGGGTCCCCATCTTCATGGCACAGCAATCCCGTTTCTCTCACTGAATCCACTACAAGGCAGGAGGGACCAAAAAAAAAAAAAAAAAGGTGTGAATGCACTATCATAAGGCTCCAGTTCTGCCAGAAGAGTCCAGCATGAGAGTAGAAAAAGACACCTTTCTACCAGCAAGTACGGTCATTTTGCTTTCCTGCATTAGCCTGCACCTCTTATTGTTTCCCTTTCTCCACTCATTCGTTGTGCCACCCAGAGCTGCGATCTGAGCGTCTCGTGTGTATTCATCAGTGCTTCAGAGCAGATGATTCACCTACCCCTCTTTATAATTTTATCTCCCATCAGCTGCAAAGTCAAAGTCTGAATAATGCACCATTGTTGTTTTCAGGAGCGGGCTTGTCACTGTGATAGGAATGACACCGGGAGAAAGGTATGATTTGAATCTAAACAGAGGGTCGGCAGGTAGCATCCTAAAGCTCCGGAACCGGCAGATTAAAAATAACAACAGTGAAATCGTGTCTTCTAACAATGGGGAGGAAAATAATAATAATAAACACAACAGCCCTGACTGCGGCACTGCGTGGGATTGTGAAGGTGTATTGTCCACTCAGGGCAGAAAGCAAACAGTGCTGCTTGTTTTACATCCTTTACAACCAATTGTACCTACAGCCAAGCTCTGCCTCCTCCCTGGCTCCCCCCTGCTGCAACTGGGAGAGCTATCCTGGTCTCCAAGAGAGGAGATTCCAGAGGGGCACCTGCCCTGAGGGCCAGCAGCTGCCCAGCTGCAGCAGTCAGGGACAGGGACAGGGACAGAGTCTGTCTGTGCCAGATCCAGCTCAGGCTCTGCCATGGGTTGTTAATCCCTGAAGAGCATCAGGTAGGTGTGCAGAAGAATGGATTAGCTCCTATGGCAGGGAAATCTGACATAGCTCTGAGGGATGCACCAGGGACTGAGGTTTTCTGCATGTTTACCAAACACCAGTGGTGTCTGCCCTACATCAAAGTGCACTTCTGTCACAGATGGGCAAGGACCAGCTCAGGTCAGGTATCAACATCACCATGCAGCTCTTTGGAGCTAAGCTGTGCTCTCCCAGTCATGGTGCTTTTTGTTTACTCAGAGCCCCTCCCCCAAGTCCAACAGAAATGTCATCTTCTGGCAGCTCCAGCAACTTCTAGGCTGGTCTTTGAAGGTCAGAACCCCAAGATGGGCTTTCAGATTCTAGGCCTGGCCTGGCTCATGGCCTCTTTTGACAATGGTGGCCACTGCCCTGCGACATCTAGTCCTGCTCACCATTTCCATTGCATTAGCTCTGAAGTTTGTGAGAGTCAGGGAGCAGAATCACAGAAGTGATATTTCTCTGTGTGTATGGGGGTGTGCGTGTGTCTAATCAGCTCCCAAACTATGATTTGGTAAAGGGAGATGAAGGGAACCAGGAGGACATACTCAGGGGAAAAGGAAATCTATGATACTTAAGGCAGCAAGACTTGTCAAACTATTTCCTAAGTTAGAAAGTGGCCCCTCAGCTCCACCTGTAGTTAGAGGAGGAGAAAAGGATGTGTAACAGCTCCCAGGCTGGGCTCTGGCTCACAACGATCCTCCCTGTAGGCAACATATGATAAACATCTTAAAAGAAAGAGATGGTGTGAACATCCTCCCACAGTGGCAAGAAATCATTCCTCGCTCTGAGTTGTGGTTCTACATGGGCTGGATTGATCCATCAGTCCCATTACCATCAGCACAACCATAATCCCCTCTAGTATGTATCACCCTTAGTGACTACAAATCCTCAGCAATTCCCATGGGCAGCTGCATCACGCACCCCTTGCTGCTCCATGGCACGAAACAGAGAGTAACCTGAGAAGCAATGACTCCCATAACCACCTGGTGTTCTTGGAAAATGCCAGCTTTGAATTGGCTGAAAAACAAACGTCCCACAAGGACGTCCAAGAATTGGCATGCTCCTACAAGAGGTGCTCAGGAAAATACAATGCTGTGTTATCCTGCTCCACACAGCCCAAAATTCATCCCTAAGAGTGAAACAAATACTACTCAAATAAAACAAGCTCTGAAATCAGTTTTGTTGGCGTAACCTCTAAAACAAAAAATCTTCTAACCTCCTGTGTCCATCAGGAGCACTTCCTAATGATCAACAGAGCAATGCAGTCTGGTGTGTGTCATGTAGACCTGGCCAAGAGAAATCTGAAACAGGCCAGGCAAAGCTCCATCCACTGTTGCGACTGTTGCCTGTTCTCCACGAATGTGGCACACCCAAGAAATCACATCTGCACTTATTTCCTAACGAGAGCCATCCTGCAAGCAAACCAGAGCACAAGAGAAACTTGGCTATATTCCTTTCTCCTTAAAATAATTACTCCCTTTGCCCCAAAATCATCAGCAGACTTCCTCTTATTCTTTGCTTGGTAAAGCCACTATTTACTGTTCAGAACATACTCTGGCTAAAAGCCACCCTACACTTCATCACCAGGTAAAAGCATTCCAACAGAGAGCCCATCATCCATTCCTCTGTCTTCTGTGAGAAGCCTCTATGGCATGGAATCCTCTGTAATGTATGGGTATGCTCCTGTTCTTTTTGCTGATGGATGTGGTGCTGACCACCAGCTGCAGTTCCCCTGCAGCAACCGTCTCCAAAAACTACTCATTTTGGAAACATGGCCTGCTGGGAGAAACTGAATGGGTTATTTTTTCTTGAGAAGAGCTCACCAGAAGATAAGGATCTGCCGTAGTTTACTGCCTGCTAATTCACCTCAAATCCATCTAACAGCCAACAAAGACTAGCATGAGTAGGGAGTATGTGGAGGGTTTCCAAGCCATGCCACTGAGATAAACAGAGATGCCTAGAGATAAATACGGAGTTGGTCTGAAAATACAAGGATTTTGCAGTTACTGAGTGAGCAGGTCAAAGCATACCCCATCTGTGCTCCATCTTCTGCAGAGAAACTTCAAAACAGTGCTACAAGGTCTTAAACCTCTCCATCTGCTGCCCGTGATGGCTGCCTGGACTGCAAGGAATGTGTTGCCACTTCCAGCACCCAGCAGTGATTGCTGCTGTGTTAAGAGGACACCAGTGGTTCCGGTCTATTTACATTTCCAAGGAGCTTGGCTGGGTTTTGTGCTGTCGTTTTCTTTTGGTATACCAGCTGTGGGAGACCAAAGGGTACAAAAATTACTGCGATGCTCAAGCGAGGAAATGCTACTGTTGAGAAAACATCCTATTTATGCCACATTTTAAAAGGAGCCCATCTTTAAGAGTTTTAAAGAGCTGCCACTGGCAACAAATGAGGCTTCTAATTTGGCCTGGCAAGCAGCGTTTGCTAAACACCATTACAGGTTTTAATTCATCACATGTAGATTTGGAATTGGAATTCTACTAGCAAAACCATCATCAGTGTGTTTTTGCAATTCCAGCTCCCTTTCTTTTCATATCAAGCCTCCCTCTCTCCCTCTGTCTTCCACAGCTGTCAGCTGTCACCAGCCAGGAAGGCAGATGAGCCAGTCACAGCCCTCAGATCTGATCCAATCTCCTGTGAAACAGATGCCCAGGCCTCAGGTCCTCTTTGCTCACCAGCCCCTTGTTTGTCTACAGAAACTGCACATGTTGCCTGCCCCCTGCAAAGTGGGCAAAAATAATTGACTTCCTGGGAAGCAGACTAGGGATAAAATGCTTCACACATCCACTCACACTGGGAATTGAGGTCCAAGAGCCTGCTTGTGTCACTCAGATGAGATAACCACTGTAACCTCCCTTTCACTCAAGCTGCCACCAAGCAGCTCCCACAGGAAACTCTCCTATTTTCTCTCAGTTTCACTGCTGTCAGGTTGCTCAGAGAAGGATGCTACTGGTGCTAGCTTGATTCCAGCTGAGTCAAAGTCAGGGCAATTTGTGGGGTAAACCTTGAAGGGTTCACTCATCTCTTCAGGACTGAGTGAGCCCTGCCAAGAGCTACATGAATAAAATTCTAGAGCTACATGAATAAAATTCTACTTTTTCCCCACACGGCCACCACAAGCACAGCTTGGGGGAAGGCTGCAATGGTGCCAGCACTAAAGGTTCCCTGTGGAAAGAGTTCTGGTACCAAAGAGAGATCTCTGAGGAAATGTGGCCCTGTTTGGGCTGTCCTCCTACGCAGCCATCTTGCTACTCTGATTGACCCAGTAGCTTTCCCTGATCTGCCCACAAGCAAAAAAAACTCCTTAGCACATACAAAACAGACACAGTGATGTCCTCTGGTGAGGAACTAGATAAAGGATTCCTGATTTGTTCACACAAAAAGGGTCATCCAACATGCCATGCTGTCAGCACCCTGCCTCCCACAGCAGCAGGAGTGCATCTGCGTATACAGAGCCTGCAGTGGGAAAAGCACAGACTCACCTTTTCCCTGGCACACCTTGCCAGGTACCTTAGAGCTATCCTGGGACAAAATTTATACATTTAAAGCAGGCAGTTATATTTACATTGCACCAGGCTCCTGTCTTCATATAGAAGAAACCAAATTTTTAACAGGAAGAAAACAGAACCAGCAATCTCTTTTGTTTCATGTTGCTTGTATTTGTGTATCTATTTATTTACTGTTTTTCTTGGCTTGCTACTGTAGACCACAGGAGATAAACAACACATTGGAGCAGCTTCCAAACATTAGACCCCAGCTTTTTATGCAATTGGGCTTTTGAGAATTAAGTGCAGACCAAGGAGTGGAGGGTGCTGGTGCCAAGGAACCTGAGCCAGAGGCCAGTCAAGAGCTGGAGGAGGGCAGGTTTCCTACCCTGCCTTTGCCGATTGGGGCAGATGGGCTGCTGTTTCCTGGGAAAAGAACTGTCTAGATACAAGAGAAGGAGTCATGTTTTGAAAACTGCTTTCTGAATGAGTCAGCAGAGCCGTCTCCCAAGGCACTGGAGCCTGCCAGAGGGAAGAACAGATAGTTTTGTTGTTTTTTTCCCTTCTACTGTTGAGGTCGATCATTCACTATCTTGAAGTACGTCACCAGCCTTGGGAAGCCTTTTTCTGAATAGAATACTTCTTGACTTTTCTATTTCTGAGGAAGTTTTCCAGCCTGCCTTGCTTCTGTTTTGTCAAAGCCTGCATGTGACAGTGAGATCTGGAGGAGAAAACAGAACAGACTAACATGTTATCCCTGCAGGCCTGGCCTAAAGGTGCTTTTCCTTTCCAGGCAGGGAAAGCTGCAGCCATTACAGCCCTCTTCATCAGGACACACTGAAATCTCTCTCCTTTCAGACACATCCCCTTCCACTTCTCTCTTCCATCCTCTATTTCACAGGTATCAGACACCTTTTCTTCCAGAGGTGACACCACTAGTACACACCTAATGCAATACTGAGCAGCTTGAATTTAACCTTAAATTCTGCTGCTTCTATTACAGACCTGAGGAAGGACTGAAAATGTGTCCTTTATCGAGTGATACCTATTGCTTTAAGAAGGGTGTGCTCTCTCTTCGCCTGTGTTTTTCCAGTCAAGGTAACTGACGTAGATAAAATGACTTTCAAGGGACACAGCAAATGCTTCAGCTCTTCAAGCTAAGAACACTTTTGGAAGAGGTGCTTGAACCAAAACAGACTCTCCTCTGTGCTATTCCTTCATCCTGGCTATGAAGATTTATGCCCCTCAAAGGGTTGGCATTTCTCATCTCTGCCATGGCACAGGGCTACAAAGGCAAACCTCTCTCAATCTTGGTCACATTTTGGTCATCATTCTCCTGATAATTTTGAACCCGTGGATGTGCCAGGCACAAATCCACAGGTGAAAGTCAGTTTGCTGGTGCAGAAGATAATGTGATTGCTCAGGTCAGGGATACGCACAGCAGTTTGGCTGTGAGATGATCCAAACCTGATCCAATCCCCTGGCTGTCACAATGACAAATGTGAAATGGTCCTAGGGATGAGCTAGAGTTTTCTCTATCAGTTTGGGGAGCGGGCAGGGATCTCCTGTAACACAAATAAACAAGGAACACTGATACTCCATGCATCTGCCAGCACCAGCTTCAAGCAGGCAGCAGCCAGAAGAAACTGCATCTCCATCAGTATACCTATTCTGCCACATGGCAAACTGCAAGCTGCAAGCTCTGGATAAGCCTGAACTCTAAAAAGCATAACCCTCACAACATCTCAAGCCATAGACACAATCAGAGATTTTTATATCAATCTTCCCCGCAACTCCCAGCCCAAACTCAGCTGATTACTAGCCTCTCTCTTTCCCCAAAAAGGCTAGCTACTTCTTTGTCCCTGCAAGTGAGCATCCTTATCCCTCTAATTGCTTCATTGATCAGCACAATTAAGTTGAACTCACAGTAATTGCTCCTGACCTGCCTCTATCTGGAAGAAACACCTTCCATGCCTGACCTGGGAATGGACTTGTGTGCTGGCAAGCATGTCTGGCCCCTCCCTGATCTATCTGTCCGCCTGGTAAGAGATAGGAGCTCTTCCCACAGAGCACGCTCCAGCGGCTTCCTAAGGCAGGATGCTCGGCTGCGTTCTGTAGGCCCCGTGCCATAAATAAATGCACGTCACTAAGAAACAGCTTGATAGTAAAATGGTCAGAACGCCATTGTAGGACAATTGGTGTCTGGCTGCACTTGGCTGGGATTAGCTCCATCAGATGAAGCACAATTAATGCTAATTAGCTGCCACTGCAGCCAGCTTTCCTACCTCTGATGTTCTGTGGGATCAGGGATTACTATCTAGCTAACAGGACCAACTAAAACCAGTTGTGGCTTGCTCCTGGAAACAAGTTTTATACCCAGTTCTTTATAGTCCAGTGCTTCTTTCTGTGATCTTTTTAAAACTAAACAGAAACCCCGTGATCCCTTATTCTGATCTGCACAGCAAAAGGTCAGGTAATTTTGACCATCAGTTTCTGCACCAACTTTATTTATTTCTGATTGCTTTGGAAAGCCAGTCAGTACCACGTTATTTCCTGTAAATTATTATTTTTTCATACAGATTAGTTACTGAGGTGTCAGATAGTCTGCAGTATCACACTCTGAGTCTAATCTGTACTCAGACCACTTTGCTTTGGTGTGGAATAACAGCTGAAGGTGTACTTTTTCCACAATTCCCACTTCCCTGGGTTCAATGCACTTGCAGCAATTATAAGCCACAGAAACTATAGATATAATACTAATATCCAAATTCCATTATAACAGAAGGCTCCTCTCAGCTTTTTTCCAAGTTAGTATGCAGTGGAAGTCGAGAAACAATGTTGTTAAAACCCACAGGTAATGCATTCTGCAGGCCACAGAGGAAGGCTCAGTGTACCCTGGTGTATCTCTGAGGTATTTTTGTGGGTTTGGGTTTTTTTTTTCTAGTTTCTCCTTCCTGGGATAACCTTTCACCCCAGGCTTTGTGCTCTTTGTGTGTTTATCAGCAAAGCACATCCAGATGCCCTTCAAGGGAGAAATGACTCATACCTGACTCACAATCGCTCAAGCAAAGATGCAACCTTTAGTTCATTTCCTGGGAGAAGCATCTGCTAGATTCATCTTGGAAGATTAAGCATTTCTCACTGTCATTTTACAGATGGAGGCGTTTGTGACTGGCTGGGGAAGGGTCAACTGATTCTCTGCAATGGGTGGAAAACAAACTTCTTTGGGCAGTTGAAGCAACACACCAAGGAGTGTGAAGATGCTCTTCAGCAAGTGCTGTCAGTCCCTTCCTGGTACCTCTCGCCTTGCAGAAAGACCTCCAGTTTCAAAGTACACCTTCAAAAGGAATCACGACGAGTGTGCAACTGTGCAGAGCCGGCAGCCGGCACGCTCCCTGCCTGCATTATCTCCTGCTGTCGCTGTCTCTCTCACTGGCTGATTCTCTGACACTCAGGAAATGCAAACTGCCCCCCAGCCACTTCATACTAATTTAGAATTCTAAAAGATATATATATGTATCTTCCCCTACCTGCCCCCCCTCCTTTTTTTTTTTTTTTTTTTTAAGCAGAGAAAGACCTAGCAATATCACTGGCCCGTCCTTTGCATGTACAAGTCCTAGGATCAGAAGGAAATCACCTGTTCCTCCCCATGAGGACTTGATCACATGGATGTTTACACACAGGCATCCCAATAAGCCCTGCCATAGTATACGGAATTGCCTTCCTCCTTATGCTTCCAAATAGTATGGAAATGCTAATAATAATACGTAGCCCTTGGTGTGCACATTCCTCTGCTTACCACTGTCTCCCTTCTTGGCTGAATAATCACAGATAATTCACTTGTCTGGATATGACTCACAGCTACTTTATTTCACACAAAGCAATTTCTAATTGCATGTTGTATGTCTGTGTTATGAAATCCAGCGCTAACTGTTATTACAAAATTAGTGCAGAAAACTGAAGGGGAAGGAAAACCACTGTGAGAAACCAAGGAACAACCCACTAAGGGGCAGGCCAGAAATGTTTTCCCCTCTCTAGTACAGGAAGTTTTCCCACACAGAGCCAAGCATTTCCTAGTCGCTCACACAGCAACTTACAGGCAGTGAGACAATTGGGGTCCTTCTTTAACCCTCAGATGGTCTGAATGAATTTTGGCAGCCAAATGCAATAGAAATACAAGGCTCTGCTTGTCCTTGTATCTGTGCTCAATAAGACTTACAGCAACACCAACACAGGCATGCATGACAGCTGTGAGCTACCAGAGAGGCAGGTCATGCCCTTTTCCTGGTGCTCCAGTTGTTATGGCACTTTCAGGAAAGTTTTATGCATCTCTGAAAGGACATGCAGTCAGACAGAACACTTTGTGGCTGGAAAAAACCCAGCTGATGTACAGCCCTGGCAATTTTTCACATTTCTGGGTAGGGCCAAGTCAAAAACATACAGATTTTCAATTTTGCTCAGCTCCTATCTCCATTGCTTGAGAGACTTCCTTCAGAGCCCTGCCAT
This sequence comes from Erpornis zantholeuca, assembly GCA_013400515.1. Classification (NCBI taxonomy): domain Eukaryota; kingdom Metazoa; phylum Chordata; class Aves; order Passeriformes; family Timaliidae; genus Erpornis; species Erpornis zantholeuca. Next base: position 178,390 of record VZTN01000487.1, read on the forward strand.
TGCCAAGCACTTCAGCCAAAGTTGGGTGAAGCCTGATAGTAAAGAGGAAAGGGATAATCCATCACATGGGCTAAATTTTACCCCCACTTCTAATGCCATGTCTACACTTTTATATAACACAGAGTCAGGGAGAAAGATGAACTCCAGAGTCCAAATCCCACAAACAACCTAACCATTCTTACACTATAGGTGGGATTTTGGCCCAAACCAAGTGCGTCATTCCCGATGACATGGCTCAAAGGACAGCACCCACCAGTAACCACTCCCGGCACCTACATGGGCAAGGTCATGCAGGCTCTGGGACCCTCTATGCTCCTCTGACACTGTCCCAACAGGCTGTACTTCCTCACAGTTCTACAAACCACATGCTTTCAATTCTGTGCTATGAAAACATTTCTTTTGGACATTGAAATACATCCATTTAATTACTTCAAACACTCTGAACTAGAAAAACAGTCTTACAAAAAGATTACAGGCATGTCTTGCTATCCACTGAGGATTATTTTCTTTTCTAAATATCTACAGTGAGATGTGGGCAGAATGATGAGCTCAGGGCAAATCATCAACCATCCATCTGCATCCATTGGGACTGGGAAGGATCCAAACTCTGTGTGAAGAAGAGAGCTGCTAGATGCCATAAGAAAGCGCCCACAGGCAATCAAAGACCACAAAAGAGAGAGGTAATGCCAAACGAGACTCATCAAGCATGCTGGAGAGGCAGATTCTGAACAGTGAGGGGTGCTTAAACACCTGGACAGACTACCACAGCACAAGTGTTCACCATCACTAGCAACATTTATGCAAAGATGAGACATCCTCTGGCAAGGAAATCAGAGCTCCACCAGAAGCTTTCAGGCACAAAGCAGAAGCCATTGGGATGGAGTCCCTGATCTGTGCTATGCAGGTGGCCAGTCTTGAAGAGTTAATGGTCCTTTTTGGCTTCAGAGCCAGAGGAAATATTGTGATTTAATCAAGCACAGAAAACCCACATGGGCAAAAGCTCAACTCTGGAAGACTGCCAAGACTCTGCAGTTGGGCTGCAAATAAAGTGCCCAGTCCTTCCCTTGTACCGCTGAAAATCAAAGGAGCTGGTCCCTAGACTCCAGAATAACACAGGTGCTCAGGTTAATCAGGATTTGACCTAAAAGCAACAAATGAAAAAAATAGGATAGCTATGAGGTAGACTTTATGTACACAAGGAAAGCAAAACATGGGGCACAGGGCTGAGTGATCATTCATGCCCACAAAGTGACAGGCATGGTAGAAAACAGCCATCATCTTTCCTCAAGTACCTCTTTGCCTAGCCCCGTGATTCCCTCTGGTTTCATTCATGTAAAACGCAAGGATATGAATGAGAAACCCTGTGAAGCGGAGAGGAGGAGGGGGAAAGGAGGAGAGAGGATTTCATGCTGCCAAGGCAACCGTCACCATGGCAACAATTTAATTAATGAGCTGGTGATGAACCCTAGCAATATGGTTCTAGTGAAGTCATGCTGTAGTAATTACCAGAGCTTCATTCATGCTGTCCTGGCAGGGGCTGCGCAGGCAGCCCAGAGGAGCCTACGAGCTCTGACAGACGGGAGCAGGCAGCCTGCTGAATCAATGGCAGGCGAGCGCGTGCCTGGGAGCGTGCTCCAGTGCTGCTCCGAGCCAGCTCCCCGGGCACTCGAGCATGGACACCACATGCCATCCAATCCATCTTACAGTCCCTCAGTGCCACAGGGCAGCCCGGCTGGCCTCGTGCCGCCGACACAGGCAGCATTCACAAGCAGGCTGCAGAGCAAGCAGTCTGCGCTGCTACTCCCCCTGCTATGCCTCCAGCCTCCAGAAGATGATACTGAAAATAAACAAATAAGCTGGTGATTTGTCTTCTCTGGCTGGAGGATTTCTGTTTTCACCCAGCAGACAGCAGTGTAACAGCGGCATGGGTATCCCAAGTGAAAAAAGAGCTCCTGATAAACACCGTGGGCTTTTGACAGGCATATATGTACCAGGAACTCTAGGGAGATGAGGAATATTTCATACAGAGGGGGGATAAATAAAACAGGATAAATACAGGTGAGATACTTAAAGCAAAAGACACTACTAAATGTGAGCATGAGGTCAGCTAATTCACCTGTTCTCATGAGACAAGAAGATGCTCCACATTGCTGCAAGTTCTGAAACACACCCCACCACTACCCTGCGGTGTTACCTCCTCAAAGATCCTCCCCCTCCATCTTTGTGGGACATGGATTTGATTGACACTGATCACAAGGAGAGGACATCTTACAGTTATATTTGATTGAAAGATGAGGAAGTGTACAAACTCGTGCTGCAGGACATACCCTATTTTAGTGCTTGCTATCAACAAGCCCACTTTGTCTACTTTAGAAAACACAAATTATTCTGTAAATATTTTCATGGCAACAGAGGAATCACCAGGATATACATCCCACTCACCTAAATCTCAGCCTTCAGGATTAGCTTTGCACACTGGAACTGCCACCACAGTAAGAACAACCATACCTAGTAAATAAATATACGCTTTATGAGCACACAGCAATTATCTGTTGGCTGACACAAAATGGTTGGGACAGTATGCTCTCCAACGAAGGAGACCCAGTGATGACTGCCTGGACAGTCAACTCCGACAGATGAAGAAGGGTTAGTTTTTGCCACTCCTTGGAGTGGGATATGTCTTCATCTTGTTAAGCTGCATCTTCCAACTTCCTTCTGCTTTTTCTCATGGTTCTCCCAACTTGTCACATTAGCATGTGCCCACTTGAACCAGGAAAAGCCAACATAATTTTCTGCCCAAAGGACAAAACTCGGCTGTTTCCCTGTGCTTTGTCAGCCATGGAAATCAGTACCAGTGAGTTCCCAGTCTGCATTATTATAGAGAATATCCACTTTAAAAGCCACCTAGAAACACCAGTGCTTACAAGGTAGTTCATGTTGTCTTTCCACCATAAGAACCTGAGCTTAGATTGCTGTAACATCTTTAACTCGTGTCTCCCTTCTGAGTTAGGGACTGGATATGAGAGGGGAATTATCTCACCTGACTTTAGCAGCCCAGGTCAGAACCAGACAAAGTGCTCATCTCTCCACAGTCTCTAAGAGGAATTCAGACCACTAGCTCAGGGATAGGGCACAGTACTGGAGATACCTTGATCTGAACAAATTAATCATATCAACACAGACAATTACACTGAGCAATTAATGTAGGCAGGCACTGCAATGCTAAGGTGGAAATGAACTGCCTAAATCCACATTTAGCACCTAAGATCTCTAGCAGGCATCCTTCTCATCCCACTGACATTTAACTTACCTGCCAACACAGCCTCATTGGACCACTCCTGCCAAATCTGAGCATGGTCTGTTCAAGACCAGATCTACACCTGAAAGCAAGGATGTTCTTCTAGATGATGTCCTGAAATATGTGGGCAGAGAAAAGCACTAGAAGTGTCTCTACCATGGGGTCTCTCTCCCATTAATACTGCACATTGCTGGTGCTTATACAAAAGTCTGGTTGCAATATTGCTCAAATCCCATAATACGTAAATTCAGTTTCCTTCATACTTCATTTTGGGGCTCTAAATGAAAAACTCTCAGTCCCTCTGATCCTAATCTGGCACCACTGACTCAGTCTTTATTTCTCTGGTGAAAAAAATAAAATCAGAAGAAACTTTTCATCTAGCTTCCAGGCTCATTCTTTACGACTCATTTGAAAATGAGGCAAGACAGCAGCCTCAAAAAATTTCTCTTGAAGAAAGTAATTCTTTTCTTTTTAAAGAAAACTTCTCATTCATGCCAAGACTAAAGCACCATGGTAAAGCACTGCTTTAAAGCAAAAGCCACCAGGACCCCTCAAAACCCAGCACATATGGGGTCTGCAATGGAGGTCTGCCATTTCTTCCCTAAAAGCCCTTCTATTTATACTCATCTTGGCAGGCTTGAAAGTACCTGCCAGATGGACAGAGATAACTGACATCCGGAAAAGACACTCCACCAGCTGCTGTTAGCAGGGGTTGGGAAGCGTGGGGGCTGGTTAATAAGAAACCACTTACTTCCTCACGGCTGCTAGCTGCCCGCTGCCTTCCCAGGGCTTAATGGAATTTGGAGAGAGTATTTCAAGTCAGACCATCTGTCAGCACACATATATATCAGCTCAGGCCCAGCACCTTGCCCGCACACCAAGCGCGAGCTTTGTTTCCTCACAGCAATCTTTGTTGGTGCTCTCTCCCTCATCCCTCTCACTCTGGCAGGGATTCCCACCAGGCAGGGCTTAACCACGGGGGGTACTTGCTGCTGAGAGCTGCTGAGCTGAGACCACACCAGCAGGCAGAGGGCTCCTGGCGTGGCTGCAAGGCAAGGGGCAGCTGTGGCCAGCAGAGAGGTAAGAGGAGGGAATGAGATTTCACTCCACACAGAAGCTGTGAGCCCTCAGAGCAGAGGCAGTCCTGGGTGGAAAAGCCCTGGGGACGACAGCTGGATATAAAGCTGAGGGAGCTGGCAGAGCACAAAACAGAGAAAACTGTGCCCTGGCCTACACTAGATGAGTGGCCAGCTGAAAAAGAGGAGTTGAGAAAAAATTGTGTCAGTTCTTACCATTGCAAGAATCACAAAATTTAAAATGCACCCATACTTTGGAATTTTCTACAATGTTCCAAATTTTATGCTCTTTGATACTTCTTAGTTTTGCTAAGAATTTCTCATCATGCAACATTATCAAACAGCTGTTCATTAACATCCTGAAAGAAGTTTTCTTACACCTTTCTGTCTTTAGCTTTCCCTTTGCACTCTCAAAAACCAAACTCAGCTGTTTTCAACTAATGGAAGGAGCAAGCCTGGCATAATCACAGGGTCCAGGAACTGAGGCTTCAAGACCAACTGAACCTTATGTAAGCCTCCTGGAAAATTCACAGACATTTCCTAACTAAAGTGAGTTTGACCAATGGACTGATTTGCAGCTATTTTTGTTCTCCGTAAACCTAGACATGGGAGCAAGTCCTCTGTTTTACACTTACCTGTAGTTCAGTCACTGCATTCATTTCTGTCTTATTAATACATATGCCTGCAGAGGAAGAATAAATGGGAACAAACAATTGGAAATTTCTTCTTCTGGGCCACATTATTTCAGAGATCTGCCTCGTACTAGTAAGATATATAAGTGACAAACATTAAAGGTTCTCTGTATCTATGATCTTATTTATAACTGGAATAATCTTCAGAAACTACTGAAACCAAAGGAGCTACTTACAATTTAGAACTGGTGCTAGGGTCAGAATGCACCTAATGCAATACCAGTTGCAGAGTCCACTGCTCCTCGACAGTTGCAATTTCACCCAGGAGTGTAATTTTTATTAAAGTATCAGATCATAGGGCCTTAATCTGTCCTTTTGTTTTCCTTTTTTTTTTATTCCCCCACTTCAATCCCATTGAGTTAGAAAGAAGTTTGAGACATTCCAAGGGTAAGAGATGATTAACAGCAAAATATTTTAGATAATTTCCCATTTTCCCAGGTGATTCCACCTCGCTGAAGGTGTATTGGATTTCAGAATTTAGCCAGACTAAACCACTGAGTTGTTGCAAGTCAATTAATCACCACTGCTGACCTCTTGAGAGTAATAGCATTAGAAACAGGGGCATCAATGTCAGAAACCTTGGACAGCCCAGTAATTTAACAAATCTGATAATCATGCTTAAAAATTCTTTTCTCAGTACACTGGATACAAAAAAAAATCTCAAAGCCATTCTTTGTCTCTCACCAGATCCTGCCTTGAAAATCAACTGATTTTAAATTCCTTTTATCTGAGAGAGGTCAGGATTCCATTAAAAATCAAGCACTGGCACTGATTTGAAGCATTAGTTTTGGTAACCTTACTGTGCTGACAAAAAGGGGACATGTGGGGTTAAAACTCATTATTTCCTCGTGGTTTGTTTCACTCACATGTTTGTGTCTTTCCTGCTGTAGCAGCATGACCTTCAAAAGACCTTGCTGCACCCATGTGCTGTCACAAACCCATTGCCTATATTCACCTTCTTCATGCCCAGTAAGATACCCTGGAGGCTAAAAGTAAAGGGCTCCTCACCCACAAGATGGCAAGGGATGTCTGGGATGGCAAGAGCTGCCCTGAGCAATATGTTGCTGGGGAATTGTAGTAGTATGTGAATATTACACAATATATAGGTAGTATAAGTGAATGATAGTCTGGGGGTAGATGCCGGAAGAATGAAATGGGAAAAGGCAAACCCAGCATCCCAGTGAGCTGTAGAGATGCTTCCAAAAAGGGATGGCAGTGCAAGCCTCCCTTGATGCCACAAGCATGAGGGGAGGAACTGCATGAGGCAGGCAGAAATAACTCTAGGGGAGGTCAGGGCTTCTTCTGTGATAGCCTTTAGGTATCTTAGATGAAAAATTAAATTAAAAGCTGGTTTTTTACTGGGACAAAAATCACATTTTAAGGTGGATCAGCTGCAAACAGGCCCTGTTGCCGAACAACACTGGCCAAGAAACAAAACTGGGTTTTCAGTTCCTTCCATACAGCACCAGCTACTGTTCAAACTTGGTTTGTTTTTACATTCTGCCTGTGCTTCTCAGCTGTCAGCATCACACACTCTCCTCTCCTCTCCTCTCCTCTCCTCTCCATTGCCATCATACAGGTCACCAAGAATCTTCCACTGCAGTGTCAGTCTGGGAATGACAAAGCCAGAGCAGTAGGCAGTCACTAGGAGTAGGACATAACTATTCAAAATTGCAGGTTCATACAATTTTCACTCATTTTGGTATGAAATTTGCCATAAGGGCATAATCTCAAGTGCTCTGGAAGAATAATCTACAATACTGCAATTCTTGAAGACTTCTTAATGAAGAGAAACACTTAAAATTAGTACTTGGCTACTAGAGGAATTGGCCAGTTCATCGGGGTTTTATTACTGTTAACATATTATCTTTCCCACATGAATTTTAATTAATGCAATGAGAGAAGAAAGAGTGGCACAAGCAGCAGCAAATCCAGAAATGTCAAAAGGGAAGTAAGCCCCACCAACCAACCCAGATTTGTCCTGGACTGGGTCTGCTGATAAAAGGTAATGCCATGAGACAGTCAAATACCTTAAGATAAATTTAACCTATTTTTAAAACAGTTGAAATCTCACAAGCAATGTTCCTTACTTTGAGAGTTAATATTTCAAAACAGCCCAGTAGAAACATTGTGACGATATTGAGAGATTATATATCAGCCCTGGAAGATATGTTCACTTCACTTTAGGGTGTTTTCCATTCCTAAACTTCTGGAATTCAAAGTAGAAGGATGTTAAACACAGAAAGGTGGGGTTTTTTAGCAGTTGTTAATTTACTTATGGTGGAATTGTTTGTATTAGTCTGCCTTTTTTTTCTGTTGGTTTGGCAATTTTGGAATATGCTGTTGAGTATTTAAAGGACTATTAAATCTGTATGCATTCAACACACTTAATTTCATCACAGAATACACAAGAGTTTTTAAAATCCTGCTTCTAACTGTGAAGCAAGCAACATTTCCTAAATTTTCAGAAAAAACTTCGTATCTCAAAATGATCTCTTGGTTTCTGTGACAACACTTGAAGCTATCAAGGTATCCCTCAATATACCTTCACCTTTCCTTTGAAAAAAAGGACTCTGGCACGTCCAATTTCTTCTTATTGAGTATGTGCATCTCCAGTTTGTCAGTAAATACAGGTGATCAAAAAAGACCACTGCTTAAAACTGCTGTTTAAATTGATTTTGTCATTGCCTTTGTAGGAAGCTGTGAACAGGACCTTTTGTATTTGCACAGACTTGGAAGAGGGAAATAAGGAGCAAAATAAAACCATATAAGCATAGAGATATTCAAGGACAGTGTGTTGAATGGAACTGTCATGGATGGAACTGCTCTGGACAATCACGTTGGCTCCTTCCTTATGGGATTTTTTTTTGGGGCAGAGAACAGCTGCACTGAGCAACAGCCCCAGGTGAGGGGCTAAGAGCAGATCTGGTGCCCAGATCCTACAGGCTTCTCAAGCTCTCAAGTTCTCCCAAGCAAAGTCAATGCATTAATCCATGAGAGCAAATGAATTGTATGCTTTGGTTCAAATAGAGCTGAGTCTCCTTTACCTACCCCTGAACAGAATTTACACAAAACGTAATTCTTTCTTATGCCAAACTCATAATTCAGTTAAATTACTTGCTGCATTAAATTGCTGAATACAGTGATTTATCGATTCAGTCTTAATTGTGACCTTATTTTCATCCTTGTCTTGTTCTTCTTTAATTAGTTTCATGAAACTGCAGTAAATTAGCCTAATCATGTGCTTGATAAGTATATACTTACTCACTTCTTTTCTTTCAGTAAAATCCATAAAGAGTACCTGGGGCTGGTCTATCCCTTCAAGTCATATGAACATCCAATTCCTCCTAATATCTAAAACCCAAATTAACAAAGGAACTGTAGGACCCTAAACCCCATGTTAATAGAACTCACTCTTGTTCATTGATTTCATTATTTGTCTGAATGCACCAAAGTCTATTGCTGTGCAGAAGTGCAAAGTCTTTCCTCACTGTAGGGCCAGCGAACCCAGAATGAAAAAATTAGTGCTGCCTCGTTCCACAGAGGACCCCTGCTTGTCTGTTGGCTGTGTTGGCACTGGCTGATCCCCAGCCATCCTACAGGCCATCACACTCTAAGTTACACCAAGGGCTCCTGCATGATCTCCGTGGCCACAGGCTGCTCTGGCAAAGGTGTGAGATCTGTGGGGAAAGAGTCCCAGCACTTATGCCAGAGTTATGTCTGAATTTTATAGATGGGCTCATTATCAGAACAAACCAAATGTTCAGTCTGCAAGGTCTCTTAATTCCCAATATATAAGAGCCCACCCTTTTTTGTCTGTGCTGGACTTTCTGCACCAATTCAGAGCAAATTCTGCTAAACAGGGTCCATTGATGCCTTAGGTTTTAACTTTTATATTTTTCAAATCCTGTGCTGCTAGTGTAACTCTGAAGTTTCCTGTAGCTTGCTAAGTGCTGTTCTCTTATTCTAAGATCGACATAACAAAACCTCTCCAGCTTGCTCTCCAAGGACACCCAGACTGTCCTAGGCTGAAAAACAGTAAACCTTCATCTTGGGGAGGTGGGGGGAAAGCTTCGGGAAATTCCATCATTGGCTGGGCTCTGCTTGGTGAATTGATGCTGATATCAAAGTGTGAAGAACTCGTGACCTGTTGTCCATTTTGGGATCCACTCAGGCAGGACCTCTGGAGCCTAGAGTGTACATCTGAAGGCATTTCAAATAAATACCTCCTTTATTCCTTTATTCCTGTCTAGTCTCTGTTTCTAGGTAGCCATTTAAGGCATTACCATGACTAGATTGTCTTCTTTCCACTTCAACACTCATCACCCAAAGGTTCCACTATCTCTTTCCAGATATCTGGAAAGAATTTCTTTGGTTCCACTATCTCTTTCCGGATATCTTACTGCACTGCACAAGTACTGTACACCACGTCCCCAAATTCCAAAGACTGTGGACATTCAAAGGGAGCTTGGAATGCCAAAACCCTGAAAATGTCCTGTTCCCCCTTCCACTTCCACCTGAAAAACACATTTCCTACTCTGCAGAAAGGGGAAAGTGCAAACATGTCTGTGCAGACATGCAACCCAGCTCCAAGTGCAGAGCATCAGAAAGGAATGTTAAGAGAAGAGTGGTGTTCATAGCCATTCTTTATTCTTTGACTGTATCAGCCTCTGATAAAAGTTATTTTCTGTGTCCAGAATAACCAACCTAAATACATTAAAAAAAAATATGAGGGGAGAGCAAGTATATACTTATCAAGCACATGATTAGGCTCCTTAAGTTCTTAAGGAGCTTCTTTAATGAAAGAGAAATCTAACAATTGCTGCCAGAAGAGCTGTATTTAAGTTGTATTTTAAGTTGTATTTTAAGAAAGGAGGGTGTTTATTAGCTTTTGTTCCACTTTTTTGTTGTCTAGTGCCCAAAGGAAGCTTGTATCAAATGCCCCTGCTAGAGACAAAAATAGAGGGCCAATGTTCCTTCCCTGCTTTTGTTATTAGTGTAACTCTGCTGGCATGTGCTCCCTAGGTAAATCCCTGTAAGATCTGTCTCTTTCTCCATCCAAAATGAGTCCTTAGCCTCACTCTGTCTGTCTGACTGCCAAGCTGAAGAACAGTTATTAGCAGAACGATCCCCAAATGAGCACTGAGCAGGAAACAGGGATGATTAACTAACGCAGAACTCTCCAAACACCATTTGGAGGGCTTTTTTGCTCACTTAGGGCTCTGCCTGGCACCACTGGGACCATCCCCAACACAGTCACACCACCCTGGTGTAGGGAGGCTCTCTGTTTAGCAGAAGGGAGTCACACAATGGGAAGCTGACCCCCAAAAAAAGCACAAAATGAGAGACACTTTTTTAATAGTCTGAAATTCCCAGGTGGACCTCAACACCCTGGGAACCATCACTTGGAGTTTTTGAATCCAGACTGAGCAGGACACACCCCTTGGGAAAATGCCACATAGGGAAGTCTCATGACTGATGTCTTTCTGCACAGCCCTCACAAAGGACTGTGGCCATTTTCCTTCTTTCAAAACCTGCATTTCTCATCTACTTCATATTACCTTATGATGAGAGAACTTCCAAAGTCCCTGGGCAGTGACCACAACCAGCCCTGGGAACTGGACAGAAAGGCTCAGCCAGTCAGGAGTTCTGCCTTCCAGGCAACATTATGCAATGACAATTTAACCATTTATTGCCATAAGCAAATGGTCATCTCTGGCAACAGAATGATCACAGCAAATAGCATTTACAATTTGTGAGCATTCCCCACAAATGAATCAATTATCACTCCTAGCTGGCATCATGACACAGCCTTGTTCCCTTCTGCATTGTTTGCTCAGTAATATTGCTGTGTGTCTTCATTAACTAGCTGTGATTAGGAAAGAAACAACCATAATTCATATTCCAAAAGTCATTCTCCCATGTACCCATTCACTCACCATTCCTAATTAAGTTTATGAAAGATTAATTCCTTAATGGTTATGATTTGTAATGTTAATTAATTAGCTGCTTTTCCATTAAACATTCAAAGGTTTCCAGCATTACATAGATTCCTTAATTAGCCCATGGCGAGTGTAAAAGAAAAAAATAATTGAGTAACTTCTCTTTGTCCCTTAGGCAATTTATCAGCTGCTTGGTCTTCCAGTCCATCTCCTTTCCCACTCCACACAGAATCCCTTTCCTTCACTGTTGCAAATGCAAATGTAGCTGCTTGGCTCATTCATCTTTCTCAGAGGATAACATAACCAAGGAACAGGCACACAGTTTGCAAGGAACTGACTGACCTCACTCTTACCCTGGGGAAAAAGTACTTAGATATGAACTTTGCCTCTCATCAAGCTCCCCAAGGCGTGCAGACCTGCAACTAAAAAGCTGCCTAGGATCATGCTACGCCAGGATGTGGCTTGGGATGAGCATCCCCACGATTGTTGAGTTCTGCCTGATGCCAGCGGTGGGACTGGTATTTACATTGCAATTCCAGTTAGCCTGGCAGGAGCTCCCTGCAAATTCAGCTTCATCACAGTTTCCAAGGCAACTTCTTTGGCTCCTGGTTGTGATAGGTATTGAGGGATGCCCACAGGAGGTTTGCAAGCTCAGCCTGTCCTCTCTGCCCTGATGGCAGTGGCTGGAATCCCACACAAAGATTACTCTGAGAGGCGCAGACGAGAGGCCTTTCTTCTCCAAACCGTACTGGAAGTATAGCAGAATGTGGGACTTCTCTCCAGCCCTTCTTAGCTTGTTCCACATGGCTTTGCAGCCTCTGGTCACCACCTGCTCAGACTCAGAACAGGGAGCAAACAAAAAAAGTCAGAATTGGGTTGTTAGGATATATCCATGGCCCTTTTCCAAAGCCACTTTTAAAGGTACCCCTAAACCATGTTCCACCAACACCACCATTCCCAAAACCTCTCTAGCACAGGGCTCTGGAAGAATGTCCATAAACCTGACCATCGCAACATGGCAGGCCTGACCCAAAATAAAACGTTTTTTTAAGAGGTCAGAGCATCATAGCTGAGGACTGGTGTAATCTAGCCTTAGCTTCAGCTCTGCACCTCTCCACATGCCTGCTCACAGAAAGAAGACTTCCCACATGCTGCATGCACCCAGGTGGGCTGCTCCACAGGCCAGCTCACTCCCTGCCTCTCCTGCAGGCAGTGTAACCACAGTCCTGAGCAGCAACCTCTGCTTTAATCACCAGTTTGCTTACAGAGTCTGGTAGATAAACCTGGTAATATGCAAGGAACTAATGGGAATCACAGTTAAAACAGGAAGCATCCCATTGTGGACCAACACCACAGGGTGAGCAGCTTGCACAGTTGCCACTTACCAGCAGGAAAAGCTCCATGCTAAAGTAATAGCAAATACATGAGTAAGAGGCCACAGCTTCTTTGTCCTTCGCACTTGAAAACTCTGCCATTAGCAATTGTAGCTCATTCCCAAGCTCCCCACTGGTATTATCCTGTCATTAGTTACTGTACTACACTTGGTTCCTACAACAAACTCATCTCATAGCTCCAAGCCCTCCATTTGAAGCCCAAAGAAAAATTAGATCTGCTGCAAATGGTGCCCTCTATGTGATAAACCAAAAAAGGTTAACTCACCAGTAGGTTTTTCTACTATGGTCATTATCATGGGGTCAGCACCTGCAACAAGAAGGTCCTCTAAACATAGGAAAATTGGGACTTGCAGGATCCCACAGTAATGGCAACGTGCCCAAAGGGTACCGGGCCTCAGTGTGGCACATACATCAGAACCACAACAAACGTGGAGGGAGCAGAGCTCCCTCATTTAGGCGACCTGGCCAACAAATATTGCAGAGGGAAAAACACAGCAGTAGTCTTGTATTCCTCAGAACGCAGCCTAGGAAATTTTTCCTAACTAATTACTATCCCATACATTCATCTCTGATCAGAAACAGCAGTGAAAGCCAAAATTAATGGAAAAAAACCAATATTGCAAATCACACACCTCCTTTCTGCTGGAGCTCAGTGAAGTGTAAACCAGTTTCAGGCAACTGTCATGTCCATGCAGGTGCTTTTATTACAGCAGTATGTGCTGTTTAAATATGAGCTGTTTGGATCATTTCTAGTACAGCCAGCTTACACTGAAGCAAACGTCCCTTAGGACAGCCACATCAGTACGATGAGATTCGTGGTGGCTAGAGAAGCTGACAGGTAGGAAGTTCTCCTGTAAACATCATATGCATCTGCCAAGAAGTCTCCACATCATCTGGTGATAGGGACATGGGAGGATTTGAGACAGAGACCACAGCTGAGCCATGTCCCCAGATTACCTCAGCTGACCTTTCAGTTTAGATGTTTTCTGCCACTCCAAGTAAACCTTGCCCCTGTGTTTGGCTCCCAGCAGGAAAAGCTGAACAACTCCTGAAGCATTTCTCTTCTCCGCTTCCTACTGTCATTATTACTTGGTGACTCACTCCTGAGTATGCCCACAACCTGCTCAGCCATTGCTGCTGGAAAGCCCTGCCAAACACAACCCTGCAGCTCAATCGAGATAAACACCGCCTGTCCCCTCCCTCCCCTCGAGCACCAGCACAGGCACACTTGTGAGCAGAAGAGATCCCAGCCCTCCCAAAGGGGGCTCAGAGTGAGACACAGTATAGACAAGAAAAATTCTGTGTGAATTAGCAGGGAAAAGGGGAAGAGAGTCAGCTAGGAATGGCCCTTGCTACCTGCTACCAGTCCTTGCTCAGAGGTCCTGGAAGCCGCTGGCATTGCCAAGCAAGGATCTGAATGGCTGGGTGAGATCTCACATGCCCCAGACATCCTCATGCCCTCATTCCTGCACAGCCCTGTCACTCCTGCAGCGCTGACAGTGGATGTTGAAGCACCGATGGAACAGACAGTTTTACACTGAATTATAGGTGTCTCCAGCACAGCAAGGAAAGGAAGCAGTTGTGCCCTGCTGATGCTGTGAGGATGAGACCACTACATTACAGTAGAATATTATGCAGCTGACAGCCTAAATGGTCCATTGAGCTCTTCACCCTAAAAAAATGCTGCAAACAAAACCAGTCATGCAAGCCGGCAAGACAGAGCACTTACCGTGTACAACGCTGCCACCTCATGGTGCAAGGACGAGACTGTAGACTCCGTGAGCCAGAGCAGGAGAGGGGAAAGCTATCCTCACACCTCCAACTAGCCCTTGCCTCGCTAACCAGCTATGGCCAAATCCTGATGTCTCAGCTGGATCAATTACTTTGGTCAGGAACTGTTGCTCTTGCACCCTTCCATCCACTCTAAGTCACTAAAATGTCTTGCGAAGAAACCATATGAATCTTGTAAAATAGAGATTCCTAAGACACGGATGAGATCTGGCTGTTCTCACCATGTAAAATTTGAACTGAGTAGATCAGTTTAACAGCGTCCCCACAGATCAGAAAAGTCTGGGCTCAGCAGAGCCAGAGAGCACTGACAGACAAAAATGTACCAAGCTTTTGCAGTTCCTAAACTCACATTGCTTGTGGCACAGAACTAATCCAAAAGCACGACACTTCCGAAAATGGCTGGGCAGCCTTGGCCTCTCGTGTTGAACTACAGAGCAGTTCAGGTGACTGTGGTTCTGCTCTGCAGTAAGAGAACCAAAATACAAATGTAGACGGAAGAGGAGCAAGAGAAATCACAGCTTTGTGTTGGAGGAGTACAGGCCAGGTCAGGCCAAAGAAGGATGACAGAGAAACAAAGCTGAGATTTACCTGCCTCTGCCATCCTCAAGCCCAGGCAGTGTTTTGGAGATTCCTGACTTTTGAAGGTCTTCCATCCAGCAGAACCACACAGAAATGGTGCCTCCAACAAGGCCCAGGCTTTGTTACCCACTCTTTCATTTGCTGTTCTCCTCCCTTGACCTGTGACAGGTTCCTAATGAAAATACAGACCCCAAAGTGGTGGCTGTCAGTGGTTCAGGCAGTGAGACACAGACAGACATTAAAAGTGGTGCTTCTGTCACTGGCCTTCACAGAGAAGGGACAGCCTTCAGCAGCACTAAACCTTCATGGGCATGGTGCCTGCCATCCTTGCAGCAAACTCATCTCCATCTCCAAGCTGTCATTGTCCTCCCTGGTGAATAAAGGTCTTTTTATCCTTCATTTTACCAGGCAATCCATCAGGTGGACAGGCATCAAAGCCTGACTGATATAAACCAGCCAACTCTGAAATCCTTATCTGCAGTTCATCCTCAGTCCTGGAGACCATGAAGTACGTTGAATGGGTTCTTCAAGATAAGAATACCTTTCTTTATAGGGTCAGAGGGAGCACACAGTGCCATGAAACATGCTCAGGGCACAGTGCTGCATAAACAGGGCACTGGGAAAATGGAGATGCTGAACATACTCCCCCTCCTCCATTCCACCTGCTCTCCCTTTGCCCTGTTCATAGCTACCGTCTTTCCCTTTTTCCCAGCATGGATCAAGTAAAATGTCCTGATCCTACAAACCCAGCCCAAGGACACTAGAAGCTGGACAGGAGCTCTGATGGAATAGAGATGGGTAGATAATTTCTTAAATTTTCACACCATTCACAAAGCTTTTCCTGGAGGGTGAAGAGGGTGTGAGGCTGTCTCTGAAAGCAGATCTGCATAGGCACTGCCCTGGCTGAAACCACTCAATTTATGAGAAAGAGGTGGGCATTAAAGAAGATGCCTTTGATTTGTCAAAGTGTCTTCTCACTGGGAAATAAGACAAGTATTGGATCAACTCACTTTCAAGCAGTGTACTGATGCAGTAGCAGCTTTGCTCCCATGGACACCCTCTGCTCTTTCACAGCTGAAAAATCTTTTGGCTGACCCTCCAGCCAGGCTGTTCCTCTATAGCTGCCAGTCATCTACAGGGTTTGGGTTCAGCCTTGGCACCCAGAAAAAGGTTGAGTAGCCTTCTGGGTAGGTCCCCTTAACCTTGTCTCCTTTAACAGCTTAAGCAGTTAGAAGAAGCTTTACAGCCTGTCCTGGAAGTTTCTGCTTTTTGAGAAAACTTTTGACATAAGAAATGCCACTGGGACCAACCACCTCCCTCCAAAGGGGTTATGATCCTGGGCAAATCACTAAGACAAAGTGTGTGTCCCCTCCAGCAGGATGGTGGCCCAGCTCTGCCATGAGGCATTTGAAGTAGCACATAGACAGCAGAAGTCAAAGCCAGCACTTGTAAACCTGTCCATGACAGATCAAGTAGACAGATGTGCTTAACTGGGCTGAAAACAACAGCAGGAAAGAACTTCTGGAGGAGAGAGAAAAAAGAAAACTATGTTGATTTCTGCCCATCAGGACACCCTTCAGGAGCTTTCTGAAGGCTCCAGGGACTACTAGGGACTACTACAGTCCTTGTTCAAGCCTGAGCACTGCAGCAATACATTCTGCTAGGCAGAAGGCTGCTGCTTTGTGCTGTGATGGTGACTGACAGCATGAGCAGATCCAGGAGTGTGTGGGTACCTCCTGGCAGCCCCTTCCCCACTGTCCCACAGCACGTGTAGCAGTCCCATCCTAAAGCACTACCCACAGGTCAGCAATGCTCCTTAGGGCACAGAAAACTGCAGCATCTCCAGCCACCCCCCTTCAGAGAGCACCTCCCATGTTACACATGGATGGAAAGGAGCCAGGGACACAAAGTGGGCAGCTGGCCAGCCTGTAAATTAATTTCAAAGACAGGCAGGTGATAGATGGGATTCATGTGGGAAACAGGAGAGGATAAATTGCCCATCTGTGACTGATATAGCAGAGAACAGCACACGATGGAGCAAAATGAACGGGCACAGAAGGATCAAGGATGGAAAGGCTGAGTGGAGTGTACATAATTGAATCCCTGAGGCCCAGATCCTGTCTTTGAGACTACGTGGGATTGCAAATGTAGGAGCTCAACTGAAGGGAATGATTCATGGGCTGTGTGTGACAGATAGGACCCCTAGAGCAATCTCTTAGCGGTGTGGAGGTGGGAATGCCACTGACAGGATGGTGAGGGAGTGTATGAGATGAGGAGCTTCCTCCACATCTTTCTATGAACCTTTGAACCCAGACTCTACGGAAACAGCCTGGAGGATTTTACCAAAATTAGAGGTGATGCCACGGCTTGGCACTCAGGACCCGGTCAGGCAGGCAGCTTGTCAACTGGAACCAATTCCCCACACAAAATAAACCCACACTTACATCTATTGATCTGCTCTGTGCTGCTGACTTCTTCCCTGCAGGAATTTTTGTCAGAGAAACTAAAACATTAGAAAAATCAGCTCCTCCCCCTCTGTCCATCTCTGCCCTGCTACTGTGCAGATTCAGACAGGTTGGCAGAATCAGACAGTTAGCAAGTACCAAACCATTTCTAGGGCATTCCAGTCTCACCAGAGACAGGACCACCCCAGTGCCTTAGGAAAGAGGCTTTCAGCAGTGCCACCCCAGGCCGGTGTGCCAAAAAGCAGCTCAGAAGCATTTTTTATTGTCCTGTGCTACGTTGCTTGGTTTTACCCCTGCAATTACTCAGGTGGAAAGACCAGCCCCTGTACTTATGGCAAGAGACTCACGTGTACCTGGCACAAGTGCAGCTGGGACGTGCCCAAGCATTGTGCCCGAGCACTGTGCCCTTCTAGACCGCCTGGAGCAGCACAGGCCCATCAGCTGCACTGTCCTGCTGCTACAGTGGATTTAGCCCTCTCCCCCAAATGACTGGGGGCTGCAAGAGGACATTAACTGCAGGTTAATGCAAGGATGCAAGGATGTGTGACTGTAACATCCCTCTCACCAGCCTCTGCTCTCCAAGAGGCTACCAACAATGGCCAAGAGAAAACTGGAGCAAATGAATACCCAGACTTTCCATGTGTCACCTTCCTGCCTGCAGCAGCCAAGAACCTGTTCAAGTGGCAATTTTCATGCTCTTAAGGCCACCTATGGTTTCTTACCTTGCAACTTTGTTTTTTTCTTCCAATTCCAAACCTTCAGCATCCACCACAGCCTGTGGCAAAGGGGATATTTCATGCCACACTGCTGAATCCTAGAATTGAAGATAGCAGGCAATCTAGTTCCTTAGTCCCAATCCTGCTGGTACCTGGACTGAGCAAGGCTGTGGAGCACCAGAAGAGTCTGAGTGAAGTTCAAATAAATTCTAGCTTCCAAGCACAGAGGGTTATTCCATTAAGCATAAGGCAGAAACAGACCTTCTCTGCAGGGATGTAACTTCTAATTACGCATTGTTCCCTGCAGCCTATATGCTAGGATCGTTATTATCTTCCATGTTTGTTAATCAGCTACCTGATGTTAACAAGAAGATAACTTCTAGGAGATATGCAAATAATTCTGCAATTTTCCTTTCCAGTGACTCAGCATTCATATCAGAAATGTGTTAACAGAATACAAAAGCTATTAAGAAGTCCTCTGCATAATTATATTCTTCCTTGCCTCCAGTTCTTAATAATTTATGAAAGAAAATTAGTATCTTGTAATAGACACTCAATCTTGCCAGAAGAAAAATTTTGTAAGTTATCTTTTCTTCTGTTTAAAATCTCATTTCTCTATTTTCCCTTCTCTAAAGACTTGTCTCTAAAATTTTACTCAAATAAGGCAAAATTAAATATTCTCAGTAGAAGAATATAAGTAAGTGAAACAAAATGCTTTCAGAACTCAGGAGACAGGTATCAGTTTCAAATATGATTGTCACACTGAGGGTTAATAGAGCACCTTTATTTCACTTTTCCCTATTTTCTCTGCAATATCAAGAGGAAATCCAGGACAGAACACAGGGCCGTGACTGAGTTCATATTACTGTCACAGAAAGGCAACTGAAGTGGTGTTTAACCAAATGGTCCCATTCATGCCATTTCTCTGGGATCAAGTGCAATTCATTCATGACCATGGAATTAACATTAAATATGTTGGAAAATACATCCAACAGTGTAGAGAATGTTTTTTAGGGGGCAGCTATTCTCTTAGGTGACATGATGACAGTACAGACCCATTTAGTGCCTGTTGTGCAGGAGTTGTTCAGGACAAAGCTCATGTGGGCTACCAACAGCTGGAACACTGAGCTCTTACTTGGTTCATGTTGTTCATGTTGTTCTTTCTGTGCAAGAGCTTTGCATTTAATTGTTCAGAGGAACTTACAAAATTCACAGCCTAAGAGAAAACTTCCCTGGTTTTGCTTTCTTCACCTTCCCCGTGGTTGTGTTTTCTTCACCTTCAGCTGGCACCTTTATCTTTGAAAAATCACAACTTCAAGAAACAAGGAAACCCACCCCACCATAACTCTCCAGTATTTAATCCCTTTACAATCCTTCCAAGAATGGAAAATAGAGCAACCATCCCACCAATAATAAGGTAAAAGAAAGACACCCTCATCTCAAATGGCTTAGTAGGCAAAGCTGGGACAGAAAGCTGGGAAAGCTAGGGAAGGAAATCAAGCAGAGAGAAATAGCCCTCTACATGCTTCACCAGCCACAAAACGTTCTGATTAGGCATCTTGCTTAAAATAGCCAAGCCAGAGGCCTTTGCATGAAACATCCCTTGTGTTGGGCAATCATCACAAAGGCGGGTGCTGAATGAAAATCTGAAACTGCAATCAGCTTGCAGAGGTTACCCAGAGGAATAAGAACATATTAAGCAGGTAATAAAATAAGCTCCCTATGATGCCACGTAGGCAGGGCACACTCAGAAAGAAGGAAAGCCATACTTGAAAGGACTCAGAGGCTGACACACAGACAAGTAAGGTGTGTATGATGCCTGTGTATGTACCTGTGTGGGACATATCAAAACACTCGGCAGGTCTAACCCCAGTTCACAGAGAACCGCAGGCCATTTTACACTAAGTTCATACCCTAGATTTTAGGAAACTGCATAAAATCATTTGCAAAGCCAGACTGCAAAGCCAACCTCTGGGCTCTGCAAAGCTAACCACTCTTATGGGTGACCGACAGATAAGATACTCTTGGAAAGCAGCGCTGCCGAGACACCCAGCCATGCTGGCAGGACAGCGTGCCATGGCTTTCCAGTCCCCCGTATTCTCATGCCTTTGGAGGCAGGCAGGTTGCTTTACTCCCGGGACTGTATTCATTTTTCCGTTCCTCTTGTCAGGAACGCACTCACGGCTCAGCAGAACCCATCTCATGGCACTTCGTGACGAGATGGGGGATATGACCTTTAAAGCCGCATGGCACTGCCTGAGTATTTCCAACCTCCCTGCATTGCCCAAGACACTCTGCAATCAAAGCACAACCCTAACGAGCTGAAGGCAAGCAGGGAAGCTTAGAGAACGCTGAAATTACGGCCGCCTCCCGCCATTGACTGTGCTGCCCACCTGCACAGCGGTGACGGGAAAGTTTTCCATCCGTGAGCGTGCTCCTGGGGAGGTCCCTGCAGAGCTCCACCCCGCCGTGGCATCCCAGTGGCGAGTGGCGAGTGTCTCCCGCTCCCCCCGCGCCCTCCCGCGCGCCGGTGCCCTCACGCTGCGCGGCAGTTGCGCCCGCGCCGCC
>VZTN01000487.1:199188-238902 GCA_013400515.1 Erpornis zantholeuca
CGGCGCCATGGCCAGCTTCTTGGTGAGTGCCGCCCGCCCCGCCGTCCCCGGCAAGGACGGCCCCGCTGCCCTCCCTGCCTCCAGCCAGGCCCCCGCTGCCGGCGGCCCCTTCCCCAGAGCCGCGGGCGCTGTGCCTGCTCTGGCTCCGGAGCCCCGGCGCTGAGCAGGGGGCTTTCCCCACAGCTGAGGGGCCCGGGAGGCTGCGGGCTCCGCAGCACACAAGCCCTGGCGATTCCCATCGCTTACCATCTCCGACTGCATTGCCCTTCATGGGAACTCGCTGTCCGTGTGTCCGGCTGACGCTCAAAGGTCAGAAGGGCTGCGCGGTGGGGCACACATATGTCCTGACACCGCAGCCGTGCCATGCCAGGCAGTAGGAGCCAAGCCTCAAGTGATAAATTCCCATAAGAGCATAAAAAATAATGTGGCACTTTAAAATGCTGTGCCAGCTCCTGTTGGAAACTTTTTTTTCTGTGCATGCCAGGGTTCTTCAGAACCTGAGCAGAAAACTGTTTCAAATGGTATAATTTCGCCTTCTTTTGTGGCTGTCTTCCCTAGCCTGACTGCGACAGATATGGTGCCTATTCATGTCCAAGGGACTACCATCCAGTTTGTGGGACAGATGGAGAGACCTACGGTAACGAGTGTGTACTCTGCCTTGCTAACAAGTAAGTCACTTAATTCTGTCCTTCCCTTCCCTATGTGCAAGCAGGACATTCACCCTGACATCCCAGATAACCGATAGATCATTCACTGGTTCTGGGTCATTTGCACTAGCAGTGTCCTCTCAGATGTGAATCCTTTGCAACAGATTTCATTGTCATACCTGTAAATGGCTTCGATTGCATTCAGTCACCTGGATATAGTGAATATTTGTATTAGTAATTCCTGAGAAGGAGCATCTTAGAGGAGGATGTCTGTCATGTTCATACAATGCCATACTACCAATGAATATAATGCCAGACCCTTCCACACGCTCCATCAGAAAATGTGAAAGATCCCACCCAAAATACAGCTTTAAATGTAAAATATTTATGTTCAAGATACAATCTCCTGTTCTTCTTTCACAAAGAAGAGTAAGAATGCTAATGTATTTTGCCTTCAGATTGTCTAAAACCCAAGAAAAAGACTGCTTGATATTTGAGAGAGAGTATTTTATTCTTTAATAATGTAATAATTTTTAAAAACAAATTGAAAACACAGAGAATCAGTATCTAATGAGCATTAATACTCCCCATTACAATTGACTGGAAACCTTTACAGAGCACTCTCAGCACAAACTGAAAGGAACTGTTGTGAATAGAATTTTGATGGTAAAAGGCAGTTTATACTCTGTTTCCAGCAGAGGGTAAAAGTGAGAGTAGCAGAATAGCAGTGAGGGGAACTTCCAACATTGCGAACAAATAGATCTCAAGAAAGGGAAGGCTGAAATGTGTTTCTGACTTTGGGGCAGAGGAAAGATTAATTCTGACCAGACAATTTACAAAATTCAAAGGACCAAGATAGAGGGAACATGGGCCAGAATAAGGAAAGAGACAAAGGGATCAAAGGACACTCAAGGTAATGTTGCAAAGAAGGTGCGGAAGTGTGTCATGCAGATCTGCAGGATTTGCTAACACTTTCACCAGAGCACAGCACAAACTACACAAGCAAATAACAAATTGGTAAACCTACAGTTTAGGGAAAAAAAAAGAAATCAAAATTCACGCACAGTAGATTCTGTTAAAAGAGAAGAGGAGAGGTTCTGGCATGTTACATATTAGGAGCCTACCCATCTTTCCTGCCTAGAGTGATGTTGGAGTAAGTTATTAAGTGATTGGCTTTGTACGTAGCCAGAGGTAAAGAGGAAAGTAAGCAAAGCAGATGCCGATTTGTCAGAAATAATCCGGTCAAATCCATGAGATTTAGTTTTTTGGCATGGTAACTTGGCCAAATGGAATAGGAGGAAGTAGAAGTATTGGTGCGTGACATTAATAAGGCATTTTACATTATCTCCACTTGACATTCACATAAGCAAACAGTTATTCAGCTGAAATTGTTAAAGGATGAAGTCACAGAAGTTTGAAATGCTGTGGTGCAAAAGCAGTGATCAGCATTTTACACTGGAAAGTGCTGTTATATTTTATGTAATAAAAATTGCAAAATGGCACGTATATGATGATCTGTGCAGGATATTATAAAAATTCCCGGGGATCTGGAGAAACAGAATTAAATGAGTAGAATAAAAGACAAAGAGAAGTCCTAAGTATCGCCCATAGAGAGTGCAAATCCATATAGTGGAGATTCAGACAGGAGAGGATCTCATGACCTAAGCAGTATCTTTGATCCTTTCAGAGCAAAATTATGGGCTTTGAGATCCAGCCTTATATTTCTAAGATGCTTCAGTTTTTTAGGCATGATCCCTCAGTTCCAGATGGATGCATTGCAGATTCCTGAATACAGCATTGCACACAGAACAAAGGGTTTTCCAGTCAAATCTGTTGCTTATTTCAACTTCTTAAGTAATTCCTTAAGTGTAATTAGTGATGGGGCTTATGTCCTTTTAGTATAAGATGTAAAATACATGTTTCGTGTGACGCATGGGATTAAATCCAGTTATACACAAAAGATAGAATTTTGTCTTAACCATCTTTTTTGCTCTCTTCTTACATGCTCAGAAACATGTATTTTGGTCTGAAGGGACACAGGATGGTCAGATATTCTCCTGATGGTTTTTTTTCTGTAGTTCAGTAGTTGGCATATTGGGCCCTTCTAGTTCAGTCTGGAGTTGTTGTTCTAAAGTGTTTGACTTGGCACAAACACAACATGGATAAAAGACTTTGTTTTATTGGATAAATTTCAGCTTTGAAAAACAGTCCATAGTAATAAGCAATGGTCATTCCACTCCAAGTAATCGAAGGTACAGTCTGTCACACTTCTTAGGAGGACAGAACAAGGAGATTTTACTGCTCTATTTAGCAAGCTGCACAACTGACTGCTGAAATAGTGTAATGTGGTGATACAGAAACGGATATATGGGCACATCCAGTACTAAATTACAAAACAGTCACTTCTCTATAAACTTGGAGTGATTCTCAGTGGCCAGCTTGCAGGTGCGTTCTAGTCCATATTTAAGCTGATGAAGGGACTTTTTAAAGGGAGTTTTACTTCCCTGATAGCCAAGATAGTGCTGTCCATGAGCTGTTTTAGCCATGCAGGACTGTGTGGGCACCTGGAAAGCCCTGTGGAAATGGAGTGCTACAGAATAGGTTGCTGTGGTTGATCCATGATAACATGAGACAGCTAGAGCAAAGGTGCAGCACAAACTCTGCCCATCCTGGCTCTTTGGAAACACAAGCAGCAGCTTGGGTTTAGTGTGAGGGCTGTCCTTGAGCCAGAACTACTCCTTACATCTTTACTGGTGTTTTACATCCCCTGGCCTTGATTTTGCCTCTCATATTCCTTATCTGCTCCACTACCTTCTGGTTAAGAAGATCCCTGATAAAACTATTAGTACAGATTAACCCTGCTTTTGGGTAAACATGGGTCTCTTGAATTTCATGAGGAGTAAACCAGCTTGATTCTATTAAGATAAGGGAACAAACTGATGATCTAGGACAATTTCCATTCTATTACTTTCTTTTTCTATCTGCACTTGCCTGGTAAATTGAGATTTGTAAATGGAGCACCCCAAAATACTATGTGTATGACTTGCAGAAAAAACAACTGGTGTTCCCAAACTAAGGAGTACTTGGCTAAAATTTCCTTAAAAAAGATTCCAGCATTCAGAGACCATGCATTCAAAATTTAGTGAAGCCTCAGATGCAGAGGTGCATCAGGATGCACACCCTTCCCACTGAATTCCCACGTGAAAGGTGGAAATACTGTAAGCGTTAGAACTGGTTCGCACCTCAGAGATTGCAAAGCTTAACTTGTGTTAGTGCTTTGTAATGGACACATTAGTCCTCCTGGTGGGATTTGTCATGTGGTTTGATAGTTCTCAGATTTGCAGATGTTTTTTTCAGGTTTTTATAGATAACAAAGTCTGTGGTACGTTAGGCTGTGTATGTGATTCATAAATTTTTGCATCATGGTTATTTTGTGGTAATGCTTACAGTAAGTGATGCAATTAATGCATCACTGCATTTATTTAAACACATAGAAAGACATGAGAGAGTCCACTTAATCAAATGTGTCTGTAAAATTCAAGCAGTGTTCCTCTTCTAATATATTTCTCTTCTGTTTGCAGGGAAGAGCACAAGCATATAAAAATTCTCCATTGGGGAACTTGCTGATATGACAGATGACCACTTTTCAAGAAAATAAGAGGGTCACAGCCAGTCCAAATGGAAACAATGCCTTAAATGTACCTTCTATGTTGCCTGTCTTAATAAACAAGCTTTCATGTTTAAAGTACGTTTACTGTATTAAAATGAGTGTTAATAAACATATCCATAGTACAGTTATAACCTGAACCCTGATTCTCTTACGAAAGATGGATCATAACAAAGAGATGTCCTGACTCTATACCAGTAGGTCAGTTGTCCAGAGGAGGGATTGAGTGTACCAAGGAAGGAAGTGAGTGGGTACCAAGTGTCGTTCCCATGCCTGGGATCACAGAGGCCCCAGCATCTCTGTCGGAGGCAGCACTCTTTGTTTCTGGGATATTTGGAGCCCACAGGTGCCAGCGACCCCTGGAGAGTCCCTGGAGGTGTTTGCTGTGGCAGCTACCAAACTGGTGATAGCAACCTGACATGTGGCAAGCCTTTGCCCCTGGCTCCCAACCTGCAGGTCCTGCTCGTGGAGGGGAGTGACCTGGGCACCCTCTGCTCTTGCTGAGGAAGTAAGAGCTAGTTTGGAATGCTGGAGGCATGGGCAAGGGGCATGCACTGCCCTACAGGTCCCCGTCCCTCTGGGCTCTGCTCCCTGGGGCAATGATTGTCACTGGCCTGGCTAGCATCCAAGAGCCACTTCCTGAGGTAAGCACCAAGCAAAATTGGAAAGCTCAAGACTCCTGTGAAGGGGTGCACTCCAGAGTGCCTCTGGTGGGCCTTCTCACAGGGAGGGTGTGCAAGCACTGGGGTTTGGTCCTCTCCGTGTACTTGGCATGGATATGGGCACATATCTAAGGTTTGTTTCTTTCTGTTCCACTGAACACCTGTTTTTTGCATGTTGATTGAAATTATCTGTGTTTGTGTTGTCCTACAGTGCTTGGTAATACACAGCTGGCTTCTACCTTTGAGCTAAGCCAAGCAGCACCTGTTCTCCCCCTGGTCTCAGACAATGGCTCTGTCAGGCTTTGCTGGCATCAGCAGTGCAGGCAGAGATGTACAGCATGCTTCATGCCTGAGGAACATTACCAGGTCAGTGACTTCAGGTTTGAAAAACAATGGTTTTGCCTTGCACTTCCTTTAAAGGGTCAAAACTATCTTTACCTTCCAGCATATGCCTGCTTTCATTTTCTTTGAGCGAAGACTAATCACTGATGGAGGAATGTCATGTGTGGCACAACTGGAGGGCTGGATGAAAAAAAAAAAAAACAAATAGTAATGTACCCCAGTTGGGTGTTTATGAAGCTTTATAGCCCACAAAGATGGTGAATTTCAGTATGATGGGTTTATTTCTTTTAAGTTAAAACTGTACATTACATTTAGGATGATGTTGAGAGCATTATCCAAACACTTCTTGAACTCAGTCAGTCTTGGTGCCTTCCTAGGGAGCCTGTTTCTAGTTTCTAGCCTAGCCTAGTGCCCAACTGCCCACTGTTGGAAGAACATTTTCCTAACATCCAACCTAAACCTCCCCTGACAAAGCTTCACAACATAACTTATAATAATATTAATATAATAATAGCAGCTTCACAGCATAATTCATAATACAGTGTCATAGAAAGATGTTACTGTAATCTTTAGACATCAACAACCCTATGGCAAGCATTCCCGTTTGCTTATTACACGTGTGAGGCTAACAAGGAGTTATGCTATCTGAATGGCATGATTGTGAATCAAGAAAATCTCTTTTCTTTCTGAGCTCAGGTGGTTGCCCATTATTTTGATTGATTAGGATTTTATTATATTTTCTCGCTTCACAGGATCAGCACAGTCCTGATCTCACTGAGTGGAGAATGTGCAGCCATCCATACAGATCAAAGGAAGGTCAGAAGATGTCTTACTGGCTTTTGCTAATGAAATGTGGAGATGAATGGCTTATTTCCCTGGTTGAGTTAAAAAAAGAGCTTTTTTTAACTGCTTAAATTCCCAACTCTCTCTCCTGTGGAATTTTTATTGTTTTTAAATTTGCCCAGGAAACATGTTGTAAAAAGTTCCCTGAACTCCACGTACTGTTGCTCAGCAGGCAGTGTGTGTTTTCTGGGACAGCTGGGCTCCAGCTCCCAGCTTAGCTGTGGGCAGTTTGGAAGTGGCTTGCTTCAGGCGCCCTTTGAAGGATCTCTGCTAGAAGTGTAACTGGTTAATACTGGCTAACACTGGTATCTAGAGGAAGAGAGAAGTCTCTCCTCGGTGACACAGAACCATGAGCAAGAGCAGAAGGGAAAGCCATGCCTGAATCCCGTGGGAGAGTTAGAAGGAAGAGCTTGGGCTTGTGGATTTCCACCTTGCTCTCTAGGCGGCAGCATTTGTTTTCTTTTAAGTCTCATTTTGTATTCTTAGAAGGGCGTTTAGGAAAGGCTTTTAATTCATCCTTATTGTTTGAATGCATAAACGTCCTGTTAGGAGCTGTTTGTTTTCGACTGCATTATTGGTGTCATTGATACACGGTCAATCTCATTTACTTGGCAAAGTTCACTTGCTTTTTCCTGATTACTGAATCTAGGTATATTTGATGAAGGAGACTCCATGGTACACAATTTGGTAGAAACGTTATTCTGTGGGCAGATGACTCACAAACGAAGCTGTGGCATTCATTGCCATGTGTAGGATTGCACTGGCTTCTATCTTAGTTTTGTGATTTTTGAGCTGGTCACATAGCAACTGCTTCATTTTCTAAACTCTGAACATCTATAGAAGTAGCATAGGTTTCTGGACAGGGAATTCTTAGCTAGATAACCTCAGAAAAACCCCAACTTTTCTCTGTGACAGAGTCTCATCTTACATGGAGGAAAAATTAACCCTTTTAAGTGCTTTTTCTGTCACCTGGTGAGAAATTATGCAAGAATCTGGTACATGTGTTTTATTTTACCTTTTAAGCAGTTCTGAATACTTCTTCCTGACATTAGGTGCAAAAGTGTTTAGAGTTGATCTAAAACTGTTCCTACATAGTCTGTTCCAACTTCCCCAGTGAAAAAATCCTACTGTGAAGCACTCTGGAGCAGCGAATAGGGCTTGGACTGTGGTCTTTAACTTGTCTAATATGTGGTATCACTGAAGGTTCTGTGGTGTATTGCAGCAAGCCCCAAACTGCTGCCCTGGAAGGGCCTGGAAGTCCTTTCCTATCTGCCAGCCCCCTTCAAATATTTTGGATATGCAACAATCTGCAGATGTCTGTAAATGGACCCTTGAAGTGAACCCTCTCTCTTCATTTGAAGAGGATCTGTCAAAGAGAGGAGTGGTCTCTGTAGGAAGCTTTGAGGCTGTTGTACAGTAGCTATCTGCATGCACACTCTTACCTTCTGGTAAGCTTTGGGAAACTCCAAGTAGCTTGCTTTGCTCTGAATTTTTAAAAATCTGCTTTGCATTTGCATGGGATTCATAGCTTTTCTTGCCCCACAATGTTTCTGCCTTCCCTAGGCCTATGGTAGGAGACATAAATACAGCTGGATGCACAAAGCTGTAGTGAAATGGTTGTGAATGGGATGTCACACCAGGGGTTAAGTTCATCGGCTGAGAATCACAGAATCGTTTAGGTTGGAAAAGACCTTTAAGATCATCAACTATAAACCTAACAGGGCAAGTCCCACGAAGCTGTGTTACGAAACGTAAATCCTGACAATTAAGTAAAATGCAAATTGTGTCCCTGGTGCTGTTTCCACCTCTCAACTTGCCCTCTGCCCAGAGGATGCACTCAGTTCCCTTGGCCAGGTCATTGATAAAGATATTAAAGAACACCAAGCCCTAGGGAACCCCACTAGTGACCATCCACCTACTGGATGTGGCACCATGCACCAACACTCTCTGGGTCCCACCACACAGCCAGTTTTTTACATGGCAAACCGTGCACCTATCCATGCCATGACCAGCCAATTTCTCCTGGAGAATTTAGGAATCTGCAACCATAATCAAAGTTTAAAACTGGAGTATATGTATTGTTGTTGGTTGAGAGCTAGATAGTATTCATGTCAAAACCAAGCAGGACAAAGCAATAAGGAAGTCATCTCCATGGATCAGCCAAAGTAAAGATTTCCTAAACTCTGGGCATAATGGTCTGTAAAGTCCTAGTACCACCTGTTGTTATGTAACTGAGTCCAAAAAGAGGAAAAACCTGCATATTTTAATGACTTCTTCCACTCCTACACAGAGAAAGAAGGATATCCTTTCAAAAGTTGTCAGAAGAGGAAAAGGAGATTTTTAACTCTGGAAAGAAAACTGTTTGGGTTCATGAGGAAGGAAAAAACATTTGTTGTCCCGTGACAAACATTGAGTTTAGACTCTGCCATGCACCAGTAAGGCAAAAAACATAAATAATAATGGGCTAGAATAGGGATCTTGTATACATGCAAAAACTTTTTTAAATACCAGCAAAAATTTATTTCCCATGAGGAATACTAGGACAGGAACATACAGAGGTTTTACAACCAGCATTCTTCAAGATGTTCACAATTCTGCTGCTCACAATCCTAAGCTACCTGATCTAGAGGGCCCTGTTTGGAGGAGGAGGTTGGACTGGAGACCTGGAAAGGTCATTTCCACCTCACTTATTCTGTAGTTTGCAATAGCAACAGGCTACTGGTGCATTTGCAACCAGCACCTGCACTGTCCGAAGTCAGGTGTTATCAGAACCACCAGAACCACCCCAACAGGTCTGACTACTTAGGAGAAAGCACCTTTTTCATCTGGAGTGCTGTGTGTAGGTGCACAGCAGAATATTGCCTCTGAGCCTTCTGCTTAATTTCCCGTCTCTTGCATTCAATTTCCTTGGGTGAAAACATCATGAAATGAGTGTTTAGGGTCAACAGCCTGCCATTAGGGCGTGATAAGATTACTTTATTCAGAACAGATGAAACACTCTCAGAGACTCAAGGAAGCCTCCAGGTCTTCAGAAATGACAGGACTGAAAAGCATCTGGCAGAAACCAGCAGGCTGTGAGCAGTTACACACCAGGTCTCTCCTGTGTGTCCCTACTCCAGGTCACCAACATCTCCAATGCAACAGCAGGCTGGGCACAGAGAGCAGAGCTGGCCCCTTGCGTATTTTATTTTCCCCATGGCTCATATTTGCCATGATCAGGCACAATGGCATTTCTACTGACCCAGCTGAGTTGTGGGAACGCCACTGAGCCCATGACAGCCTTTAGGTGTACTGGGAACCCTGATCCGCTCTGGCAGTCAGGAAAGCGGGACATGGTCAGGGGTTGGGTGGCCAGGCTGAAAGCAGCGTGTCCATCCAAAACAAGCTACAAAGAGTAGGTCACCCACCCAAGCTGACACCCCCCTGCAGAGCCAGTGATCTAACTCAGCAATTGCACATCACACAGAGAAGGGATAACACTCTCAGCTCAGTAATGAGCAGACACACACAAACTCCTTGTACCCATCCTGTTTCTTTGACTTACTGAATTATTGTAACATCCAGTCCCTATAAAGTAGCATTGTCTGTACAAGTGGAGTCACTATGGGACTGTGTTTCTTCATCCAAAGTCGTCTGTTCTAATCTCCATGCACATTTTTTTTACTTTTTTCCAATTCTCCTCCCCATCCCAGCAGGAGTGGAGGGAGTGAGCAAGCAGCTGATGGTACTTAGTTGCAGACTGGGGATAAACCACAGCACAGGAAAAGATCAGCAGTACTCAACTGGACAAATTCCCTTGGAAGGACCCTGGTCATGACAGGGAATAATGGTGTGACACAACTCTTCCTGAGGCATGCAGGGTTGCTCTCTAGCTATGCAATTAATCTCTGAGTTTGAAGAGGGTTGGGAAGTGTGTTGCTATGAACACCAGGATGAATGTGGCCAAGCTCCAGAGCTCTGCATCAGGGTGAGAAGTACCAGCCGCAGTGACCTTTGCTGGAACCAAGGGAGGGAGAATGAATTTCAAGTTAAGGACAAGCAGAGTGCCATCTGGGATGGCTGATATGGGGACATGTTAGCCCCTTCTTGCCATCTGCTTCTTCTCTTCCAGACTTCATGGTCCTTTCACCCTGCTAACTGAGGGTCGGCAAAGTGGCATTTTTAGCCAGAGAGAACTCCTTTGGCCATGCTTTCTCCTAGGCCAGAGAAGGTCCAGAGCAGATGAAAGTGCTCTACAGCACTGTCATGAACTGTTTCTTTTGAAGCTGGGAAGAGATCTAGCATGGAGATGCTGCAGCACAGAAGGACTATGCCCTGGAGAAATCCTTTCACCCTGGATGGTGCAAGTTTATTCCTTCTTTGCTGCTGGCAGAAGTTTCCCAGTGACACAGCCCAACAATGGAGGGTGAGTGGGACGAGAAATCAGGTTGGGAACAATCAAGTCATAAGAACTCAAGGCTACCTTTTCATCTGAAAACTTTAAAGCCACCTCAGCCTCACAAGTCAGCAAACCCATTTCTGTGCACAGAACACTGAATGGGCAGCAGAGGCTAGAATTAGTATTTCGCTAAAATAATATNAAGTGAAGTGTATTCACTGCCAAGAGAAGCAGGCTCTGGAAACCCCTAACAGTCTCTTCCAGTGTTCCCTTGCCATGCAGACAGGCCTGTGCTGGGCAGCAGGGGTAGCACAGGGGACACAGCTCTCCAGTGGGCTCCCTCAGCTCAGCCCTGCTGTGCCCACCCTGCTGAGCAGGGCTTTCTGCGGCCAGGACAGAGATTTAAGAAACAGGAGACATGGCCCTACATAAAGCCCTCCCTGGATCTTACTAGCCGGGGCTAGGCCTGGGATGAGAAACAGCCTTTGAAGAAGGGAGAAAATCCCACCCAGAGAAGCCAGACAGACTGGCTGTATGTAGCACCAGCCAGCCAAGAGACACTTGGAGCAACATGAGAGCAGAGCCAGCAGCCTTCCTTCTGCTTCAAACAGCCTCAGATTGGCAGTGAGCCTCCAAAACCTGCCCTCACCACTGATGGGAACTGGCCTCCCAGCCTTGGGTGTCCCCCAAACCACTTCCTTTCAGGAGGACAAGGTGCTGAAAGACATGCTGTGACAAGAGTGTGACTTCCCTAAGCAGTGGTGCAGGTACAGCTTTGTTAGCTCAGGTTTCTTAGGCTTGTGCTTGTTCAAGCCTGCTGGGCTCTCCCATGGGTTGAGCACTCTCCAGCTGCTTGCCTGTGCAGCACTGCACCCTGCTCCCATACTCCTCCCTGGACAGCACCCCCATCCACCACCCCAGTCACTATACCCTGAGAGAGATGGCAAGGAGGACCCTCCTCCATCCTGGAGCCTCTCTGCCAGACACACTAGACACAACCAACCCTCTGACAGTGGAGTGCCTGAGCCCCTAGAGCTGGAGCAGGGGGGAGATCCCAGGAGCAGGGGACGTCCCACTGAGCTTGACCCCCTCCCTGGGGTGATGAGGCTGTCAGAGCAATGAGTAAGGCATCTGTGAGTGCCTCTGTTGTGCTCACTCATCTGCTTCCATGGCCAGCTGTGTAGAGAAGCCTGTGGGGAGCTAGCATCCTTTGTCAGTGCCAGCTTCCCAAGAGCCCTCTTTAGCAACCAGGTTGCTAAAGGGAGCAAAATTTTTAAAGTTAACTGCTTAGGGCCCTTGAAGCCACTCCCTAACACCCAGCAGAGGACCAGCCTCCATCACATTCCTTCCCTGCTCATTGTCACTCTGCAAGTCATTCTAGTTGTCTGCCAGGGCCACAGGGCACCACAGGTGCCACAGGGACTGTGGTGTGTGTCACATAGACATGACCCATCCTGTTCATGGCCTGTGGCAATGCTCCAGCAGCTGGTGGCACCAGAGTCACCTCTCTGCTGGTGCCCTCCCAAACTGGGCTGACAGAAATCACGGGCTGCCGGCTGCATGGCACCACTGCCCATGAGAGGGGCACAAGGGCCAGGCACCTGTGAGCTCCCTGGCATGGGGCAGCACAGGGGAAAATATAGTCCTTGTCCCTCATGGTGAAGGCTGAGAAAAGTCATGGGATGGTCAGCACCCATGCTCACCCTGCTAACACCATCCAAGCAGATCTTCAAGATAGCATTCCTGCTGCAACTGAGAGGGCCATGTTGGTGGCAGGCAAGTGTTTGGACAGAGCTCATCCCTGCTCTGGGGAGGGATAAAGTCCCTTCACTGACCTCGAAGTATTTGACTTGAAGTATTTGATCACTGAAGTGTCTGAGTCAGGACCACTAAAACCAGGCAGCTTCAGGCTAGATATTCAGAACAGAACAGATTTCAGCAGACGTTTTCCAGCTTCCCGCCTCCCTGACTTGCTCCCTAGAAAAACCACAGCCACCCGAGTCTGTGGAAGGGCACTCGCTCCCCTGCACATACCCCTGGCACTCCCAGGGTGGAGAGCAGATCTGCAAGTCTACTCTGTCCTCCTCCCTGTGGCTCTCAGCAGTGCTGGAGCCCATGTTTTCCTGCGCCGGGCACGGCAGCAGCTCCCATCCCACGTGCGGTGCCCTGCCGGCTGTCCCTGCATGCTGCTGCACGTTCTGCCTACAAGCCACGGCAGCGCTGCTGAAAATCCTCCCGGCAAGGAACTGCACGTATCAACTCCCGGTTTAGTCACTTCAAAACAATCCGGTTAGTAAGAGTGAGAGTAGGGAGGAAGGCTGTACCCCAGGCAGAGATTGCACATGGAAATACCAATGAGATGACACTGTTCTCTGAGAAGTATTGGAACAACTGGAAGAATAATAAAACACTGCAGTTTCCATCCACACAACTGTATCCCACGGACAAAGTAAAGGCAGGGATCTCATTGGAAGTCACATCTGATTAGTATCTGTCTGGCCTGGATCCGTTCTTCTGCTGAGGAGAGACAGGCTGAACCCTGCCCACTGAAGACAAAGGAAAATGCATGAAGGAGGGAGCAGAAGAGGAAATTCTTGAGCTCAGGCAGGCAGCCCTGCTCCAGCAGCAAGGACTCACCTGTGCCCGCCTCCTTTTCTACCTGCCCAGGACACGGTCTGGATAAGCACTGTGTGCTGCTGGCTCTCAGGCTGCAACCAGTGTTGCTGCTCTCCTAGGGAAAAAACTGATCAAAAGAACAATGACTCAGTCAAGTTCTTGTGTGTTGGGATGTCCAACAAAGGCAATTGTTAGCTGTACCCTGAAGAACAACTAATCTCTTATGCCGTTATGGGGCAAGTGGGGTATGGTAGTAGAAGTCTCATCTGGTTAGCTGCAAGAGCTGTCCTGTGAGTCAGTATTGGCTGGTTAGAAAACTCTTCTCTAACTGAATGGAAGCCAAAATATTCTGTAAAGCCTTGTTTCCAGCCACATGTTTTTTGGATTAGCAGCCAGAAAACCCCAGCACATCAGGAAAAAAAAACCAACAAAAACCACTAGAAAACTAAACAGAGAATGTCTTTTGAGGTTTTCCTTTGCATTGGGGTGTTCAGAGAGAGAAAGGAAGTTTTTGCGCTCTCTCTGACACTTGGGTTGGGGTGGAGTCAGGAAAGCACATATTTTTTAATTCATATACTCAGAAAAAAGAAAAATATCTCTGCTTAATCCCCATGAAAGTGGTGCTGGTGCTAAGCCTCATTTTCAGGAAAAAAAAACATGGCACAATTCAAGAGAGACATGTACATGAAAAGGAGAAAATATGAACAAGTCAGAAGAGGTAAATGATATCCCATTCTATCCTGATGGCTTGATAAGTTGCTTTCCATGTTTTTTTTTTCCATTCTGTCTCCATGCAGTGTTAAAGGGAAAACATTTGGGCCAGGATGGTCATGAGCTGTGTGTCCGATGCCCACCCCACTCCCCCCCCCAAGAGTGACTTCAGCCAATATTTTGCTGTGGAGCAATATGGATGATATTCAAGCCTCTGCAAGAGGGGTGCAGAGGAGTGGGGTGCTGAATGCAGGCTGCAGCTGCCAACTCCTCCCTGCAATGCCACAGTATTTTGCAAAATTTTCAAATGCACATCACAACAGCTGTACTTCTTCTCAACAGCAAAAAAGCCTCTGTGATGGGCCTGGATGCACCCTGCATTTTGTTTTTATTTAATCTAATTCTGCTGACAAAGGACATCCTCTACGGACAGGATCTCTTCATACAAGGTGAGGCATAAATTCCAGCAGTAATTTGCCCCTCTCCCAGGAGGAAAAATGGGGCCTAAAATATTTCAGAAAAGGTCAGAAAAGCATTAACATGTGCCAGCCAGATGTGAACAGATTTGTGACATGACTTTCACACTGTCACTGCAGGACTCCCAGCACCTCAGAAACCATTTCAATGGGGTGTCTCAGCCTGAAACACGTCACTGCCAGTGTTCTCAGTGCAAGTCTGGGCTGGGTTCACAGGCTAAAAGAAAAGGGTTTTTCCACATTAAAGACTTTCTCTCTGTTGACAGTAATAAACAAGGGAAGAGAGGAGCCCATCCTGTTCCTGAGGGCCAGGTTACTCACATTTTGTAATGCTTGGGGCACATGCATGGAAGAAAAAAAAGACAGCATACAAACATAGGAAAATCTTTCTGGGCCAGAATATTTTCCCATATGTCCTGGCACCAAGGCTGGCCAAGAACAGATGCCAGAGCAGAGCATAGACATGGGGCAGATAAGAAGCAATACCCCTGAGAGCTCCCCCAAGAACATGTCAGTATGCAGTTCAGGATCTCTGCCTGGACTTTCCCACAATGGGGTTGAAATCCACGTCTGAGTCCTGCTGCAGGGGTGTGCTCCAGCCTCCTTGCATGCACCCTGATGCCCCCAGCCACGGTTGCTGGAGCCATCCCACCGGACACAATCTGCTTGTCCACACCCATCGCTACCCATGCTCCTGTTGCTGAGCACCAGTGATAAACAGGACATATTCCTTTGGCCAGGTGCCTGCCCAAGGCAGGCAGGATCAAGTCTTCCCCAAAAAACCTCCTCTGTCAGCCACTGAACAGCACCATTTGGTTTATCAGGCAGTGAAGCTATCCCCTGATCTTGCTTGATCAATGTCATCCTGTTAGGAAAACTGGCACAGGTCTGCCTGTCCTTCGGCACAGATCTCTTTGCAATCCCCTTGCCTTGGCCCATGTTTCCCCCAACATTACAAAACCTCTTCAGGACGCTTTTGGCTCACTGCTAAACATATGGCAGGTTTCTTGCCTGGGTTTGTGCAGCCACTTCTCCCCAGGGTCAGGGCTCCCTGCTTCTGGCTCCAGCCAGCTCCACAGCTTTTTGCATTCTGTGCCAGTTTGAGTTTTGCTCTGGCAGATAATCTCAGCCATTGCAAGCTGCACTCAATTTTTCATGAGTCCTTTCTTCAGCCTCTCTGGTTTTCCAGCATCCCCTTTGAGTTGTCTATAAACTGAGAGGAAAATCAGCCCCTCCCACGGCACCCCACCCCACAAGATGCCTCTTTTTAAGCTGCTGTCTAATGCTTCCAGACCACCCCACTGGGAACTTCAGGCTCCTGGGCACTTTAATCGAGGAGAGGTCTTTGGCAGAGGAGGATGCCCTGCCTGCCTTCTCATGCCCAGCCAGCCTGTGCCTCTGAGGGCACTTGGACTGCAGCAGCAGGACCGATCCAGGACCCAGTCCTGCCCTTACACCCAGCCTGGCGGGAGCACACGGCTGACTAAAGTGACAGCAGACTCAGGAATGTTAAAGCTGGACACATCATTTCCAAGATACTAAAGCGCGGTGAGAAGCCAGCCCCGCGCAGCAGCAAGCGCTGCCGGGCTCCATCAGCAAAGGCGGGGGAGCGGGATGCAGCCCGGCCGGGAGGGACAGGCGGGCTCGGCTGCAGCTCCGCTGACAGGAGCGCGTTTTCCGCCGCACCCCGCTGCACCCTTCCTGTACCCCCGCAGGAAGCAGCCCCGGCCGGGGCTGTGGCCCTGGCCCCCGAGGGCGGCGGGCGCGCCCCGACGGCAGCCGGGCCACCGGGAGCTCGCCGAGCACAGCCACGCGCGGAGCCCTGCCAAGGGGAGCGGGTGCCAAACCTGAATTACCAGCCCCGAGAGTGCCTGTGGATCCCGGCAGCTCCTGTGATTTGCGGCAGGTTTTTCAGGTCCCCGCCTGTCACACACACACGCAGATACTTAAGCAGTCACCCAAGGACCTGCGGGGTTCTTGTTGTACACACTTCTGGGCCCTGCCAGCTCCAGGTAAGCACAGGCTTTGAGCTGCGGGTGCTGGGGTGGGTTTGCAGCTGGGGATGGGGGGATGGACGGAGCAGCTGCCCTGTGCGTGCTGATGCTGAGGAGGTTGGAGCTGCACCCAGCAGGGCAGGAAGGCTCATGGCCGGGGCAGGCAGAAGGGCACGCAGAGACCCCAGGCAGGGGCCACCACGGGGTCCTGCCTCTGCTGCAGCAGCTGCTGCACTCCTGTTTGCTTTGTTCCCATCCAATATTGTCTTCTAAAAGACTGGACGGATAGTTTACAGGATGCGTGACAGGTGTTTTTTCCTTATTTATGGCAGGGCCCGGTTTATTTTTAAAGCCTCTGTCCCACCTTATCCTGTGCGCCATGCTGGCTGATGTTATCCACAACCACCCCACAGCAGGCGGCTGAGCAAAGCTCAGGACAGGACATGGCTCTGCAGCACAGCAAGGGAGGGTAAGAGGGCTCGTTTGCATTGAGAACTGCTACTTTGATCCCCACAGTGGCAGGAAATAGCTGCAAGCTAAAACCAGATGCAGATGCCTCCAGTCACATCCCAGCCCTGACAGTGGGAGCACTGGGAAGGGGGTCAAGAA
Source organism: Erpornis zantholeuca (assembly GCA_013400515.1). Taxonomy (NCBI): domain Eukaryota; kingdom Metazoa; phylum Chordata; class Aves; order Passeriformes; family Timaliidae; genus Erpornis; species Erpornis zantholeuca. The sequence goes on from VZTN01000487.1 coordinate 216,134, forward strand.
GCCCAGCAGAGGCTATGGGGCCCCATCAGCTTGGCAGGAGCTACTGCTCAGAGAGATTTCTAGGGGCTTTCAGTGCAGTAAATTGTTAGAAAGCTGCGCAGCCAGGCAGCTATTGTGACTACTGTTCAAAAAAGCAGAGCTGAGCAAACAGAGATCATGTATTTTCTGGAAAAGTGGCAGATTTCTGCCAGGATAGTAAATGCTGACTGCGCTAGCAGTGCTGGGCAAGCATGCTGGGAGACAGAGAGATGTCCTCTCCCGTTTCAGGCCAGAGCTAGGAGTCCTGCTAGTAACCCCAGGGTGTCTCTGGGGATCTGGGTGCAACCACAGGACATGGGCAGAGTACTATATATTTATAATTAGACTTTCTCTTTCTGCAACTTGTGTGCATCAGCCATTACCTTTGGTCTGCTCACTCCAAAATGGCCCTGGAGGTGCATTTTAATGCCCTATCAGTCACACTAAGAGCACCAGGCACTCTTACACAGCAATGCTGGCTGGAGCTGCTCACAGTCCAAGCAACCACTGAACCACTTGCAAGCTTCTGCTCTCACATTGCTCCACCTAAAACCAAGCATGAATTCCCCAGGGGTCTTTAGCTTGACACTTAGGACAGAGCAGGTGTGGTGGTTTCACTGTGGCAGTGCATCTGGCATTGTCATTTCTGCCTGGGTGAGTAAACCCCAGCTGAATGACAACTGCAGCCCCATAGCCTTTCTGAATAGCTAGCATTCCTTACATTGAAAAAGCTTATTTTTTTTCAATACTGTCAAAAATTTAAGAGGCAAAATGCAGTGAGAAGTGGTACTTTTCAGCATCTAAGCCAAACAGCTGTGAGTCTTCATATTTCTACCAGGCTTAAAGAAATGTAATTGAGACAATCACCTTTCCTGTAGAGGGGAGAGATCCTGGACAGTCTGAAGGCCAGGCTGCAGCCCTGGGCTTAAATGAGGCTCCATTTCAGTAGTGGTCAGGTGAGTAGTGGTCTCCATAGGGCCAGTCAGGGCATTTAGGCACTCCTGGTGCCCTCAAGTCATGTCATATACCCCCAATTTTCAGCACCCACGTGGTGCCAGGTGCTAGAGGCCATATGCTGCACAGGGGCCACATGGCTCCTGAAAGCCTCCAGGACCTAGTGGAGTGATGTAGGGAGATCTGCAAAGCCTTCTAGGAGCCCCAGGGTTTTTGCCTTTTCCTGAAACCCATCTCACAACCTCGAGAGGTAAAAACTGTTCTCCTTCCAGAGCAGGGGTAGAGGGGACACAAAGAAAAGCCATTGGGCATCACATCCCACATGCTGGGGCACCCTGAGCTGCCAGCAGGTAGAAGGTACTGTGTCCTGCAGGGAAACGCCTCAGGAACCTGGAGCTAATCAGAAGCAGAAATAGCTGTGCAGGTGAAACATGAAAGTTGAAGCCTGTGTTCCCTATGCAAATCCATGCACACACATCAAGGTACATTAATGTGGCAGGCTGCAAACAATGATTTATGAACTGCCAAGGCATGTTGCTGCTGGTGGCTCGGGCTAAATGCATGATCTGGAGGTGATGAGGAGCCCTTTGTGGCTGGGCTTTCTATGAGAAGGGCAGGTGGCTCAGTGGTGTGCAGATAAAGGAGGAGAGGCAGGACTTGTGGCCCGAGCTTGGCCTCATCTGCATTGTGACCTCATGGAGAGCCTGGCAGCCACAGTGCTGGAGAGCAGCACCTCAAGTCCAGGGGACCTGCTTCTACCCCTGCATCTTTTCCAGAGGTCTCCAAACACCTAAGGTAGGTGAGCAGCATTCAGCAGACTTCTACTACCTGACATGCATTAGGAACTGAATTATGTCTGCCCCCTTCCTATATGGATGCTTCTGAACTGAGCTGACCCCAGGAAAGCCAGGCATCTGCAATGCTCTGCAGACAAGGCCAGCTTGGCTTGCAGCACCTGGAGTTAAAGGTGGTGTTTCCCCAGTCCATCCCAGGCTGGTGGGTAATAATGTCTACCAGCACCCCATCGAGCTCAGAGGTGCTCTAGTGTTATGCAACCACTGTGTTACAATCAGTATTTACCAAGTGACTCAAGCAGAGTGGGCTGTTTCACAACCAGCCCTGGTCTATTTATAAGCCCCTACTCAAATGCCAAAGGATTCTTTTATTAGTCAAAGCACTTTCTGCAGAGGAGACTTGGGGGGATCTTTGCTTTATGAGGTAGTTCAAAGAAGAGGATCTCTCCAGCCTCTCACTGAGCCTGTCTCTTTGCAAGCTTCAAGACAGTTTTGAAGCTTAGCTCCATCCTAGCAATTTTGTCAGCAAGTGAAAGTCCTGGGGCATTCAATACCCCTGGATACCTTAAGGTGAGATATCAGTCAACCAAGAAAGCAGCTGGGTTTAAACCTGTGCAGTAGGAGTGCAGCATGATGGATGTTCCAGGGTTATACCCCAGAGCCAAAGGGAAGAAGAAGCTGGACTGCAGTATGGAGGCAGAGCAGGTCTGCAGCAGATGGCCCACAGGAGTCCCAAGGTGGGAAAAGGGCTGCTGGCAGCACTGGAGAGCCAGCAACACCAACCAGCCAACCTGTCAGAGATGGGGCAGGCAACTGGGACAGCAGGAGAGCAGATCAAGAAAGGCCACATTTTTGCAAGCAGCTCCTCCCCTGCCAATACCCCACAGCCTGGTTTCGGAAACACCACAGTGATTCAGCATCAAGGGACTTGTGCATGCTGTGTGGGGGCAGTGCCTCCTGTTTTAGTTGACTGAATTGGCAAGCTCAACCCTCTGCCCCATGGAAGCAAACCTGGAGCCCAGCAGAAGAGAAGTGGTGGACATACCCAAGAGGCACCTGTTTTGTTTGTGCTTTTGGGCCAAGTCTTCCAGAGACTGTGCAAAGCACAAGTGGGACAAATATTACTCTGGAGGAAAACATGGGCTTCTTGCTGCTGCCATTTGTGGGAGCACCTAACAATGACCACAGGCAGAGGCAGCAAATGCTTGAGCAACAGACATACACTGGGTACAGTCCTCAAGGACTGACCCTTCACTTACACACCAAAACCCAACCAACCAGTCAGTTCAGTGATGGTCAGGAACAATAGGATTAACTGTTTATGCCCTTGAGTGGTAACATTAAATATTACTTTAAACAATGCAGCTCACCTTCTCATGGCCAGCATTGTATGATGTCTGGCCACACTGCTAAGAGAAGGACCAGGACACTGATCAGGAGGGGAAATAGGGTGGTTGCTGGGTCAAACACCATGCTCCGAAGAGGATCTTGTATCCTCTGTTTCGTGATTCCTTTGCTCAAACTTGCCTGATCACTGGGAAGTAGGGAAAAAGAAAAACAACAACCCACTAGGCTAGATGCCAGATATTGTCCTTTCACCCAGAGAACAAATAATGTTTTTAACTAATATCTTTAAATTAACCCCCTGAACATGCCGATTGCTGTGACATCACTCCTAAGTGACGCCCAGGCCTAAATACGGCTGTAAACAGGAATCGTTCCCATGGGAGTCACAGTGGCTATAAATACAGCAACAGGGGAGTGCTGAGCAGCCTGCAGCTTCCTGCCAGCTGAGGATGGTGAGGCAGCTCAGCGCTGGGCACTGCTGGCGTGTGGTTGCTGCAGTGAGGAAACTGAGACAGGAATTGCTGGGGGGCTGGTGCTCCCAGCTGAGCTCCCTGGCATGTCTTTGGCAAGGGAGTTGAGCCTTGCCACAGCCAAGGCCATGGTGGTGGGGGGAGGCTGGTGGGGGCACGGATGGCAAATCTGGGGCTCAGCGAGTATGGCCCCACTGGCCACTCCCAGCTTGAGCAATGACACCGGTCCCTCTCTGCAGTGCCTGGCCCCATAGCTCTGCCCCAGGAGGAGATGGCCATGGAGAAGCCAGTAATTCCCACTGAGGAGCAGCTGGAAATCCTGGAGTACCACTTCTGCAAGGTGAACAAGCATCCTGACTCCACCACGCTGTGCCTCATCGCGGCTGAGACCGGGCTCTCCGAGGAGCAGACTCTGGTGAGTGTATGCCCCTCATCCCTCCCCTGGCACCAGCCCCCTGCCCCCTGCATGCCTCTGTGCCCCACATCGCCTGCTTCTCCTGTCCTTGTCTCTCTGTTGTACACCTGCACCCATCTGTCCCCTGCACGGGCTTCCTACAGCAGCCCCTGCCCCTCTCATGCTGCCCCCACACCGCCTGCACTCCTCTGCGCCCCATGTGCTCCCTGCGTGCACTCCCTGCACCACTGTGCACCCTGCACACTCCTCACTGCACCCACAAGTCCCCTCTGCACCTCTGCAACCCCCAGCACACCCCTAACCCCACACTGTGCCCACAGAGCTCTAATGCAACACAGCACCTCGCTGTAGCCCACATCCTTCCTGCACCCCGCATGTTCCTGCTCCTGAATGTTCAACCCATGCATGCTGTTCTTCCAAAACATTTCTGATAGTCCTGGATGCACAAACTACTGCTGGCTTTAAGGTCTGAAGAAAGTACTGTAATTTTAAAACATAGAGGAGAGATGCAATCCCTGCAGGCTGTGCCGGGGGACATGCTCATGCTGTGCACTCTCTGCCTCAGCGTCCCTAAACCCAGATGTCAGGCAAGTCTGTCAGCCTCTCCAGGAGACATAGAGGCCTCCAAATACCCCTCCACAGGGACAGGCTGCCCCTGTCTGGGAATTCCACCAAGTCCTGTGCTCCACCTGGCTACCTGCAGGCTACCATGGGCTTCAGAAGCAAACAGCTTCTTCCCAGTTCCTTCAGGTGGCAGTGCAGCTCATTGTAATGCAGGTGTTTACTAGACCCATAGCAGCATTTATGGGTATAGAAAAGAAAGAAATCCAATCCACAGGAAAGTTAGCAGCAATTTGCAGTGAGCTGCCAACCCTGGCTCTCCCTCAGCAAAGCCAAAGGGATATAAAAGCTGAGCAAGCAATGTCAGCATTTAGCCTGTCCCAGAGAAAGATGCTGGGACAGCATCCATTGCACTGATAGTCCTCAGCTGGAGTGGACTGGACAGGCAGGTATCAGTCACTGCTTTTTTGAGGCAGCAAGGAGGCAGTACCCCTAAAATACCTTTTTCTCCATAGAAATGGCACTGTTCCTTTTTTTTTCCTACGGCAAGTTGTAAACACAGGCCTCTGTACACAGGGCACGTCTGTAGATGTCTTAAAATCTTCCCTGACAGCCATGTTTTTCCACTAGTCTAGAGTGCTCCTAGGGATCTGGAGATGAAGGTCATGTTAGGCCCAGGATCAAGACTGGGGTGACGAGCTGCGAAGTGCCTGCATTGCACAGACACAGGGAGTCATCGCTCCTGACATCTGGAGAGCTTTATCGTCTAGAAATAGCAGCCATTTTAATAAAAAATTCAGTAACAAGGAGATGCAAAGAGGAGATGATGGTTTAGGACAGAAAGTGAAATATTTGCGAGGAAGCTAGGCTGTCAATCATCTGACTGGATGTGGTGAAAGGCAGTGTGAGTGCGAGAGACACTTGCAGAGAGCACCGTGGTTGTATCATTATGGACCATAATAGCTTCAAAAATAGCCATGAACAAATATAGCAACAAAATGAGCTGCAACAAAAGGAATCACAGGCACATTGCCAAACAAAAGGCTGAGCTGTGCTTCCGGCACATGAGTTATATCTCTTTTCTTACTTTTCTTCTTAGGTAGTACAGCTTTAACCAGATACATTTTATCTAATATTTTTAATTGTGTCTGTGTTAAAGAGGCATTAGCAGCTCTTGGAATGGGCTTGAAGATACTAATTACTACAGACATAATGCTAAGTTACTCCTAACATAGACATGCATATTGCCTGAAGACTAAGACAATTTTTCAACAATTTTTAAAATATACTTGTTCTTAGATTTGTTGAGAGCCACTGTGCTGTACCTCTCATTCTTTCTGAAAAAGGTGAGCTTTTGATTCCTGTCAATTTTGGACCTCCAAGTGATTGTTTCACTGCTCCAATCATTTAAACAGACACCAGCTCCTTAGCCAATCTCTTACTCCATTTGCAAGGAAAACCTTGACTCACAGCAATAAGTCTTGTCAAGGTCTGCAGTGAGCAAGAGAAATGAGTTCGAAAGAGGTGCAGACGTAGGTTACAAGACCGTTCAGTCAGGAGCGGCTGTCCTGCTGCCTATACTGCCTGGGAACAGCACCATGAGCTCCCCTCACCTTGTCCCATGTGCTGACCACATCTGCACCTTTAGCAAAGTTTACTCGCTCAGCCCAGTGCACTCAATCTCTGTTTTATTCTTTCTCCAGAAATGGTTCAAGCAGCGCCTGGCAGAGTGGAGGAAGTCTGAAGGGCTGCCCTCAGAAAGCGGGTCTGTCAGGGACTAGAGGATGCTGCTCCAATCCCCTTGCCTCTTATAAATGATGGTGAAGCTCTTCAGAGTGGGTTTTCTTGGGGTTCTTCTGTTGCAATAGGTTTTGCAATACATATATTCTGCTATTTAACATATGTTTTATTTAACATGTACATAACCAGAAAAAACCCCATTATATATATTTGTGTGTGTGTGTGTACACAACTTCTGATGGCTGATAACCCATCTAGTGATTCCAGCCCATTAACAGCAGCTGTACAGGAAAAGGCAATTTCATGCCCTTGTCCCAGGCTTGCAAAAAATTTTCCATGATATATGTTCAAATATAGAAGGAAGAAATAAAGGCTCCTTTTCCTTAAAATTCCCAGAGGCAAAGTATGTGTGCTAGCTTTAAGGTACAGATCATCCAGAGAGTAGGGCATCTGGAAAACCAGGTGTGCTGTTCAGGTGACCTTGTTTGGCTCCAAATGCCTGAATTAGATCTGGATACTGGCAAACCAAGTACCTACACCATCATCAGACCAAGCCAATCACCCCTTGAATGCTTTTTTTACTTTTCTGTTAAAGATCACCAAAGAGAAAGAACTCGTGGGTTGTTTTGGGTTTTTTCCCGGTGCAATAATAAAAAAGCAATGTTTTTTGATGACAGGAGCTGTGTTATGTTCCTGATTTTGCTCCCTGCTGCAATGACAAGAGACAGACTCCTTCCTCTGGAAGGGCAACATTTCTCCCAGGCAGCCTCAGTGGGTACTGTAGGTTTTCCCTTTGCCACAAGGACGCCATGGGCAGCCTCGTCTCCTACAGCACCCATGGCTCCATGCATGGCAGCCCACACAGCCCCACACACACCCTAATCCCTGGGGTGGCAGAGGCTGGTGGTGCTGGGATTTCCTCACAGGGTAGGGGCTTTAGGGGAAGACCCCAGTCTCCTCCTGGCCATTCTCAAGCCTGAGGAATGCAGTTGCACTGGGGCTCGTGAACATAGTCCAAACTCTAATCCATCCTGGCATAGGAAAATGCCTGGTCTAAAATTAACCAGCACCATTTCTTACCTTGATCAAAAGGCTTCAAAAGTCCTCTGCTTAATGGATTCTTGAATCAATTAATGGATCCTCTGATTAATCCCCCACTGGTTTGTGGTCACCTGCTCTCTACTCCTTTGGAAGGAGAATCAGCTTAACACAGGGAAGATTAAAATACATTGGCTCTGAAACTGCCATATGCTTTCATTTGTGGCTTTTGTCCCTTACTGGTAAGCACCTCTCATGCCTCAGTGTCTCCAGCCTGTCGCCAGTGGTTGGGCAGCCAGTGCAAAACACACTGACCTTGTAGGAAAAAGATAAAAGCATTCTCCCTTTTTCCCCTCATGCCATGCCCCACACAGGCTGTGTTGTTCCCATGCAATCCAGTTGCCAAACTGACTCATGCACAGACCCGACTGGAGCTCAGAATTTGTTCTGCAGATTCTGGCATCAATACCTGTTTTCTGCTTAGCCTTTGCAACATGCCTTCTCTCTTACTCTGAGGGGACCTCTGCTTTTTTGAGTTAGGCTCCAAAAATCCCAATGCAGAACTCTCTTAGTTTGCCCAGAGTCACACAACCAAGTATCTGAACTACACAGATTTAACTCAGCTATGTAACTGGATCTGCCTGCTCTCCAGGCATTTGAGAAAACGGGCCCCAGATCCAAGCCACCTCAACATACATTGTAGCCTTTTGTATTTCTACTTCTGTCACAAGCACAAAACTTTTGAGTGTCCGTAAGGAGATGCTTAAACTTTAGCAAAAATTTTTAGCAAATTCAGGAGGTGTGTTACATCATCTTACTGCATGCTCCTGGGTTTGGTTTGCCACGCTTCCCTGCGTGAAAGGACATGCTGGCTTCCTGTGCTGCCTTAACCCAGCAGCTGTTTCATTACTTCTTAAACTATTACAGCAAAACAATCAAGAAACTCCAGACATAACCCATCCTAGGGAGTCTTCCTACATTAGGTCAAATTCTGTTAATTTTCCCTGAAGACTATTCTTAAGGAATGATGATTTTATTTGAATTCCCAGAAGGTGTTACTGCTGAGTGCTGCCTCTGCACTGTGTTCAAGTAGAATTTCCAGCCACAGCACAGGCCAGAGAGGGTGATGTTTGAAGGGGTGATGAGGGCAACCAGCAGGAGCATTTCTGAGGGAGCTTAGCGCATAACTGGTTGAGCTAGTTCATGGAGCCGCTGAGAACAAGTTGCCTTCAAAGCAGCCTCCTTCACTTTGAATGCATCTAGGTTGTATGCAGTAAAGGCCGCACGAGGTCTGTAGGAGAGAGGGTAGGGATGGTCAGTTCTGACTGGAGCAAGGCCAGCTGTCAGCTGCCTGCCAGCTCCCACACCTCCACCTAAGCCTGCCCTTCCCTGTCAAGGGAGGACAAAAGGCATCACCCCTCCAATGCTGTCATCAGGAGAGGGATATCTCTCACAGCCACTACAGCCAGGCATTCCCTCACCCTCTGTGAAACATCCTCCCCAGCACTTCCTGCAGGCTGGGGTCAGCTGCAACATGCTGGGCTACATGAATGTATTACGCTCTGCCCTTTGTCAGTTGATTGCTTTTAATAATTGCCATTAATAAGGAGTCCCAACCAGTAATTCCTGCTGGAATTAGAAAGTTCCTGTTTCTTCTCTTTTGACTCTCCTTCCACCTCAAAAGGGCTTTTTAAACTGCCCTTTTTTAATGTAGCATTAACACATCCTGACATATAAAATCCATGCATGTTGGCAGAGCGCTTCTTAATCTTGGCCTAATCTCTCTGGCCAAACACAAATGAACAAGGTGCCATAAGCCACACAAAATGGGCTGGCAGCTGATCATTCCCCTGCGACAGGGAAGCAATACCTACCTTGAGCTAGGCTGGGACAGCTCCACAAGCCTTGGTGTAGCCACTGCGTTCTTGGCGGCCTCTGTCACGGGCCACTCAGGATCCCGTGGGTGTGCGTAATCTGCGTGGAGTTGTTTTGGCCTCGACAGCTCAATGGTCCGAGGGCTCGGAGTTACCTTCTGAGACCTGGAAGCCTGTGGAAGAATGGGAAGGAAGGTCCTTAGAGGTGCTCCTGGCATTCAAGGGTGCTCAGGTTCACAGCCACGGACCACATGCAGATGGGACATGATCCTGTCCTCAGCTGTGTTTGGCACCAGACAAACCGTAGAAGGAGAAATCACTGCCTGGCCAGTCCCACAACCTGCCCTCCAGCCTCCTATTACACACAGCCCTTTGCCCATTCCTACCACTGGAGATCCCAGTTAGGCACTTTACCACTTCTCCCCATCCCCACCAAGTGCAGGCTAGGCACAGCTCTGCCATTCTCTGGGGATATGTGCTGGGAGTCAGTTCATGCTCTGAATGGAGCACAAGTCCTGCTTTCCAGCTCAGGAAGCAGCTACGCCAGCCTCATGGAGAGCAGCACATCTAGGGCTGGATGAAGAGTGCCATGAGTGACTGAGCTCCCGTGCCGTTTCCTCTGCCAAGAGTCCCATCCATGTAGGGGCCCAGGTGATGCTGCCTTACTGTGGAGATGTCAGGACCAGGCTGGATGTGCCTAGTGCAGCAGGTCATCGGCCTGATCACGGGTTCTGCGAGTTCCTGGATCCGTGCTGATGCACTGGCCGAAGTTGCAAGCTTGGAAACTGCTGTTGGCACCTGCATAGGTCCAGAATGGGGGAGGGATGTGCAGACACAGAGCTCATACAGCAGTCCACAGGGACCTGCTCCCTCTCCACAAGGATGAGCAGCCCAACACCCTTCCTCTGCAGACATGATCACTCTCACTTTTTCATTATTTTTCTTTCTCCTGAAGTATTAGGTAATTTTGGTCCTACAGGGATTCCCCAGCTGTCGCCCACTCAGAGCCAGGAGGGGAGTGCCTGTAATGAGTAGCCAGGTAAAAGTGCAGAGGAATTTCTTCCATGTTTTTTATATTCATCTTCCTGGCTGAATCAAATAACTTCCCTGCTAAGGAGAGACACTCAGATTTCAAGGTAAATTTGCTGGTACAGTTAACTGCATTCCGACAGAAAAAAATTATTACTTCTCCAGCAGGGGACTTCTTCCCCTATTTTTCACAGGGTTACTGTTGCCCAGTCCTGCTCCAGCCCAGCCTCCCATTTCCCAGCCCCAGAGGCTGCCTAGAAAACCTAGCCTTTGCCATGGAAATGGGTGTAATCTGAGATTGCTTCAAGCCCTTTCCACCCCTGCCAAAGCAATGACCCACCTAAAAGGAACAAGCTCAGAAATATGTCTCTAAATTAGGCTTCTAGTAACACATAGTTAAAATACACACAGTGTTTGCAATCTCATGCCCCCAGTGTACTCAGATAGCAGCACAGCTGCCCAACTACAAATATGACTACTCCCTAAGAGCTGAACACACCATTTCCATCGGGTCTCTCCACTTTCCCAGGCTGCTTTATTAGAGGATGCAGCCCAGTTACCTCCCTTGGCTCTCCTGCTACACTAGGCTGCTCCAACCTAGCTGGTTTTTGTCTCCCAGCAGGAGATTTGCAAAGACAACATCCTTCTCTAAAAATGCAGTTTCTCTCAGTGTCATAAACCCCAGCAGAACCAGACAGCTTCTCCCCTCCAGAGCACACACTGGGCATATCCAGGGGTGGGATACTGGGTCTAAAAACTCAGGACAGTTTGCTGCATCTCTGTACACTCCAAATCTCATGCAACCTCCTCCTCACCTCTCTGGGCGGCAGGAAGTCTTGGTGCAGCGGCTTTGGCCGGGCAAGCTCCAGGATCCGCTGGGAGGCATTATAGTTCCGTGCAGCCAGGGACACATGCCACTCAGGGGACGCACGGGCTCTGGAAGCAGAGAGTCACGGCACTACCACTCACAGATATTCCCCACTCTGGCTGCAGCTGACATGTCTAAGCCTCATGTTTGCTGCAGTAGAAGGCAGCTTTGTCTTGTGGCCATTTCCAGTGCAGAACTCATCCCATGAGAGAATCCAGAATTTCTAATCCCAGCAGAGACCCTGCTCTGCATTATGCCCTTGGTTTACCCATCCTCTGTTCCTGCATTTATTACTTTGAAGATGCATCGATGCTACAAGGCCCAAGGCCCTATAGTATCCTATAGGCTTTCTAGCTTCTCACCTTTGCTCCAGGAAGGCAGGGAGGTATTGTTTAGGTTCAGCCAACCTCAGCAGCCGTTCAGAAGGGTAGCCAAACTTCGCTACCGGGGAACGCCCACCGATCACTGGTCTGCATTTGTACAGAAAGAAGGATTTTGAGGAACAGCACAGAAGAATTTGCAAAAGGCAACTGACAGAGAACATGATCCTAGCAGATGGTAACCTAAGTCTGGTTAAAGATCCATGCCTGCTTCATGTACAAAAGCTGGCATTGGTGCACATGGAAAAGCCATGAACAAATAGGCATTTACACCTGAAACTTCCTCACTTGAAATGCCATTTGCATCTGAAGAGTCCTCTTTGAAGCACTCAGTGCATTGCTTCCAAAGTCTAGGCTTTTGCTGGACCATTTAAAGAAGCTGCCCCACAACAGCCAGCAGCATTTATGTTGGTCAGCTCTGCCAGTTTAGAAACCTCTTTGTTGGCTTGTGCCCTTGTAGATCCTTTCGTCTTGGTATCTCCTCTAGTGCCTTGTTCATCCAGCTTTCAATCAAGCATAACTGTTGGAATATTCCTGTCATCACCAGGGAAGAAGCAAGCAGAGGTAATCAGAAAGGCAGGAAGGGCTGTCATTTGGACACCTTTAGCAAGAGGCAGAAGCTCTCAGAGGGATGAGAACCCATAACTGGTGACAGTGGCAGAGCGGAGAAAACTACAGGCATGCATGTCTTGACATCCTTCCAGGCAGAAGAAAGCCAAGAGTGCAACAGTTTAATCTCCATCCTCATTGCTAGGACTTCTCACAGAATACTAACCTGACTCCAAAAGAGCTTCAGCTCCTCCAACAGAGCTAAGGATGACTTGCTTCAAGTAATGCAGCATCATCCAGCACCACCGTAATTTATACTTTCTACATACTTTTTCATTCCAATTCCAAAACATGGTCTAGTTTTTCACCATGCAGTGACAGCAGAGGTTTAACTCAAGGCGAGAGACCTGGATTCCTTGCTGCAGCAGAACACTGAAGATTTCTTTGTTCCTAACCTTACCTTAAAGATTTAGGTCAGACTCCAAGAAGATGCAGGGGACCATTAACTGTGTCCAGGAGCCTGGCTGGGCTGCATCAGCCCCCATAGGACAGGGAACACTCTAGGGACAGTTCCTCTGTACTGACAGGTGCAACACACACATTCCATCAAGGAATGCATGCATGCACATGATGTCTGCTTCAAACCAAAGCAGAGCTGTTGGATGGGTATTTTGGTTAGAGCAGAAGAACATGCTCTCTTGTGCGTGGAGACAGAGATCAAGACAAGCTCCTATGGCAGCTGATGTGAACCCAGAGCTCTAATCAGACCGGCAACTATGTGTTGCAGAAATCCTTCTCACAGCTGGGAAGTGGGTATGAGGAAATAAAAGGGCACCAAAATTTAGCACTCTCCAGTTCCTCCCCATTTTGGAAGTCAAGTACTCAGGGTGACTATGCTCCCATAGCACTTTCTTCCCTGCCTCAGACAGCTCCTGTTCCAAGCACAAAACAGCCTGTTGAGTTTCAGTGCCATGGAGCTACCTGCAAGGCAGCCTTTTCAGTAGAGGACACAGCATCTCCCCTTTCCCTGAGAGCCAGTATGCCCCCCTAGAGAACATGCTCTGAGCTGCCTACTTCCCCAAGATGTGCTACCACATCACTGACCTGGACTTGTACTCGCTATAATCTCTCTTGGGCTTGGACAGTGCCAATATTCTTGCAGACGGTCGAGCTGTCAGAGCAGCCCATGAGGGGGTCCATATCATCTGTTGGGTTCCCCATTCAAGCCTAGCAAAAACAGGAAAGTTGTGAAATTTCAATAACATGCACAAGTGTGAAATGTGTTTGCTGGGGCTATCCTTCCCTGCCTAGGGGGAATATGCACACACACATGCCCTATGGCTCCCCACACCTGCAAAGTGCCACTACCACTCCCTGAGCATTCACCTTCTGTGGCACTGAATTTCCCAACACTCTCCTGCTGGTTGTTGTCAGCTAAAAAAGAAAAGAGTCTTAAAGTGATAGGTCTGGTTTTAGTTACCAGTGGATGTGCAGAAAGGGTCATTTCATTACATCTCTGAAACCCCTGGGGAGTTTCATCATTGCATTTCTTTTGCCTCACCATTACCACCTAACTATACCACAGGTATGACAGTAAAAATAGTAGTAATTTTACAGTCAGGGTGTGCCGTGGAAAGTGGGTGAGGTTTTACAGCAGGTTAGTGGTTACTCTCCTGTGCCCAGGGCAAATTTGGAGTTGCTCATCCCTCACTGAGAAGCCATGGTGGGAGAGAGTACCAGGGTAGTCAGGACAGAGAAAACAGCAGGGCAGTGGGTTTGTGTAGCCTTTTTCCAGACCCATACAGGTAACGGAGAAGAGATGTTATCAAGAAACTGTTGCCCTGGCTTGTCAAGCTGTAGTTTGATCACATCATGCAGACAGCAACTCTGTTCTTAAAGCTGGCCTGTATCCTCCAGGACAGAGCAGCCTGTGGCTCCTATGAGTTTGGCCACCTTGAACCACACACACCATCCTACCCCACAGTATCTCAGTTGGGCAGCTCAGATCAGATGGGGCAACAAAGGCAAGGCTTGAGTCAAGCCCAGTTTTTTGATTGAAAACTTGAAAGAGCAAATTGGAGGGAGCCCTTAAAGCATGGAACATCTCAGTCTGCTTTTCTGGAGACAGTGGGGAAAGCAGTAGCAAGACAATGGCCAAGGGTCTGCTCTGGTTGAGCCCAGTCAGTCCTCAGCCTTCAAGCAAGTGCTGTTTGAGCACCTACTTACCTGGGAGTGCAGTCACAATAACAATATGGTCGCTTGGGTTCTGCAAGTACATCTATCCTGTCAAAATTGCAGAAAAGGACAAACATGACATTAAATATACAGTTAAACAAAGCATAAAGAAGCTACTGCTGTACTCAAAGCCATATAAACACTCTCAAACCCCTGTGCTTTTGCCTCCATTCCCTTGAAAGAGTGTGTTTAAGGACCTCTCTCTTCAAGTACTTCCCATCCATTTAATGTGGCAAACTCACCAGCCCATGAATTTTTATGTTGTCTCTTGGACTGCAGAGACACAAATTTGCAATTCTGCCTCCACTGCAAGGTCCCTCTGGGAAATGGCTAGGAGAGTGGGAAGAAACTTTTCTGGTCAATAACATACCATGAAACTTCTGCAGGTACGAGAGGGATGCTCTCCCAGCCTATGGGAGCCCAGACAAACACCTGTAAGCACCACTGTAGTGGTTTACTAAAAGGCACCATGGAGACAGCACTGTGTTCCCACATGGCTTTAGGAGCACATTTTATTTCAAGTCCATTTAGCACAGAGGCTCTAGATGATATAGAGACACAGGAACCTACATGGTCTGGGCCCTAGGAGCAGCTCTGGAAATGTTTTTACTGAATATACAACAGACCAAAACCTTTCCGGAAGATCAGGTATCACTGCTGAGCCCTGAAATCCCAGTGAATGGGAAGTGCTTGAAATGTATGAGCCTTGGTACAGAGAGAACAATGTGATCCAGTGCCACAAGAGTGTTACATAACTCCTTGATGTAACAGACCAAGTCCATACCTACCCACTGAGGTTACAGGTGCCTACCCACAGCCAGCTGGTGAAGAACCACGCTGTGTAGGCAGCTGTGGAAGTGACCCACCATGGAAAAAGCACAGAAGGTGGAAGCCTGGGGCATTGCTTCCCTGCTCTGTATCACCTGGCAATGAGGCCTAGCATAGCACTAGAGAAGAGCAAGGATACCAGCAGAGAGAGATACTTGCCAACAGAAAATTATCTGTGCTTTGGGGACACACCTGTGTCACATCGGTTTCTCCGATGGGGCTAATACTGCTAGTAAGATGTCAAGCCTTGGCAAATGCTTGTCAGAGAGCTCAGCACCACAGAGATCCCTGAAATGGCAGGCTGCTGTTACCACTGCATGCTCCCTACGAGATGCCTGTCACGCCTAACTTGGGACACAGCGCTGCAAACACAGCTCCTGCTGAGATCCCACGGAGGCAACTGCCTGTAGGACTTTGGCCCCCTGCCACCAGTTCAAGACAGGACATGGTCAGGAAGGCAGATATCATTTCAGTAGTCAAAACCCAGTTTCAGTTCTTTATTCCCAAGCGGCTCTCCACAGGGTTTTCCTTGCAAAGGTGCAAGGAAGGATTAGCACACAGAGGTTTCCCCCCCAGCTTAGCTGTGTTGCAGAGCTGACACTATCTCTGCAAGCAAGCTTACTGCTTTTCCTCAACCATTGGCACAGACCCAGCACACAGCCACAGCCAAATCTAGTATGATGTGCACATGGCCCTAGTGCTCCACACTGCTGTGCAAAGCTTGCATCATGATCCAGCCAAGGAACGAGTCACACGTACACTCAGATCAGGTCTCTCAACTCACTTGACAATCTTTGGGTTTTTTGCCAGTTACAGAAAAAAGGATTCATTTTGTCACGGCAAAAACTCTAGACAGACAGGCATCCTTACACAGGATGCACCTACAGCAGCTCTGCAACTTGAAGGGTTAAACCACCTCACTGACAAGACAGCCCTGGTGGAGCCTTTGTTGCTTGGATCTGTTCACGCTTCCCAGCAAGGAAAATGGGGCCTTGCTTCATCCAGACACAGAAACACCTTCCCTCCACCATCTGAGCATTCACAGACTCAGTGCTTAAGGGGGATCAACTCCTCTTGAGATCAATTCCTTGTAAAGTAGTCACAGCTTCCGTTTTGAAGAGGAAGGATGGTCGGATGTTTGTCAAAAGCTGAGGTAAAGGCAAAACTGGGCATAATTTCCTCTCAAGTGTTTATCACAGTGTCATCCAGTACACTGACTCACTGCTTGGTGTAAATCCCCGACTGAATCTCCTCTCAAGACATATGGGGCATGGCCTCAACACCCAGCCAGGAGGCTGAGGCTGGGAGGGCTTCTTACCTGCTGCGTGGGTGGTATCCACACGTGTAAGGAGATGTATAACATGAAACTGCAAAAACAAGAACAGGTGAATTTAAAAGCTTGTTAACATCTGGAGCCTGGGCTGCCTTTAGTGTGCAATAATCATATGGCAGATGAAGTTCGTTCATCTCCTTAGGACAGTTGCTCAGCATATGTATTGTTTTTCCCTAGTACCTTCCTCTCCAGTGGTTGCTCCTCACAGGGGGATGCTGGCAGCCCCCAAGGCTGCAGGATAGAGCACCCCCAGCACCACATCCTTCTCCTGGCACAAGCACCAGTGACCACCAGCCTGCGGGCTCCCACCTGATTCAGTGTAGCCACCCCTTATGACTGCCTTCAGTAACTTCCAGGGGAGGTTTTCAGAGCCTCGGGGGAATAGCAACCGTGTTAAACTGGGACTCGCGCCAGTACAAAACATTTTGCCGTGTTTTAAGGCGTGGGGTAGGGGACATGGGATGACAGGAAAACCACCGGCACGTGCAACCAGGTGCCCTGACGACCCGGCAGGCGATGGCCATGAAACGGGGCCGGCATCCCACACTCCCCGCCGCCGTGCCCGAGGCCTGCCGGGGCCTGCCGGCGCCAGCCAGCCCACCGTGCCCGGGAGGNTGACAAGGCCCCCGTTATGGTGCCTGTCCCACAGAGGCCTCGGGAGCCTCCCGCGTCCCAACATCTTCTTCCCCAACTGGAAGAGAAGAGAGCAGCCCGGACCAGTGGTTAGAGTGGAATTTTCTGCTTTATGCATCTGTTACAAAGGACAAAACTATAAAAGCCTCGTACAATAGATGCGGGTGCAAAACAGCTCCTTCACAGGACTGCTCCGGGGTCATGTCCTTCGAGTATGATTAGGAGGACACTGGGAGAGTGACGCTCCTCAGCAGCTTGTCACATTCCTCGCTTGCTGTGCTAACAGAAACTTCTGTCAAGAAACAACAGGGTTTTCACAAGGAAGACTGCTTGCTCAAGGACATCTCGGACTTCGCTTAAATAAGCTGCTCCACCCGATGGATGAGTCTCCAACCTTTGCTGCCAATTTAACTTAAACACATCTAGTCACTACCTCAAATTACACCATTTTGGTTTTTTGCCTGTAGGCAAAGAAACACTTAATATATTACTGCTTTAATTTTCTTCTTCTTACCCACTAAAGAAGCAGTAACCAATCCAATTTCCAGAGATTACCAATTTGCCACTCCCTTAACAACTGGGTCCAACACAACAACAAGAATTGTCATTGTCAAAAATACTAGTTGCAGCACTTTAAATTTCTGACACTATCAAGAAATGAGGTCTCACTTTTAACAGAACACCACTGTTAAAAGGGTTCTGTAAAATCTGTGAAGTAAACATATTTCACTTTAACCTGAGACATCAAGCCATGTTAAATTCACTGGATGCAACTTTCTTCCATGGAAGTCAGTGCTTGATTCCCACCTGACAAGCTATCTAGCCCATCTAAGCTATATTTCCCCTTAAATCTGCTGCCTGAGATACAGACTATTTTTCTCCTACAAATATGCTAAAAATAGACTACTTCTCAAATGTATTTTCAAACCACTATAAATTAGATTTTCTTACAAACTAGATATCACTTTCAGAGGAATTCCACGCCCACCAGGAAAGCATGTCTGTACATTTCGGCTGCCACACAGTAAACTGACCATATGCTAACACCTGCTTTCCCTCAGCTGCAAACACCATGTTGTAAGAAAAGAGCTGTCACTGTGTTTCCAAAACCAGCGTCCCTATCAGCTCCTTGGCATCCTTCATGCTGGAGGAGATCTCAGAGCCATCTTCTGCCACGTGGGTACCAATCAAGAACATCTTCCTCTCGTCCCCAATATCAGAGAGAGCCAGAGCATCGTGAATATCAGTGATGCAATATGCACCCTCGAGGTCCTGTTACACAAAAATAAAACAACCCTGTTAGTTGCAAGAGGTGGTGGCACCATTCCTACTTTGAGCCACTGCTTTTGTCCAGGGAGGGAAAGAGTCTCAAAGGCTCTGGGGCACCATTCTTATGTACCTTTTATGAGGTCAACCTCCCATGCCCTAAAATGCTTTGGGGAAAAGAGTCAATCTCTAATCTAATTTCTTCCCAAAGAAATATGGGTACAGTTCTGTTTCTCTTTCTACACCAATTCCAGTGTTTCTGATAACTATGGAAGACCACCTGTACAAGGCAGACAAAAGCATTTGCTGGCCCAAGACCACAGATGCCCAGCAAAGGGTTATAAGAATAGGGCAAATATACAACAGTCATGCCCTGCCTACCTTCTTAGCCACCGGTCTTTCTGATGCATCTGAGACTGATGAAGCCCAAGCCTGCACTTGAGTTCAAGAGTTACAAAAATTACTACTAGTAATGGGCCTCAGTTACTAGAAATTTAGGAGGTAACAATGTAGAGCAAACTGAGCACACAACCTTGATAAAAGAGAATCTGTGATTAAAACCCCTGGGCTCTTCTGTCATCTGACTGTACCAGAAGCCAAATTCTATTCCAGGTACAGCACCAATCATCAAGACTTTCACAAAGATCTTAGGAGGAAGCAATGCCTTGTGAGGAAAGCTGCTCTTTGTCTCAGGTTTCAGTAGCAGCCTTAGGAGCAACCAACTGGACAGTCTGAAGGCAAACAACCGTGCTTCACTTTTATCTGCTGTTAAGTTAAGTGGTACTTCTAGGCAGATACTCAGAACAGAAACCTAACTTCATATCTAACTGTGGTCTCCCCTGAAGCTCCCAAACCTTGCAACTGTACGCAGTTTCTACCCACAGCTCTGATTGCATCTTCACCAAGCACAGGACCTGCATCTTGCAGATCCCAAACAACCTCAGATTATTTTGTTTTGTGGTCAACAGGTGTGTCAGGAAGACTCCCAGCCGTGTGCCCTCCTTAAAGGCATGAAGCCTCTTTTGAAAGGCTTTGTTGCTGTTTCCAGAGCTGCTGCCAGCCCAACCTATGCTAGCAGCAGGGAACTCTTACCTGCTTGTTGGCCAGAACCACCACAGGCAGGGTGGAGTTGTTCTGGATTAGTTGATGAAGCAGCTGTTTCGCCATAGGCAGTCGGGCATGATCAGCCGAGTCCACGACATAGACCAGCAACAGCACTTTGGGCAAGTACATCTTCCAGTATGAACGCAGAGATTCACTGCCCCCGACTGGAAGAGAAAACAGCAGCACAGGATTCACCAAGTACTTCAAGAAGCACTGCTCCCAGAGGTGCAGACAGTGTTTCCCTGTGCTGAAAACCCAAGGTATTTGGGTTACCAAAGACTCAAAGTATTTGAGCTACTGCACGAGAGTGAAAACAGCTTTATTTTCCGTAATCAAATCCCATGAAGGCATATTTGAATGCTCTGGGGAAAAAAAAAAAATCTTTCCATTTTAAGCTCTTATTTTGAGAGGATTTTGGGTTCAGTACCTTTATGGTTGCTTTCTGCCTTGTTGGCTCTTGCTCTCAAGCAAGTAAGGAGAGTAGAAAATGGTTCAGTGTCCATAAACACCGAATGTCCCCATATAACCTATCTCCACATGCCCATCTCATTTGAAGACAAAGCAGGTCTACATTTTCCAGGGAAGAAATTTAGCTCTGAGGTGTGGAGGGCTCTCACTGCATTTGTATGACACTAAGAACTAGCTCAAAACTCCCACAGTTTTGTCAATAACCAGAGGTGCTTAAGGAAGAGAGAAAAATCAAGTCCCAGCAGACTCTTCAGGCAATGCTTAGGAGTAATCTTTGCACAGCATACATTTCTACATGAGCTCTTCTCTGATGGATACAGAGGAAAGCTGCTCACCTTCAAAACTAGGTCTTAAAACAATTCTCTGGTGAAACCATAGACAGCAAGTTGTTTGAGATTGTTCTTCCCATCTGAGGCCAAAGAATTCAGTAGTTTGTTGAGTTCAATAGCAGAAGGAATAACTATCAGTATTTTAAGTATTTCAGATGTGTTTTCAGGTCTCTAAGTCTTCTCCAGGCACACTGCAGGAACACTTGCTCAAAGAGGTGTTCAAAAGGCATGTGTGAGTCTCGCAAAAGTAGCAAGTTTTCAAAGCAGTACATCTGGGGTTCTCTATAACTGTCTCCTGCCTTACACAGGAGCTCTTTTCACAATTGTCTTACTAGACAGCCATCTGTTATTGCCCTATTTGACTTTTCTGTTTCAAAACAATTTTGCTTTCACTTAAGTCAAAAGGGTTAGTAACATTTCCCACTAGACCATGCCTGCCTCTTTAAGTGGCCCAGTGTACCTGGAGACAGAACTGCAAGTCTGCCACTGTGTAAAGGAGCCAAAGGGCTGTGACTGACATATAATGCTTGGAACAGAAGACTGACTCTGTACTGTGATACTGCAGGGGCTCAGCACTGCTCCCTCTAAGTGTATTCATGCATAGCATAACCAAGGGGTCAGCAACCTCACAGAGAACATTTTTTTTCCCCAAACCTGTAGGAACTCAGCAGAAACCAGGAGCTCCTACCTCCTGCAGAGGGCAAGATACCACCCAGTTATCTATCTGCTGGTACAAAGAAAAATAACAGTTTTCCATCTGTCTAAGCCTGCAAAATAAAAACCCTCCTGTTTGCTGATCACCTTGTGCCATGTGATCACAGCATAGGCTGCTAACCCCTGGACTAGACAATAGTACAGACTGGATAAGTAACCAGATTAGAGAGCCATGCACAGATTTACCTGGCTGAAACTGGCCTGAGACATTGCATTTCCCATGGGTCAGATCGCAGCCATCACATCTCAGTCACTACCAACCTGGACCAGAGAGGGAAGGAGGACTCAGAAACAACAGGTTCTGCTGTGATGTGTGCAGTGCTGGGCCCAGACCGTCCCCAGGCAGGAGCAGAGACACTGGGGGTCTCTCTGGGCTCAGATAGGCAAAGCACGTCCCAGTAGGAAACACCCTCTTACCTACCAGGTGAGGAGCACAGACTACAAGCATCTCTCTAAAGATGATTTCCCCAAGCCACTGCAGAGACTCCTACGTAGGTAGTAAGACTGGGAATGAAACTCTGCCTAAGTGGCCTCATCCACACACCCCAAAAACTTACCTGGAAACAGCACAACTCCTTTAGGCCTGCTAAAGGTACAGAGGCATCTATGGGTTAGCTGCCAACTGAGCCAGTCAAGCACTGGTACAGCACAGTGCAGAAACAGCTGGAAGCAATGGGCAGCACCTGCCTCCACAGAAGGCAGGCACTGATGAGGCTGGGATGTCAGCCTTTCTGTACCACGGACTGACCTGACCCCAAAGCCTCCACCTTTCCCATCAGCCAGCTGCACCTCGAACAGCTGCAACACCCCAAGGGCATCACAGGAGATGCCATCTGCAGGCGCAGACAATACCCAAAAATCAGAGCTAAGGACAGTACAAAAATTTTAACAAAATACTATGGATATTAAAAAGCTGTTAAAGACAAGAAAGTACCACTCATGAGGCTTTTGAATAGAAAGGGTTTTCTCTTCTTCCTCTCTTCTTTCACTTATTATTTATTCCTCTGTCACTCTTGCCCTTTGCCAGGCATGAGCACCAAGGAGAAGCAGTAAAACAGCTATGAACCACAACACAGGCCTTATTGGGGAAACACCTTCTGGTTTCGCCCAATCAGCTCTATTACCCTTCTCTCTCTGGGAGCAGAATTCCCAGGACGTCAGGTCTGAATGAAAACTGATCTCTAACACCATTGTGACTTCTCCTTCAAAGAGGCTGGGTAGGAAAGCAGAATCCCCGGGGAGAAAATAATCACAACTTCACATTATTGAGCAGGCATGTGAGGATAGTGAGCTTTTAAAATACATGCCTGATCCCTAGGGCACAAGACAGAAACTTATTTTATGTTCAATACTAAAACAGGTTCACTCACTCTCCAGAAACTCCATCTGGGACTCTTCGGTGTTGATGCAGATGGCATTGAAGCCCTCGGTGGGAGCCACGCTGCGCTTGACGTGGTTAGTTGCCAGGGAGTGAAGAATGCTTGTCTTCCCAGCCCCATCCAGGCCCAGCACCAGGATCTGCTTACCGTGTCCTTTACCCTGCAAAGCGAGGGGCAGCACACTTATCCGGGCAGCCGGGGCACGAGCAAAGCTTAGCAGGGCTGGGGGAAAGAAGGAGGCTGGACAAGGGGCCTGGACGGCCCGGCAAAAGCCACTTGGCGGTGAAGAGGCCGAAGATGCCCGCTGGGCTCCTCCGGCACAAGCGCACGGCCGCAGCGATGGGGAATCCCTGGGACACCAGCCGGCCCCGAGCACTGCGGGGCAGGAAAGCGGGGAGAGCGGCCCCGGCCCGGCCACCCGCCCCGCCGCGGCCCAGAGCGCC
>VZTN01000487.1:238963-255032 GCA_013400515.1 Erpornis zantholeuca
AGGCGGGAGCCCATCGCCGCTCCGGCCGCGGGCACCGCACACCGCGCACTCACACCGCGCACGGAGAGCGCCCTCCGCAGCCCCTGCCTGGCGCCAGCCGGGCTCCCAGTGCCAGGCTGGGAACACGCGAGTGGCAATGAAACAGAGAACGAGCCGTGCCACGGGCGGCTTTTCGCTGCTACAGGGAGGCCACGGCTTCCGCCCACCTGCTGATGCCCTCCCTTGCTCCCACCCCCGCGAGATTTCTTCCCAGCTTGCCTCTGCCTGCGCGTCCAGCTCCGGCGCAGCAGTCAGGACACTGTCCAGGTACCCGGGACAGGGCTTCAGCAGTGCCACAAGTAAGCGTTTCCATCAGGTCATAGCTTGTGCTACGTTTGACCAGAGAAGATGCCTGAATAACAGAGCTGCGTTCTTCTCCATCATCTCTCCTCCAAACACTGGGCTGCTGCAGGGCGGTGGTCTCTCTTCTGTAGTCACCAGCTGCTGCCTAAGCGGAGGCACATCGCCCGGGGAAGTAATTTAAAACACTTTGTTCAGCGTTCGGCAGCAAGTGCCTGCCAGCCTTTCATACAGCTGTTTTCTTTCTCTATGCTGTTCCTTTGTCTCAGACAACACACTTTCAGCCCCCTTCCCAGATACTCCCACTGTGCAGCCAAGGTGAAAAAAAAAAAAATGGATTCTGCTTAGTAGGTTTTTACTCCCTGGCGACTCGGGAGTTGTTTTTTTCTTACGCCACAGTAACAGGTCCCTTGCTCCCTGCCTTTTCAGACCTTTGCTTTAAACTCTTACAGAGGCAGAAGCCTTTGCCTTTTGGGCTGACATCTGACAACCCTCTCCAAGGTATCATTTCTACCCGCTGACAGTCCATGTCTGGAAAAATGTTTTGGCTACATTCAGATCAAACCAGAAGTGTCAAGATGTGTTGAAAGAGAGTAGTTGTTCAGCATGAGTAAGTTTTCAGCAGAATGAGCTATAGTTATAATTCTGTATGACTTAGTATGCTGTTTGCTTAGTTTTACTTGCTCAAGATGAGTAGCTGGATTTGCTGAAGCCTCAGGCAGCAACCCATGAACTTACACCTCCACAGCTGAAATTAGTTTGCTTAGCAATTTTCCTAGTAGTGGTACATTGCTTTAGTATAGGAAGAATATTGATAATACACTGTTGCTTTCATTATTGATAAATATGTTTATCCTAACTCTTGGGCTCTTTTACTTTCCCATGCTCTGCCAGTGAGAAGCTGCAGAACAGAAGGAGGCAACCGTCAGCAAAGCTGCAACAAGAACCATTAACAGCCTTCCTGCACGGACTTAAGTAAGGTGTTAAAGATGCAGACCAAAAATAACCATTGGGCCAAGAGGAATGTGCAAGGCAGATGTAGGATGGGCACTTACAGTCTCAAGGGTATATTTTCTTGGGGATTTCTTTTGTTCTGGGTCCCTCTCCAGAAGTCACCGAGCTTAAGCTGACCTGATGGTGTACCACTCTTAATTTATTTTTATAAACCCAACTCCTAAGAAACACAGGGTCAAGGCCAAAGGAGGAGGACGTGCAGCTGAGACAACCACACACATTCAGCTCACCTTTGTTTTGCCAAGCCCTTTAGAATAAGGCAGCTGGCTTGCAGAAAATGGGGCACTGAATCCGCTGCCATACATTTCACCGTGCTTTCTCCTAACAGTCTCGTTATCCCCCTTTGGATTATTTTATCCTGTATAATAAAGCCCAGATGTTGTTTTCTGAGATGCTTTGTGCCTTCATTCTTTGGTGGTCAATGACTGACTTTTACCAATGACTGGTAAAAGACAGTGCATATCATGCATAGATGAATCATATCATCATATGCATTTATCATGCACAGATAAATCTGCTAAAGGCCTAAACTGACATATGCAGGAGGAGCATAAAACTACATTTCAAGAAATTCTTGATTATACCATATCTCTTAAATGTCACGGCAACATGGAAACAGATTTCTTCTTAGGGGCTACATTTGACTTTGGTGTCAACAACCCAGGTCACATTGGGGGCAAATGTGAGGAAGGGAACTTGGTGAGTAGACAAATTATGGCACCTATACCAACCCATCTGCCCCCACACTGCTGATGGGCAGGACAGAGATCCAGATGCCAACAGTCTTTCGCCAGCACTTGCTTTTGATCTTTATTCTGCAACCAGCATCACCTGCTGAAGAAGGGAGGTTACACATCCTGCTTTTTACCACCCTCCTTTAGCCCCTTTCTTCTTTTTCTGCTGCTGTTTCTTCTTGGTGGCTGGAGCACCCGCGGGTTTTTGGTGCCGGGGAGGGATGACGTTACTTGTAGCCGATACAGCTGCCCCGCTGCCGGGCCGAGGGGAGGTAGGTGGGCTGCTGGCAGTTCTACTGGCATCCCTGCAGGAAGGCAAGCAAAAAAGACAGCGTGTGGGTTTACAATCACCTGCAAGATGTGGTACTAATGCAGGGAGCTGACAGTGAAAAAGAGCAGTTGCCCCATTAGGTAGCATTATGTATGGGAGGGCACAAATGAAGGGAGATCTTAAATAAGCTTCAACATACAGAGGAGCTGATGGAGGATGGGAACATTTCTCAAAGGGCAGCAATCACCTTCTAACTGATGTTCACTAGATAATTAAGTCCCTGACAATGAAAGCAAGGGTAACTTTTGAACAGACATGTGACAGCTCATGTAACACACAGGAAGCCTTTCAGGTCCCACTCTCAGGCAGTGCAAACCCAGCATTCTTCCTCTCAGATGCTAGTAAGTCACCATCTTGCTGTCAGGCTTCATATTCATACATAATGGTAATTCTTGATTCCAGCTCAAATAATCAGTGTCAGCTTAGAAGGAAGTACAGTGCTTTCTCAAATCATGGCTAATGGTTCTGCAGCTGCCAGAAGACTTGAAAGCAAATTGCTCAAGAGAAAACATGCAAAATTCATCTCATTGCCAAAGTTAGCAAAAGCACATTAAAAGACTATGGGAATTTTATTTGCACCTTGGCACCTTCAAGCTTGGCTATCTTATCTCGCTGGTTTTCAGGAACCTATAGGGATCTCCAGGGAGAGCAGCAAAGCACAATGTCACTTGTGCTACCTTCAGTTGATGTGGTGACAGAGCTGCAGCAGGGCAGCAAAAACACACCCCTCCCAGTTGCCCAGGAGTGAATCCCCACATCAGTCCTTGCAAAATGAGTACTTACAGTTCAGAGGAGCCAGTTGTGGTTGAACCCTGAGTCCCCTTGCCAACCTGATCCTTCTTCTTGCCCTTCTTCCGTCCACGATAGTAGGATCGCTCTCGCATTGGAAGCCACCGCTCAGGGTCGGGAGTCACCTTGGGGTCATAGTTCTTCGGCAGCTTTCCTACAGAACATGCAGTGCCAGGAAATGAGATTGCGGTCAATACACTAGAGACATCACTAAGGGACATGCATGGGATGTCAAGAGCCAGGCAGCAGAAAGAGACCAGCAACTACATCATCCTATCAGGGTGTTGCTCTTGCTTCTGCAGGAAAGCGCCCCAACCAAACTATCATGAAGATTCAGTTTCCCAGAGACCCAGTCCTAGCCAAGGGCTCTAGCTCCTAGGGACCTGGAGGCTGGCTATTTGAAGAAACAATCTGGTGAGCATTCTGGAGTGGTGCTGTGTCAAAAGCCACAAAATTCAACTTACCCTTCTTTTTTTTCTTCTTTTTCTTCACTTCCCCTTGTCTGAAAGAGAAATAAGACACTGTGACACAACAGAGACAGAGCAGACAAGTGAACTAAAAACTAGCTCTGGCAGAAGCTAAACCATTCGTATCTCTCTAAGAACTTGGTCTGCTGCTACGTAAAGCTCCTTGCAGTTAAACAACAGGCTCCCTTTCCACAAGCCTGCCTTCTATAGCAATCCCTTCACCACACCAGGTGTGGTTCTTGAACCACCCCAAAGAAGGATGCACAAGAGCTATAGCAATAAAATGAAATAAACAATATAGCAGCCTGCTTTACCCTTGCTCCTTCTGCTGGTTGTCTCCAGTGAGCTTCCCAGCTTTCTTCCGAACATAGGTTGCTCCATGGGAGTTCTCCAGCGCATCAACATCTACTTTCAGTGACATGGTGTCTGAGGAAGGCAAGTGTTTGCTAAGACTGCAAGGGAAGAGTTCAGGGATGCAAACCAGCAAGGATAAACACCCAGGTTTTTCCAGACAGCAAGACACAATTTCAGCTTGAATAAATTCTGTTTTGAATAAATTCTGTTGGCAATGCAGACACAGAACAAGCCTATTTCCATCTCTCTCACGAGCTTCTTACACAAGTTGGGATGAGCTGCTTAATCACCATCTGCCTCATATTCCCCTCTTTAATGTGGGGACACAGGGAGCAATTTCCTGTGAAAGTGGCTCAGCTGACAAAAGCAGAATGTGAACCGTATTTTGGGTGAGAAAGAGCTTAGCTGTATTTTATCAGCCCTGCATTACTACAGGTTTAAGATTCTGACAGAAAAGATGGAGGTGCTCTTATTTTTGGTTCTACCTTGTCTCATTAATTCTCAAAGAGAAAGAGGCCAAAGATAAAAGGGTCCTGAGATATCACAGTAATGAAGCCAATTAGAGAAATAATGTAGCTCCAGACAAGTTGACCTGGATATGTAGCTGTTTTGGAGAGGTTCCTTGCCTTTCTTCAGGTAGGAGTGAGTCTGAAGTCCCCACATAGCTGAAAATCCAAGGAAGCAATGCCCAAACACCTCTTTCACCACCATTAAAAGGATACACTTTAGCTTTTTCAGGGTCAACCAGGGAATAGGCAGATATGAGCTGTGCCAGAGTATGCACATCTTTTGGGTTTTGCCTTTGTAGAGAAAAGAAAAAAAACAAAACAAAACAGAAAAGGACCAAGTTACCAATGTTACTCATCCCAAAGACTGGTAACACCATGAAGTGCTTGCTGCTGCAGCACAGTTGCTATCCGTGGGGACAGGCGTGTTAGTATGTGGTCTCCTCTACAGCACACCACCAAACACTGCTAGTGTGGATAAAGAGAGGTGCAGACAACTTCACAGTATCATGAAGCAGGCAAAAAAAGATGAAAAACTCAGTAGCAAAGGCAAGTTAACACTTCCTCCCAATAAAAGATTCCATTAAGTGCACAACAGAAACTAAAACCTAGACATCCATGTTTATGTAGCACTAGAAAAAACTGCATTCCAGTCCCCAAAGCAATGTTCACTGCACACAAGAGGCCCCTGGGAGAGGTCTACCACATTTTCAAGTGAACATCAACTACAGATCAAATGAATTATCTCCCCTTCTTTCAAAACATGGCCTTGCATTGAAGCCCCTGTGTAAAAGCAACTCTAAAGGACAGCTACTAGTCAAACAAAATTGTCAGACACTGCCTGCCACCAGACAGCTTGCAGAGGACTCTGGGTGGAGACCTGCTGCTCAGCAACCACCCAACTCACTTCCAGAGCTCCTCCAAGTCGCTGATTGCTTCCTTCTTCCTGCCATGCTTTAGTTTGAAGTTGGCGGCTTCCCTTATCAGTGACAAATGGACAGGAGACTTTGGCTGAAAGACACAGCAGCCATGATTAGTTCCTTATCACAGCATGGAGCCCAGCTCTAGCTGGCCTTAATGCCCCTGAGGCCTGGCCAAGGAGAACTGAGTTAACATCCTGTCATGCAGAAAGCAGACCACCTTTGCACTCTGGGAAGTGAGGCAGAACTGCATGGGACAAGGCAGCTTGCTGGTCTGACATGTTTTCCCATCAGGGAGAAGTCCTGATTGCTACATTTGGGCATCCATTGATGCCACTCTCATAATTCGACAGGAGCTGCTGCTCTCTATTTGCAACACATCTAAAATAATGTATTATTGATAAATGCTCACAAAACAGGAGTTCACATGCCTCCAAACCCCCAACTGGATAACTGCTGGGGCTACAACAGGGCATCAACAAGAAAAACTCAATTGAACTAGCTAGAAAATACTGGGACAGATTCTTGCACATTAGCTCCTCTGGTCTGACTTGCCTGGTATTGCTGATACCACTGGATAGCCTGTGTGAAGACCTCAATTGCACTGTCGATATCCTCTTCATGACTGTACATTGTCACCAACGCAGACACCTGCAAACATTTAAGAGCAGTATATAGCAGATCTTCCTGCAAATTGTCTATAGCCAGTGTCAGCAGTTAAATGATGGTTTTTCCCAAAAGCAGAGTCAGTGTGAGCTTTCTGTTCTGTCCCTAAAAAACAGGTGTGGTAACAGCCAGGATATCCAGGACAGATCTTTCTATGCGAATCCCTCCCAAAGGAACACCTCCACCATCTTTTTCCTATGGTACAAGCCTGAGATTGCAATCACAGAAGGAACCTTCTTGTCTTGGCACTTTTTTTGCTTATCACAGGACTCAGTTTCATTAGAAAACCTTTTTCATCCCCCATTCCCTATCCCAAGAGCTAAGAAGAAAAAATCAGCACTGAAGAGATGATAAGGATACCATCCATTTGCCAACCTCCCAGTCACAATTAGAGGTGACCCAGGGAAATGAGCTGTTAGTGTTATTGTTAACTGCCCTTATTACTTTGATCATTCACATTTACAATTGGAACAGATCCACAACTATCAGCCCCTGTTCAAGATGCTTATGCTGAGCATGTGAGCATTTAAAAGGTCATCAACATCTTCTGAATACCAGGTGTGGATAAGCATGCAGACCAGGATGATGCTGCAGGGATGGAATATATACCACTTTCCCCCTAAGGCCTGTTGTCCTAGAGCTGCTTCTAAAATGTCCCAACAGTACATACCAGCAACCAGCAGCTCCAGTCATGTTATGCAAGTAAATCCAGGACACATGCAGGACTGAGAGATTACCAGGGAGTGGGAACACTGGCGGAGAGCATTCCTCTGACAGACAGAATATTTCTGCAGCTACGTTCAGGCTACCTGAAGCAAGTTATAATACCACCTTTGTCCAAGACAAGGAAGATGGGCTCAGAATCCCTGTAGACACTCAAGTCAAGTGGAAATCACGGGGAGGAGGCAAAAAGGAGCAGGCAGTGCAAAGCTCTCCTAAAGGGAAAATCCTCACACAGTTCAGACTGTATTTTTCTTACCATACCAGGCTTGTGCTGCAGTTCTTCTATGCTCCTCAGGATCATGCAGGCTTTGGTGACACTGCCTAGAAGAGAGACAAGGAAGAACACACTCTGAATGGCATCACAACACCTCATCCTATCAATGAACTTTGAGCCAAAGGCAAACAATGGGGACAGAAAAATCCTCCTTCTCACAAAATCTCCCCCATTCCAGGAATTAATGACAGGCCTGCACATAACGGATCTTTCTGCCCTTGCCACATCCTGCAAGGGTTCAGGAACAAGCTTTGGCTACCAGGGAATTCTCTTCAGGCTCAAGTCTGTGCTGCCCGACTGCATACAGGAATGGTACCATTATGGAGCCCCACACTGCTCCCAAAATTATCTTGCCCCAGAATAGATTCAGCCTTATTATTCATGGAGACTGTGGGCATTTCTGCCAGCAACCTGTGGAGCCTGTGTATCCAGATATTAAGCTATAAGCATTAAGCTATAAGCCATATGCATCCTGCCATAGCTAAATATACATATTACCTGACTGAAAGTATCTCCACTGTGCACCCCTGTCACAACAGTGACTCAGCAAAGATTGCCCTGAAGACTGATTTTCTTACCCCTTGTATCATTATCATGTGCAGACACTTCCCAACAAAAGAGGACACTAGATACCTTGAGCAATTTTTAGCTGGGCCATCGTCAGCTTGATCTCAGCTGCATTGGCAGGGTGCTGGTCTGCAAAGTCCTGAGAGTCAGAAGAAACAACAATTCAACTCCTGTGTGGGCACCAGGCTGCTGCTTTGGTGAATCATATGTCATGTACAGTCACAGCAAACTGGCAAGAGCCAAAGGAAGCTTTCCAGCACAGGCAGGCGTCAGCACACAGCAGAGGAAGACCCCCAAGTGTGCCCCTTCAGATTTCTGTCCCAGGGCACTCATTCCCTCCAAGAAGAGTGTTGCAAACTGCTTGTAAGCAGAGCAGCAAAGCCTACTGCTAATCCTAGAAGTCTACTACAGCTTCCTAAACATAAAAATTAGAGGTGTAAGCAAACTATTTCCCTTTAAAAACAGAATTGTTTAATTGGGTGTGAAGGCTTTCCAGAAGCATTAAACCAAACCAAAATAAGGAGTCGGATACCCCTGGAAATTTCAACCAAACAAAACAAAGGGAAAACAGCACAGGAGAACAAAAAACACAAAAATGGAGCTTGGCCAACTTTCTCTTAACCTACCTGCAGAAGCCCTACAGCCTTTGCATGCTGCTTCTCACGACACAGCTGGGCTGCCTGGATAAGCACAGGGAGCAGGTGCTCAGGGCTCTGGGACTGCAGGCTTGCTGACAGCTTGCGGCACTGATCTGCCTGAGGAGTGGAAAGAGAGAATACAATTTTCTCAACCTCAGTGAGCACCTCACACAGGGCTAAGAAATCAACAAGATCTAAGAAGAGATGCTAGTGATGACTTCCCTGAAATGAGTACACAGAACCAAGAAGGCTTCTTAATGGCACTTTGGATACATCTAAGAACCCCCACATCCCTGTCATCTTGTAGTTATCTCCACACTGTCCTCCCGACAGCAATATCCAAGTCACTAAACAGACAGTTGTATTTTTAGGGATGATTTTATTTCTCTGCTCATTTATGTGCCTAAACCAAGTGGTCTTATCTTCTGACATAGAACAGCTGCATCTCCATTTTTGCCCAAACTCCTGTGGATTTAATCTGTAGCTACTTACTGCAGATCAGTTTTCCCTACCTGGTTAGTGTACATTGCAAGCAAAGCTTTGTTGAATTCAATAGCCTGGAGCTGCTTCTTGGAGAGTTTATGCTCAACACCTTCTGCATTGGTCAGCTTCACCTTTTTCTTTGAATCAAACACATTTTGGTCCTGGGGAAATTGCACATCATAAGAAGATTTCACTACCTTCCTTGAAGAAGAAAAGGTCCCTGTGTTTGCAATTTAACTACTGTTTAAGAAAATGTCTTTACTGATTATCTCCCTTCTCTTCACAGAAGCAGAGAAGCAAGCTGAGTAACTGCAATGAAATCCTTTACCTTGTTAATTGTGATGATATTATTTGCAATGACAGCAAGGAGTCCTACATCTGTTGGCCTGCAGATAAGAAAACCAGAGAGCATACTGTTATTGAACAGCGGTCTCTCAGAGATGGAAGGCTGAGCATTTGTTGAAAAAAAAAACCCTTACTTCAACTTGATTATCTGATTGTAGAGCTGTAGAGCATCCTCTGTACGCCCCTGCAGTTGCATGATATAAGCCATCTGACCATGAATAATAGCCAGTTCAGCCTCAATGTCTTCCTCTGTCACATCCTGAAGGAAAATCAAAGCAAAAAGTAAAAAACTGCTATCTCACCTCTCTGCCCCTGGCTTCAGAACTCTGCTGGCAAAAATCTGTGAGCATTCCTGGGCAGTATTAGCAGCAAAGTCCCCCAACTACCATGGGTGAAGCTTGTAGCCACAGCACAAACAGAAGCATGTCTGACCTAAACAGGGAGAAAAGAAAGCTTCACGTACTCCAGTGAGAATCTGAAGATCACCTTAATTTGTACATTGAATTGCCCCTCTGCAATGATTGGTTACAAATTCCCTGTTCGTCACCACCCACTCAACGTGTTCATCCCTAGCAGGGGTAGGTCACAGGGAGGTTTATGACAACCTGTACCCTCCTATCTGCACCAGAATAGGCAACTGTGCAAGGAGCACAGCAGCAAACAGCTTGCAGTGTCAGCTTCCCTTCTGCAACAGCCATGATGGCTGCCCCAGCCCCACAAGCTGGTACCAGCAGAGCAGCACTGGCTCTCCTCTGGCTCTCTGCACTTTGTGACTGCACCCTCGCTCCCGCTGCTGCAAAACAAACACTCTCCAGAACACCAAGAACTTACAGAGTCTTCTGACAGCGACTGGCGGCACAGTTCTGCAAGGAAAAACAAATTGAAAAAACGCAATTTAGAAGGCTTTAGGGAGAAAAAAACAGGCAAGAAGCATGGGGGAACACTGAACTTTTTCATGTGTCCCTGAAACTTCTGCAGCACTACAAGGGCACATCAGACTAAAAGCCTGATGATGGATGGGAGCGAGCATGAGGGAGCAGACTAAGTGATGCAGAAGAAATATCAAAGGCACAGAAGATACTGTCCCTCCCAGACAC
Organism: Erpornis zantholeuca; assembly: GCA_013400515.1. NCBI lineage: Eukaryota > Metazoa > Chordata > Aves > Passeriformes > Timaliidae > Erpornis > Erpornis zantholeuca. The sequence continues at coordinate 249,211 of VZTN01000487.1, forward strand.
TCAATTTCTCTCCTGAGCAAATTTCCTTAGACATAGCTCCTGACCTTTCCCATAGGGATCACTCAGCTGCAACTGTCTTGTGAGTTAAGTGCTGCAAGCCTGCAATATTCAGCTTACATCACCCTTTCTGGGGCAGCAATTCTGTTAGCTTTAGCTTTCAGTACCCATACTAGTCAGTTCTTCACTTTCTCATACTTCACCAGAACATCACTTGTTTGCTCTCCAAAGGACTACTATCAAAGGACATAGGCTCAAATTACACATGCTTATCAGTTGTATGGGACAGTTGTTATTCTTCATCAAAACTGGGACAGAACTGACCTATTTATTTGCATAAGCAATTATATCAAATAGAACTAGTCCTTCCTAGTTCTCTTCCCAGCCTGCTTTTTAAACAGACAAAATCCTCCTTTCACCCCAAAAAAATCCTCTTTCCTAAAAAGCTCGTTTACTGGCTTATACTAATTTCATACCATCAAGTATTTTGAAGTTTTATAGCATGTATTTAAATACATACTCATACTAATAAAATTAGTAGGAGTTAGAATAGATGAGACATCTCATGCTTATGTGAAGAGATTACACTCACATCGACATCCTGCTTCAAAAAAATGCACAAAATTATTGAACACAAATCAGGGGGCTGTAGAGAGCCAGGACATGGTACATGCTGCATGGCTCTGGAAAAGAGTTGCAGAGGAACACTTCTAAAAAATCAACTGCTTTCTAAAAAATCCTGCTGCTGATCAGTTTTTAAATTCTCAAAACCTCTTTTCCTCTGATTTGTGTCTACAGAGAGCAAATAACTGCTTCTATCACATAAAGCTTCCCTCTCACCTCACCAGACTTTTACCTTCCGCTTTTTGTAGTTTTTTCATTGCTTCATTCAGCTTTCCTTGCCCAATCAATGCACATGCACTGTTATAACACAGCTCGTAGGTAGCTTCTCGAAGGCCTAAATCCTCCTAGCATGAAAAACAAATATAACACTGCATAAACACCAACTGATCTGTACAGATTTGACAAGACAGCGTACACGAACTAGAGTTTTCCTGCACATTCAAACTCATCCTTGCAAAATAAATTTAAGAGGCAATTTTAACAGGGCACACACCTGGCAAGTAAGTTGCAGCACAAAGGATCTTCTTCCCTCACACTGCACAAAGTTGGAAGCAACTGACAAGGCAGCAAGGCAACTCCAGCCTGAACCTGGGGACTACCTTAGGCTGGTGCAAGAGGGCAGGTAAGAACTGCTGCTCTAGAGAATTAGAAAGTGGATCCACAGCACGGAAGAGAAAGCTGAGCATGCTGTGCATGCCTCCGAGGACAAGGATTTCTAAACAAATGTGTACATTACAATCTGCACTGTTCTCAAAAAAATATTCCCAAGCATGACTGGGTGATCAGAGCAATTAGCTTTAACCCTGGGCAAGAGGCTAATAAGAGAGGAAAGTGCTAACACCAGAGGTGTTCTGCTAATGTAGGTTCAAGAAGATCTACTTCCTGATACTTCTGCTGTGACATCTAGTACAAGCTTTCGAGAGATCAAAGGGAAAGTGTAATTCATTAACAATAACAGCATTTATTCCTCGATACATGGAAAACCACTAGGTGACTGTCAATACACTCAGAAATCTTTAAGAAACAGGAACACGTTTCTGTCCTGTTCATTATCTGCAATTCCAATACAATTAGTATCCTTTACTCCTTGGCTCTCACTCTTACACCCATAGACACACATACTCACTTACTGGCACCACCTTCTCCCATGTGCTTTGTGCTGCCACAACAGCAGAGAGGTTGGTTTTTCTCTCTTCCTCATACTCATCCTGGGAGTTGCGGATGAGATCCCTGTATGCAGCCAGACAGTCATCGTAACGCTCCAGTCTGTACAACTGAGAAAGGAAAGGGATTAGCCTTCAGAACAGTATTTTTCTGTGCATGCTGGTAACTACAGCCTCCTTCCTCCCTCCCCATGGACTGGGGGCAGCAGAGCATCATATCTTTTAAGCTGAACATTACTAACATTTGCATCCACCTTTAAGGGCAAACTACACAGACTGCACTTGCAAAGTCTCAAGCAATGACACCAGATACCTGCACAAAAAAGACACAGCTCTTACTCCTAAAACAGCTTCTTTAAAAGCAGCAGTTTACTCAGTTTTGTCCTCAAACAGCCTTCTTCCAAATTAGATCGCCTCTCTAAGAAAGAAATTAAATGAATGGTCTTTCATGCAGCCGAGAGAAGATAGCCAATTCTTCACAAAACTGTTATGATCAACCAGGAAAAAATGAAAGGTAAAAGCATAACTTCTTTTCTGCATCACTTTTAATGCCTGAGATGTCAGATCCCATAAACCATTCCTGAACAGGTATCTAATGCAAACAGATGGCTGAAACACAAACAAATCCCATCAGATCTCTTTCTTCCTCAACCAGATAGCTAATACCAAGCCAGACCCAGGAAGGGAGTAGAAGCCACAAACGTATTGCTTTGGTTCAGTGGGAATAAGATGATGACTCTACCTCTAGAAACAGGCAACTGAAGCTCCATAGAAGTTTCAGCAGTTGGAACCATACCTGTCCTTACCTTCAAGCCAGAGAAGGAAATTCTGTCCCCATACTTGCCCCCCATTAAAGGAGAGACAAGGCATCCAGCATATGAAATGCCCACCAGGAAGAAAAGCTTGCAATTACCACTTGTCCATAAAGCTCCTTCAGTTTGTCTGTCTGCTGACTGGCACTCTGAATGGTCTTGAGAGCACTTTCAATACGGTTCAACCTGTATTCACAGTAGGCCTTCTCAAAGGCAATAACGTCACTGCAAGGACAAGACAAAGCTGACAGCATGCACCAGAGTTTCCATTCAACAGCATTCACCCACATATAACCAGCCCTAATTAGTCAGACTTCTACATAACCAAAAATCCAAACACATGATCCCAGATTACTGAATTATGTATCTGTTGAGCACTGAAAGTATCTTCTATCTACTTTGTGTTCAACAGAGAAAGCATATCAAAACTTACAGAAAAAGAAGGTTCCTTTTTAATGGCATTTCCACACACATAGCATTCCAAATCCTCTCTGCTCCAGGCCGCCTACTGATTATGCTAATCAAATGCTTAAAAGGTAAAACAATAGCAAACTTAATTCCGTGATGTTTTCTTAAGGAGAAGGCATCACATTGCAATGAAATATTGTTACAGCACACTTTTAAAGACAATCGACTCAGAGAGAAAGGAAAAGGATAAAACACAGTCGCACTTACAAGCCTATACCAAGACAAAGGTAACATTAACCTATTTTCAAATATCGCAGCAGAACTGCAGCAAAAGGATTTGCTTTTGCCAACATAAAATTGGCTTCAAAGCAAGCTCACTCCAGCAGGGAAGCATTCTCAAAGAAGCAGAGCCTTGAATGCTATGTTCCACCTACCCCCTGAGTTACCAGTTAAGCCAAAGGAAAATTAATCAGCAATTCCTTTAGTTCATGCCTGGGGCCACTTATAATCAGCTTATCTTTGCCTATTTAAAATTATCTCAATTCAACTGAGTATTAAGGAAGTTTGAAAATCAATGGCATTTAGAATTAAAGCAAAGTAGCATCACTGCAGGATAGGAAAACTTCAGGACAGACCAAGAACCACCACTTTCCTTGCTCTGCAGGACATAGAAACAGACACTCAGTAGAGTGAGCCTAAAGAAGTTATAGGAAGAAGACTGAAACCAGCTGAGTATGAAAAAAAATATTCCTCCTCCTTATCATATAGTAAAATAATAAGCTAAAAAACTTGAATTAAACCCCTGTTGTCCCAGGAAAGAAGGAACTGGTGAACAGGGTAATTATATGTTATTCAGATGAGAACAAAAACAAGGGTATGTTTCATCGCACTGATTAACTTCCACAGACCTCTCTGCAAAGTTCCTTAACAAGAAGAGTAACTGAAATACAAAAATTTTACTGCCAGCCAGTTCTTGGGTAGCACTTTTCATCCTTGTCATTGCACAAAAAGCATTCTGACGAGGAACACAAGTAGAATCTTAATGTCACAAATAGGAAGCTTTACTTGTTCTCAGTTTGTCTCCGAGGTCCTGATTTTGAGAGAATGCCCAAAGGGATCGCACCACCCCAGAAGCTGAGGCAGTTCCTTCAGGCTGGCAAAGAAAAGGGCCCCAAGGAGCCATATGGCAAGACTGCCACTGCCACCACCAAGGCTTCTCCCTTCTCTCCCCGAGAGATCTGTCCCCTTCCCTTGTACCAGCTGTGCTATCCAGCCACACCTACAAGCAGAATCAGCATGCGAAGGTGGCTGAAAACTAGGTTAGGGACAATTCCTTCAACAACAACAGCAAGATGTTAAGACTGCCTCAAACTCAACTAGACCCCATCTCACCTCCTCCCATAAATTAATGTGTCACTGAGAAGACCAATCCCAATGCCTCCGAGCATATCCTGCTCTTTATTTCACTGCCTTATTAGTCCCCTCCACTGAAGCTGCAGCAGCTTCTCAAGGACTTAAGAGTTTCATATTTTGCAGAGCACAGCAAGACACAACTCACCTGGTTAACACTTTAGTGTGGGTATTGATTACACCAAGGGCTTCCTTGAAGTTCCCATTCTGGATAAGACACACTACTTTACACTGAAGTGCAGTCACATCATCCTTGTTGATCTGCAGTACTGGAGAAGAAATCAGTTTCAACACAGTAATTCAACTCACTATCAAACACACACAAGCTTTGTAAGAGCCTCATATCGTTACAGCTGCAGAAAGCTATCCTAGAGAGTGGTCACATCAATGTAAAGCATCCTGGCAAGGCTTTCTTTGGCTCAGATCATGAAACAAACCCCATCAGGATAAAAGAATCCAGCATAAATCCTGAACTTACCCGAAGTATACATTGTGCTAACATGCCTGGAAGAGAGCCGCACCAAAGAGGCTCTACACACCTGGGCAAACCTTTCATGGGAATTTCAATTCCAGGCAGAGAACACAGTGCCAAGGCCTCAGTGCCACATAAAGGATACTCAGGAGGGAAAACAGCTGGTACAGAAGAACAGTGTGACTCTCTTCAGGTAATCACTTTACACGTTAAAACTTTCTGCCAGTGGATGACAGTGAGGGAGAACTAGAAAAGAGCCATGGGTTTTGCTATTTGATTTTTTTTTCATGGATGCCAGCTTTTCTAGGAGAGGAGATGAATCCCTACTGCCTGCAAGCAGCAAAGAGAGAACTTTCAACCACAACGTGCCTTATACTGCAATCCCGTTTTGGATGCCAAACTACCAAAACATCTTAACGTGGACTCTCCTTTCCGGGCAAGTTATTGCTACCAAGTCAGTTGGTCTGACTTCTATCCACCACACCACCTCTCCAGTTCCCGGGGGAAAAGCCCTCCTTCCTTCCATGATCAAAACGGAAGGAAAACCCACGAGTAACTCCGAAGGCTTGACCCACAGCAAGGGATGCGTAATGCAACACAAGCACCCGATGGTTGTGGTACAGCAGCGGAGCCCGGGCCCCGGCTGTCCCTCTTCCCTCTACCCCAACACAGTAAGACCCCCGGAGCCTTTGCCCGCAGCCCTGCTCCCGGCACGAAACCTACGGACGGCTACCACCTGCTCCCCGCCACACGGCAGCGCCCCTCCACAAGGCCAACGCGCACGGGCAGAGACCACAGCCCCGCGGGGCGGGGGCCGGCACTGCCGTCGCACTCACTCTTATTGACGGACTTGAGTGCGCGGGCGAAGTCGCCGTTCTGGCCGCAGCGGTTCACCTCGCTCCACAGCCCCGCCGCCGCCGCCGCCCCCGCCGCCCC
>VZTN01000488.1:10095-80601 GCA_013400515.1 Erpornis zantholeuca
AGTTACATCTGGAAGTCCCAACAAACTCTTTGAATCTGTATGCGTTTTGCATACAAATCCCCGTATGTGGATTGACAACTGCCTGTGTGGAAGCCGATGCACCGTGTGTGCTCCCTTAAGGCTTTATAGGTAGTAAATGTCTTTTTCTGAATTAGATCCAGAGACCTGAAACACAAGCTGAGGTGCTCTTTCACCAAGTAGTGTGAGGCAGATTTACGACTCACCAAAAAATCGCGGGGAGAATGGAAAAGAATGTGTGTCCTCTTGACTCAGTAACTTCTCACTCAACATGTAAAGACCTGAACTTGGCAAAGTGGCTCAGAGCTTTTATGCATAATAAAATGAAGGTCCTTAAACAAAAGAACTCACCAAGTGAAAATCAAGTGGGATTTTCTCAGATAATAGTAGTTTCTATCAGAAAGGAACTTTGCTAAGTAGCTGCAGTGATATAGTTGCTTCATTGTGAGCCTGCAATGAAATATCTTCATACCTTCATTTATTGTCCTTTTTTTCTGACAGAAATGAAGCTCCACAAATGATAGCATTTTTTAAACTTGGAAGAACCCTGATGGTAATTAGGTTTCTAATATATTTTCTGTAACTTCCTTTGATTTTTATTCTGGCTTTGGAAATTCATAACAATTTAGCTTGCATCTTTGTTTCTTCTCTCACCCTCTGGCTGTCTGGTCTGTTTAGGTTGCATATTTCTGTGATGCTTGTGCTATGTTTGCACATTGCTCAGTATTAAGCAACTCCCAGTTTGCTTGGCTTCTCTACTTGCTATTGTGATACAAATTATAAATAATTCCACACTTTTAAAGATCATTATTATTTCAGAAGCTCTAGGGATTATCTTTGGTTTCCTGTTTATGAAAATATAGTTTTACTGGTTTCACCAGAGACTGGGGGCATTCCATTAGGCACAGTAAAAAGCAGGCTTTGCATTTTACAGGCTTTGCAACATGTTACCATGAAAACAGGTAGAATGGTCTGGGAATGGGAGGAAACACTCTGGAATCCTTTGTGACATCTAATTTTTCTTACTGTTGCTGTTAATATTCCTAGTGCCTTGGTAATGGCACAGAGAGTTTTACAGACATCTCATTAGTGCTGCTAGCTAGGTTCAAGTATTTTTCTAGGAAGCTTTTATCTGTCTTGGAAAAAGTCCTCTGACTTTTTAGCATCCAGCCAGCACATTTTTGAAAGCTGACATGGGTTTAGTTGAGTTAATTTTCCTACTACTTTTTTTTTTTAATTGCCATTTCCACTAAAGATTTATACTTGCTTTTTTATTTCAATGTGACTGCATCAGCCCTGTTCTGAACTGCAAACCAGGTGTACTCACATTCTAATCGGTATTAAGCTGCCTGTCCTTGCAATAGAACCAGCTCAGTGTAACTGAGGATTAATGACAAGTTGGTAAGCCTTCCCCTTATAACAATATAAATCTCCATTGATGTTTCTTCCTTAAGCTGTTCCAACCCATTTTGCCCCATCACCAAAATGAAAGGAACATGAAAAGAAAACCAGCATTCCCTATACTTTCAGAATAATTCTATTTCTGACTTAAAAAATGCAATAGGATGGTATATCTAGTGTCAGGTGTATTTTGTGCTTATAAGGTGAATTCTGTCATATCCATTAAAGGCTTCCTGGCTCCTAAACACAGGGTAGTACCTCAGTCTGATCCTGACCTTAAAACTTGAATGACTTAGTGGAAGATGTACCACTGTCTTCAGTGAGACCAGTTTTTTCACCTTGTAAAAAATTCCAGGTCTTAACAGAGGGCTGTGTGTGTTTGGGTACTTTTTCTGTATACCATGGACTTTCATGTTCAGTTCCACCTTATAAAATACAGTGTATCTTTTCCTTTGATTTTGTTTTTCTTATCCTACACTTTTTATTCTAGCTAGTTAAATTTAATTCTTTAATTTTAGGCAAGTGAACAGAATCTTACTCCGCTAATGGATAGGTAACCTAAAAACGATAGATTAACTCCAAAAGCCTTCTTTCAGTAGTATTTGCTGTGCCATCAATCACTCCATTAAGATGCCTTTCTTGGCTATGTAACTGGCAGTAAGTTGCATCAGCTCATACACTGTTGGTATTTTTGATCTCTTGACAACCTGCTAGTTTAATTTGGAATTGTTTTCAGTCCTAGGCCACCACAAATTGACAACATTTGTTTTGAATAGGATATTCATGAGAAGAAAATAACTGCCCTCAGCATTTGAACAGTGGCTGTAAGCCTGAAGCATATGCTTTGAACTTGCAACTGGGATGTCAGACAGTGATGAGTACAGGTGTTTGTTTCATGTCCATAGCACTGGTCAAAAGAGGTGGGGCTCGCAACACATGTGCTTGGAAAACCATACTAAGCTTTTTCCTAGAACAAGAATCCCACTAGCTGCTAGCACAGTTGTGAGTCTTTCAAAAAACTCTCAGGTCAAGCCAGAGGCAGAATATATAAGAAGTCACTTCAAATATTAAATTCAGCTGCGGTTCGTGCCCCAGAAAATGTGTGTGTGAGATTACAGAGGTTTTTTATCACCTTGCCATCAGCCTCACTGATTCATTCTTGGGGAAGGTGTAGTTTTGCACGTCCAGCTGCATTGCCAGACAGAGAGAATTTGCCACAACAGGCCTGCGTCCAAACACCTGCCTTTTCATTCCTGAACCAAGCAAGCCCACTGATGTAGCAAATAACATTGACAATGGTGTAGGAGAATGTTTTCTTGAAGTTGAAATGGATGTTAACATCCATTCTGAATGCTAGTCTCAGATTTGCAAAGGGAAGAGATATCTCAGTCTGTCCCAAAACTACAAAAGAAGAAAAATGTATGCGTGTAGGTTGAAATACAACTATCAGTAAGAGAACAGGATGAAGTTCCATTAATTCTGCAACCCATATATTCTAGTTTCTTAGATTTTCTATCCTGCAATTGATTCCCTAGTGTGTGGTAAAAAGTCAAACAACTAAAATATTTATTGCAGAGGAGATATTCAGGATGTCCCTACTGTATAATTTCTCCACAGTCTAACAAAGGGAAACAAGATTCTGGTGTTTCCCATCTCCTGGACGATATTTTTCCTACCTCTTGGGCTACCTCTTTTACTCAGACTTATAGAGTCTATAGATCTACCTTTTATGATAAACACACAGATATGCACAGCATGTACAATTTTAACTAAGGTATGAAGAGTCTTACTTATGCAGACACAAAAATCACAAAACAAACAAATAAAAATCCCCAACAAACTCTAGCATAAAACTGAGGATGAGAGCAAATAGAATAAGAGGAAAATAGCTGCAGACACATATTGTATTTTCACATTTATGGATTTGGGAGAACTGGCCTATAAAATGGGTCTACGCAATTACCCAATTGACATGATAAAAATCACACCTGCCATAGGCAGCCAGAATACATTTTTTCCAGCTTTATGCCTTTAGCAATATATAGTGGCAATAAAATCTGCCATCTAATCACACTGTAATCCAAATATTCTCTTAAATTCCATTTCCTCTCTGTGTTGAGTGACTGCCTTTTCTCCCTTGTGGCAAAAAAGTTGAGAGGGCGGCATTTAATCAACCATTTTCTTTCCCTTTACTAGTCTATAGTTAATTTATTTCCTTTTCTCAGGAAACCATGCAAAACATGGGAAGCTTTCCTCAGATGTAATTTCTGAACTCCCAGTAGCAACATCTCTGTCTAACATATCAGAGCATAATGATATTTAACCTGAATGAAATACAATCTTACTACATTGAAAAACAGAAGTAAATACAAACATATTTCTAAACTAAGTGGATTTAGTGCCTTGGAAATTGTGCTGGAAAAAAAATGTTCAGCTGTTTGAACTAATTGGCAAGTTGCAAACTAAAAGATAATAAATTATGCCTTCCTGAGGAGTGTCAGAAAAGTGGGTTTCAAAAGTATGAGCCCTCAGTAGAAGCAGTTTGCTGCTGTGCCTTCAGGATTATACCTGGCAGCCAACAGCAGGTGCAGTGCAGTAGATTGGTACTGGTGTACTGAGGGTGAGATGACCAAAGCATCCTTCCTACTGCAGTTGTATTTGTATCAGGTGTTCATTCGGTGAGACGAGACTTTAAATATGTTATTATGATAACCGACAGTTTAAGAGGCACAAAAGTTGTTTCAAGTGACATTTCTTGCTCTCTGTTGTATTCCAAGGATTCCTTGGAACCTCCTTTTTTTTTTTTTTGGTGGGACATCAACAGTAGCGCAGCAGGAGGTGATTGCAGTGCTGAGAAACATCTTCCCTTCAAATCACTCAAAAAAATCTTGGAACATTCAGAATTCACAACTTGTCTCACACAAGACATCTTCTTCTGGAACATCTTACCTACATCTTGTTCTGGAAGTGTTTAAAGAAAATATTTGAGGTGAAAGTAATGAAACAACCACACTAACTCATACAATCAAGTTTCTGTGAAAAAAGGTGAAGGAACGCACACCTGATTTTCCACTTTAAATAGAAGCATCCAGCTCCTGCTAATTAGCAATTTGAGTAGAGCTTGGTGCACTCTGAGTAATTGCAAAGAAAGAACAGGCACTGCATGATAAGACTGTGTGAATAAACTTTAAAACAATCTATGCTTTAAATGGATAGTAAAGGTAATTCAGGTTCCAAATTAGATCTGGGAGGTGGTCCAGATATCGAAGTCCCACTGAAATTTGCAGCAACTTTAGGAACGTCTCTTATTAAAAAGCAATAGAATTTTTATTGTGTCTGAGTAAATTTCAGCTATTCATTCCAGTAGAGTTCATTCTGTAAACAAAGCACACTAGTGTCTGAATACCAGTCAGGGGTTCTACCAGAGCAGGTTCTGCAGTTTAACAGGTTACCCTTTTCTAAATAGTACAAATGATACTTTTTTAACATGCCAAAAATAGTCTGAGAAAACTTTGGATGAATTGTGTTCCAGCTTTAAAAATCCCCAATGAAGAGACTGTTTACAGTCTGCGTAAGAAACCAAAACCATAATAAAACAAAAATAAAGTTAAATAAGAAGAGTTATAATGAGAATGTGCAGGAAAATATCCAACTCATTTATGTATTTAGGAAAATATTCCAAGGATTTCTGTGCTGAATACCTGACTTAAACTGTAAAAGGTCTTTTCCTTGAACAAACCACAGCTGAGCTGTACATGGCAATGATATCTAAGTAGGACTGTGTCCTGGAGGATATAAGGATGTGTAATTTTGGTAGGTCAGGATGTACTCTGGTGCTTCGTCTCCGCTGCGTGATTGCTTCCTTTTTTTTCTGTACCTCTAGCTCTTCTGGTCCAAATACACACCTGGAAACAAGTTAACCACCACTAGCTTCACCAAGGGTATTACAGCCTACCTGTGTGACAAAACCAGAACGAGCTGCCAGCATCCTCTTTGTTAATGCACCACATCACCCTGCCCAGGAGCAAGGAACTCAGAATGTCAAAGAGGATCACACAGGCTATTTTGGGCTTTATTGGGTAGAGGAGGGTGTGTAGGACACCAAAAGCAAGGGAGCTGTGGGAGTAGGACTGGGAATGATGTTCTGCTTCATAATTTCCCCCGCCACCCTTAGTGTTTACAGTTTTGTCAGCATCTGGTTATATATTGTAGTTCGATTTTACGGCCCCGTCCCCATGGCACTTCAAGTTCTGATAGCCAGATCTGTGTTTAAACCACAGTCTTGCTGGAAAATAATTAGCCCAATTTACCCATACAATGTGGGATCGTGTTTTAAAACTATGTAAATCCTCTCAAGCGCTAAGCTTTTGTTTAAAGGTATTTTTTAACCTGCATGCCACCAGTGCTAGAGCAACTTTAATAATGTGGAAAACAAGTGGGAACAACAGCAAAGACATGCTGCTGGCAACCAATGCTGTTCAAACCTGTTCCACACAGCTGCCAGAGCTTTCCCTGTAATGTTACACCAGCAGATTCACACCAGGTTGTAAAGGAAAGAAAAGGCTGGAATTCAGAAAAGGTTGGAATTTTTTGACAAAAAACAATTTCTAATCTTTAGCAAAAGTTTACAGATTTGTATTGCAAGATACTTTATAAGTTATTTGTAAGGGAAAACGAAGTTTAATATCTAGGCACATGTTAGTGGGAGTTTAACCAAAAAGAATGTGCTAATTAATTTGGGTTACAGGATAGATTTGGAGGGCTCTTCCAAGATTTTCCCCCAACCCATTCTAGATTTGGAAAATAACAGGAGATTTCCTGGGAAATGAAATTCTTTACCTATCTCCCATGCTCACTTCCTCAAGAATGCAGAGGTACTTATGATGAAATAATGTGATGAAATAAAAGGAAATAAATAGTAATGGAAGGAGGTATCCTAAAGACCTATTTCTGTTCCCAGTAAAATCAGTTTAATAATTCCCATTGACTTCAGTGGGAACTGGGTTAAGCTTAGTTAGTTTTAAGGGAACTTTAATAGAAGAATAGTTGTCTACCTTGGGCAAGAACAGCATGGGGTACTTTCAAAGTATCAAATTAGAGACATGGGGTTGTGTTCTGTTTATTATGCCCCAACAATCTGGTGTGGGAACAGAGTAACTAAATACGCTCTGGTCTTCCTTTACAAATTTCGTACTGCTGCTTCTCTGAAATGATACTTAGAAACAATACGAATGTATACACACAGACGCACAACCTGAAGCCCTCCTCTTGAAGCTGTAAAATTCCTCCCCCCCCTTCCCAAAACTACCTCTGTATCAACCAGTTCTTCCACACTTTCAAGTTTATAACCCAGGAACAGGACAGATTCAGTTTCAGAAAATGCCTCATCAATGCTGAGAATTTCATGTTTACCTATCACTATCAATTCCGTGCATTTCAGCATGCATTATTAATTTGGTTGTGACTGTCATTCCAGTGTCTCAATCTAGGAGAGCACATTAACGCCAGGGTAGAGTTGAGAGGCAGATGCCAGGATAGAACTGGGGAACAGACAGGGATGTGGGAACACACTGCACCTGCCTCATGTTCCTGGCTGTACCTTGGTTGTTGTGCAGAGCTGAGCAGGACTAACAGCCTACTGGGGACTTGCAATGTGCTCCGGCAGGTCCTGTGTTCCGCATGTTGGTGGTCCAGAATGTGGGATGTGCCACAAAGTGCCCTTACCTCACAGCAAAGACACAGTCTATTTGTCCCACACTAATGTTGGAAGAACTCAGATATGTCAAGTTTCAGTTCAAATTTTGTAACTACTAATGTGTATGTGTCTGAACCAGATTCCCTGGCTTTTCTGTCCATTTAGAGTTCACCGATATATGATCCCTGAATATATAATTTTTTCTAGCACAACAAACAATCTACAGAAGCAGGAAATTATTATGTCCTCATTCATTTCCCAAGGTGGTCAACTGCTTTCAAAACAGGGGGCAGAAACATGCTGAAAATGCTATAGAAACTCAGGATATTTAATATGATTGCTGTTAGTTTTGCTGTTGTTCACTGTTTATCTTGAACCCATCTCCAATACCCTCATAATGTCATACTTTTAAATCAAAGCAAGAAATCACAGAATCTAGAACTCACAGAATTACACAAAATCAGCGAAGTTGGAAGAGACCTCTGAGACCAGCGAGCCCAGGCCATGACCAAACGCCAACCTGTCAACCAGACATGTGACACTGAGTGCCACATCCAGTACTAAACCCTCCGGGAACAGCAACTCTACCACCTCCCTGGGCAGCCTAAACATTCCAATGTCTAATTACCCTTTCTCTGAAGGTACCCTTCCTGATGTCCAACCTAAACCTCCCCTGATGCAGCTTAAGATTGTATCCTCTTCTCCTGTTCTAGTTGCCTGGGAGAAGAGGCCAACCCTCACCTTGCTACAACCTCCTTTCCTCTTGTAGAGGGCAATACACAGGTCCGGCTTTGACCAGCTCAATTCTTTTCTAATTGTCTCTTTTGCTTATAATAATTTTTTTCTTTCAACACTGTGGATTAAGGAATTTCCTTTTAATTCACACCTGCATTTGTCTTCCAAGACTTCCAAAATCGGTGTAGTGTAAACATTGGGTCCTCTGCATCGTGTGTTTTGCTCTACTGCACTGCTTCTGCTGCACCATGCTACTTGCTCATGTGGAAATTTTCCTTCTGAACTGTTCCAAATTTAGAGTAAACCTATCACAGAGCAGACTTTAGTAACCCATGGACAGAACTTGACCAGAGTGTGTTAGGCTTTCTGTCTCTTCTAAACAGCCCTGACATAATGTATACCCTATTACAATGACTAAGTATGGGTATACATATGTAATTTTGACATCAAAGTTTGAAAGTGACTTCCAATCTGTCCCAGAACTCAGGACCATTGCCTTCCCAGCCTATACTCAGGACATCTTTACAATCCTACCCAGAGAGGATTTATTTTCTTTCTGTTTTCATGTTTGAAAAAGACAGCTAGTGCTGGATCCTCATTTGTCAGTACAGAAAAGAAAACCACATTTATATGTACTTGTTTCAGTTTCAGATAAACCTATTATGGTGCAGAGGTCTTGAAATATAGTGGAGTGCCCTAAAAACTGACTTAGGCCACCTGAATTCCTTGATGTACAATAAAAGATGTAAATTGAACAGCTATGCAGGGAATATTTCACTTCAAGACTTCTCAGAAGTACTAGACTGTCAGGGCCTGTCCATACAAGGACTGTTTGATTATTGTATTTATATTCTCTACAGAGAATTAGTAAATATTTAGATCAAATCCATGTGCACGCAGGCATGGTTGACAGAGAGAAAGAACCATTTCCATGAGGCTTCAGCAACTCCAAACTCCTGTGAGGGTATAAAAAAATATACTCAAACTGAGTCAATGATATGTACTAGCAGGAGAACATTTGCAATTAACAGTCTATAAATATAAAGTAATCATAAAAATAACTGTCTAAAACTGCCTGTAACAGAGCAAGTGATTTGTTAAAAACATCCCCATTGTTCGTCTTTATTCCCTTTTGTATCAGTGGTTCGGCTGCAATTCATATTGTATTTTTGAGTCATGGCCAATGCTGCTATCTGGAGAGAAACAACTGAAGCAACTTCAGTGATTACTGTCTTTATATAGTCACAATATGCCAATACTGCAAGGCTGCTAATTCTGTAAGCTGACTTTTTCACATTTTGTGCTTCTATTATCCTGGATAAAATAACTACTGCAGAAAATGTTGTGAATAGCTCTATAATGTCTCCTCAGGCTGGCAACAACTCAATATAGAAAGCTGTGTTCATAGCTGCTGCTTCTCCTACACATCTTTCCCAGTTGTCACTTCACTCTGCTGTCAGTGGTGAAGTGGGTTTGCAATTGCCAACAGTTATAAATCTCCTGCAGCAATGCAGAAGTGAAAGGAAAAGAGCTACTGAGAGGGATGAATGAAAGTACCCACAGAAGAAGGGCTCTTTCCTCAGCATCCTCTTCAGCAAGGGAATAATCTCCTTGGCTTGTGCTTTTGACTGGGCTAGACTGAATGAACATCCATTCTTTGATGCAAATGGTCCACATACCTGTTAACCAGAGAACAAGAATAAAAACCAAAGTCCCTGACTTGCTTGAAACACACATTGTGGTGAACAGAGAAAATGCAATGCAAGCAATCCTCTGTGATTCAGGCCTGGAAACAGACTCAGAAAGATGGGATAGTACATTGCTTGGTTTTGGATTTCAGTAGATATTTGTAGGATTTAGCTTTCCCTTTGAGTTTTTCCCTGAAAATATAATTGCAATAACTCTAATACATTGCTAGGGCCTTGGCCTTTCACATATCCATGTCAAACTCCATACAGACAGGTTGTCTCATTCAGTTAAAATGCTCGTGTCTGACACTGCCTGTCACAGTGCTCAAGCTTTGTGCTGCTTGCACACACCATGTGCCTGTTCTGAAAGGGTTGCAGATAGCCCAGCAGTTAAATGCTGCCTACATGACCTGTAGTCCACTTCCAGAAGCTGCAATTTCACCCTAACAGTTTGCCTGTGGATAACTCTGCAATGGCAATCTGTCTCACAAGTTAAAAAGGCATATTCTTCTTTATTCCTGGTATGGAAATGCTTGGATTGCCTTCACTAAGACTGTTCACAAAATTGAATGCAGATTAAAGTCCTGCTACATAGAGAAGAAAATACAAAATGCCGTTACTGCTCTATATTGTTTCACTTCTCTGTCTGATAGAAGAATTCAGATTAAGAGTTTTGGGATTTTAAACTTCAGCATGAGGAGCAAGTTAATTGCGGAGAGAATTAGCATTCACTCCATTCAGAGTTGAACTGGTGAACACGACAGGAGGCTCAGGATGTTGCATATGTTTTAAGTCTTAAAATGTCTTGTTACTAGCCAGAAGCTTTTATTATGCAAAGAAATACTTTTCCTGCCTCATGTAATCTGACGTACTTTATTAAAACTCTAAGTTTAACAAGCTATTTTTATTTTCAGGAAGTCATAGTTTATATGATTTAAAACATGAATACATGGAAGACAGCTCTGGGGAAATGAAGCCCATATCTGGAAATGCAGCAAAAGATCACTTGTGCCAGCTTTTAATTTAGCAAATTCTGTTTGCAGAATCCAGAACTAGTAGTGTTCATGCTCCCAACTTACTCAACATAGCAAGTAAAGGTCCTCTCAGCACTAAACATCCTCCCCTGTTTTATTAATGATTTGAGACTTGTTCTCATAATTTACCATTTCTTATAGTTCTCCTTTCCTGTAACTGGAATTAAGTATCTCTATTATACCAGAAAGCAGATGTGAATAATGAGATGCCTTCCAAAGAGTGTCACTTTGATCAAGGTCATGAGATTAAGTCTCCTTGAAATATTCTTGGCTCTGCCACCAATTTTATCTAAGACCGTCAATAAACCACTTAACCTCTCCACATCTG
The DNA here is from genome assembly GCA_013400515.1 of Erpornis zantholeuca. Taxonomy (NCBI): domain Eukaryota; kingdom Metazoa; phylum Chordata; class Aves; order Passeriformes; family Timaliidae; genus Erpornis; species Erpornis zantholeuca. The sequence goes on from VZTN01000488.1 coordinate 20,995, forward strand.
TTACCCCACCTGTCAAATGAGAATGGCAGTTTTTCCAAGCTTGCCAGCTACATTTTACAGTGAAAGTACCTTTGCAACTCATGAGAACAGAATGTCTGTGAAGAGGCAGGGGTTACTGCCCAGGCCTCAATGGCCTCAGCACAGTATGAGGGATGGGCATAACCCTGGTGTGACCTGGGGGTTTGTGCAGGTGGCTGACCATGGCTACTTGGCAGGTTGATACTAGTGGAGGCTTACAATCCCTTTATTGCAGAATTTACCTCATAGGTTTGTACTTCTGGAGGTTATTTTACAGGTAATTTTGTTAGCAGATGGTTTAGAAACCCCAAAGTAAACCTTTAAGCTATTTTATTTTTTTTCACTAGGTTTTTAATCTATTAAAATTGTCAGGCTCTTTTTCTTTTTGTGCATCTTGAAAATGAACATTATTTTCAGACTATATACAATTTGACTCTCAGTTTGAAGATTTTCTGAAGTTAAGGAACATATGGAGCATTTGGGAAAGTTGGAAAATGATCCTGAGAAGAGGTGCTTGTCACTCTGCCAGTCTTGCCTCTCCTCTCCTCTCCTCTCCACTCCTCTCCTCTCCTTTCCCTTTCCCTTTCCCTCCCAAGCCTCTTTCCTAAGAGCTATTTAACTGATGGTACAGTTCCCTTCTGCTAAAACACTGCTGCTCTTCCTGACACTAGCAATTAGTTTCAGTCATTACGAGCTATACAATACCACTGTGCTGCAACACTAGGGGTATCAGCTGGTTGAATAAAGGATACATCTAAATTTCACCAATTTTTTAAACTAAAAAAACAAAGAGTTTACAAGAGGGTTGTTTTATGGAAAGGAGCCAGGAGAGGTAGACAGTTCCTTGGAGGTCCAGTAAAAGACAGAAAGTCACCTAGCTGAAAGGAATAATTTTGGTACTTGATTTCTCCTTATGTAATTCTGCACAGAGAACTTATAATGATGACCTTTGTGAGCCCCACTTCTTGTCCCGTAGTTTATCTCAAGCGCTGATGAAAAAGCCAAACTCCATTCCACCCCTAAATTAGACATCAAAAACATAAAGGATACAACATTCAGCAGTGCAGTGGCTTTCTCCTTCTGTCTAGATGCCTCTAGTTTTTTCACAAGTGGCAATAGCTGGAATATCTCCATCACATGATCTAGGTCTTTTTTGGGTATTGTATGGTAGGGAAGGGAGGAGAATAAGGAAAAGAAAAAGAATCATGTATCAGTCACCAGAATAATAAATTTCATTTTTATAATCAATCTAAATTTCATACTATTGGTATTTATTATCAACAACTTCTATATATGGAGGCAGCTGTTATTTCCTTTAATGGGCTGTTTTACTTCTCTACCCACATACTTCCTTTGCATCAAGCATGCCTTCCTGGCAACATTGATTATGGATCAGTTAACTTCTGACAACTATTCTGAGTACAGCTTTTAGAAAGCCATAAAATTCTTATTTATCAAAGGTGTTTTAGGCACCAAAAAAGCTCTAATAATATAAAACTTAATGTTTGTCTACAGTGAGCAAAGAGAAACTGGTTCATATTGTTACCAAGACAGAGGGACAAAGTTATTTTTGTTCAATGCTTTTCACCATAAGGTAAACGAAGACAATTTGTATTATAGATATCCATGATAGTTCTCTGGGACCAGAAAGGAAGTGATCAGAGAGCAAGACATCAGCTCCACAAAAATATATCCTCAGATAATCTTAAATGGGAGTGTAGGCTGTGACAACTCCTGGGAGGGCCTGGATCATTTTGGGCCATGGATGCTCATTTATTTTCCCTCCTTTGTTTTCCTTCAATAGTGAGCCTGTAGCTGTATCATAGTGAAAGTGTCCATAAAGACTATTTGTACCTTAGAGGACTTTAAGCCAGTCTGCAAATGTCCCCAGCTGTAACTAAACAAAAATAACCAAAAACATTCAATTAATGAGAGTCACATCCAATTCACCTAGGAAATGCAGAGGGATAAATTGTCTGTGGCTTCTTTAAGACTTTTTCAACCCAAAAGAGAGATTCCTTATGAAACAGGCTTGTAGCTGTTTTTTTCCAGGTTATCCCCTGAGAATCAGGAGCAGCACTGAGTTGGTCCTGAGTGAGGACCAACTTACCAACCAAATTACTATGAAAACAATATTGTGTCACTCTGGGCTGATCTTAGGCCCTGTTGCTGGTAAAAGAAGCAATTCTGCTTCTCCTGTGATATCCAGCTGCTCAAGCCTGCTGTGGGTTTGCATGTTTGTAGGGGCCCCTCAGCCATGAGACATGTCAATTCTCTGATCTTACTGAAGGCCAATATTGCCTTCTTGAAGGCACAGGTTTCAACCAGATCAACAAGGTTATCTGACTTGCCAAATAATTTCTAATTTTTTTTTTTTTCTGAACACATACCTGAGAGCAAGGCAATTCCATCATGGTTAAGCTTAACCCAACAATGATATTATGCTAAGAAAGTGTCTTGAACACATTTTGCACCACCAGAACCAACTGGTTTTATGTCTTCAGTGTTTCCTTATGTAACCTCCTTCAGCATTATATGTGTTGAAGTGCGATTTTGTGAAACACAGCCTGCCAGTGTCAGCATCTGGTTCAGCCACCTTCAAACACAACCATTACGCTTGGATGAGAAGCCTGCATGTTGCAGCAGGAAGTGTTTGCGTCTGTCCTTATGCCCCTGCAAGAGCACTAGCCCTAGCCTTCGGCAAGGTCTAGTTTGTGCTGCAGAGCAGGAAATGCACAGACACAGCTCAGACCTTAAGCCGAGCTCAACACTGACACAGGCAGCCACCCACTGTTAGAGACTCATGATCTAAGTCTCACCTGATGGCTCAAGACATTTAAGAATTATCTGTACATAAATATGCAAGCACACAAGATCATGAACCATAATCTAGGCATTTTATTAACCACACAATCATACTTTGCAGAGCTTCTTCCATGACAAGATAAAGGCAATCAGGCTGTGTTTTTTCTTTATGTTGTAGGAGTGTACAACATCAAACAGCACACGCAAGAACAGTTATGGTGATTTACAAACTTCCAGCAATTTTCTGTAATCTTTCCTATCTTCTTGTGGGCCCCAGCAAATTCTCCCCAACTTTATTCTGGGTAGTGCATGTCTGACAGATACTTATTGTTCAGAAAATACATCCCATGTGAAATATTTATTTTGTAGCACAGTGATGCTGTATGTAACTCATCAGAGAATTATAGCATTGCACTGAATCTCAGTGGATTAACTTGTAAGAGTGATTTCTAACAAAAATTCCTGCTGTGAGAAGCAGAAAAATTAGAGCAGTATTTTGTCCCTGTAGATGTATTCTTCAGCTCCCAAATTTCCAATTCCAGATACAAAGCCCTAAAAAGTACTGCTGTTTCACTGTAAAAACCAGTAGAGAGTAACCTTATCAAGGTGACCTATGATGAGATGACAATAGTGCTATCAAGACTTTTCATGTATGTGCCTGTGAGTGCATGTAAAAACATGGAAATCACATGCATAAGTACCAGTCTCCTCATAGAAGGGAGGAGGGTTCTAAAACTGGGCACTACAAGATGTATAAAACAAGGTACAGTTATTTGTACAAGAAGTGAACATGACCTGTGTGAACAGGACGTTTCTCCCCCAACAATATTGTTACATCCATCTCAGACACACACTGCAAAAAAAGGGACTTGACCTCCACAACATTCCCCCAAGTCCCAGACCTTTGCCTTTCCTTCAGGCCTCTATATGATGGTTTTAGATCTGCTGACATGTCATGGAAAACCAGGTTAAAGAAGCAAAGGCAAGTGTTTTCTTCTTACCAAAGTAGTGAAACCCGTTCCCCTCCCCCCCCAACCCCCCATCCCAAGTTATTTCATGAAGCTTCCTCTTTGGGGGCAAATTAATTTAAAAATGAGAAATGAGAACTGCCTCTGTTGATATGTCTCCACAAAGCTATGCAGAGAAGGCCACCCAGGTCCTGGAGTGCTTAATGAAAAACAGTACTTTTAAACAGGTAGCCTTATTCCTGTGCACTGGATGGCCAAACCCTTGATTCCATTAATATGGATGAGACACTTTCCCCTAAGGAAACTCTGCAATGCCACTATAACCTTTCCCTTTTCCTTAGCCCCCTTTCACAGGTCAGCTTGTGGCTAGCTGCAAGGCGGTGCTATTCTGCTCCTTTGGCTATTCATATTGTGTACTCTGTTCCAGTTTAAGAAGTGTCCTCTTTGTTGTGATTATGTGCATAGCTGCTGATGACTCATACTCACTTTTCCCTGGACTATCTCCCACTCCATCCCACCCATTTGTCCTGACATTGTGCAGGGTGTTTGGGTCAATAACAGAGCAATCTCTGGTTATTCTGTACAGCCACTATAGTGCACACACATCACCCTGCTCCTTCTGTGCTGTGGATGCAAATACACGCACCCAGCACTGATGAACTTTGCCGTGCTCCTACAGCTAAAATGCAGAAGACAAAAGAGAGATGCAGTCACTCTGAAAAGCAACTGTGGTGTCACGCAGACTGCACAACCTGACTGTGGCTCTCTGGCTAGCTTTCTCTGCCTTTGGGGAACTATAACCTGCTCTAGTCCTTTCTGCTGACAGAATCTATTTTTTACCCTCAGCTGCCTTTAATGCATGGGCCATTAACACACTGCGGATACATGGCCAACATTCATCCCCTCACTCAGCCAGACATCTGGAGCTCAATGGCATTTGACCTCTCCTTTGCTCTGGACCAGCCAGCGTGGGCAGGTTTCATTACACTCCCTGATGCCTTTATGTTTCCACACAGATGGACACTCCAGACCCTGATGTAGATACCTCACTCCTGCCTTGGCTCCAGATGTTTTCTTCAGACAGTATATGTAAGTAAATGAATCAACAGCTAATTTCATGAAGGGAGGAAGGGAGGGGAGTTATTACTATGAAAACAATATTGTGCTTGCAGGGAAAATACTTTGGACATAGGAACTTCAAAGCAGAACAAGAGTGATAAGAAACAGATCTCAATCAGAGCGTAATTTCCTGTTTTCTATTCAAAACAGTCCTGTGTCACAACCAGTGCAGTATTTCTATCCTAGCTAGGTCAGGGAGATTTTATCCTAGACACTACCCACTGCTGTGATCAAAATATGAAGAAATAACAGCACATGAAATATTTTTTCTACAAAAGATTTTGACTCACTCTCTTTCTGCTGTTCTGGTAACCAAACTGTGCATATGGATTCCCACACCCTACTACCACGATTACTAAATCTTCTTTCTCTTTGGCTTCCCACTGCCATTTAATCTATAAATTAGATCTTAGAATGGTTCAACTTGTCTATAAACTTGGCCTTGCCAACTCTCTTCATTACATTTAGTTCAAGGCTGGTGTTCTGACCTCCCAGCTCCCCTCTAGGAATTCAGCCTCTGCTGCATCTCACCCTCTATACTACCAGGCTGCTACTCTCACATCATGGTTTTCTCTCTCTCGAGGTCCCCTCAGTCTCTTTCTGGCAATCGCTGGGTTCTTTTCTTCATGAAAATCACAGAAATCACATAGAACCATAGAATATGTGGAGTTGGAAGGGATGCACAAGGACCATAGTGTTGAATTGGTTGCCCTGCACAGGATATTCCCAAGGATCACACCATCTTCCTTAGAGTACTTTCCAAATGCTTCCTGAGCCCTGTCAGGCTGGTGCTTTGACTGCTTCCCTGGGGAGCCTGTTCCAGTCCCCAACCACCCTCTTGGTGAAGAACCTTTTTCTAATATCCAACCTAAATCTCCCCTGACACAACTATAAGCCATTCTGTCAGGTCCTGTCACTGCTCACCAGAGTGAAGAGATCAGTGCCTGCCCCTGCTCTTCGACTCACGAGAAAGCTGTAACTGTATAAGGTCTCCCCTCAGTCTCCTCTTCTCCAGGCTGAACAGACCAAGTAATCTCAGCTACTCCTCATACGGCTTCTCCTTTAGACCCTTCATCACCTTGTGGTCCTCCTTGGGATACTCTCTACAAGCTTAATACCTTTTTTGTACTGTGGTGACCAAAACTGCATGCAATTTTCAAGGCTAAGCAATTTTCAAGTGCAGAGCAGAGCAGAACAATCCCCTCCCTTGACTGGCTGGCAATGTTTCCTCTGCTTAGTTCCCATTTCTATTTCATAACTCTATCTCAGTTTATGCACCTTTGTTAATGGAGTATACATATATGTTCTAAAATAAAACTTTATGGTGTTCAGCTGAGTAGATAGATCAAGTTTTTTGTGGTACCAGCTCCATTTCTACCTTTCTTTTTAAATTAATTGACAATCTCTTCTTTGCATTTTAAGGCATCGTCCTCCTGGCATTTGCTTTTACTACTGCTTCAAATTCCAAGTAATTTGTAATTGTTAATTTATAGAGAATATTTTCCCTTTACAAAGTTTGGCCTGAACCACAAAATAATCTTTTTGGAGACTACTAAGATGCAGTCAAAATCACAGAGTATTTTGACTCTGAGTCAAAATCAACACTCTATAACTTTTGAGATCTTGCAATTTCTTGTTACTTTCTCTGTTCATTTAATAACTATAGTTACATTCATAATATATATAGTAATAATATAATAATATATATCTGATTATTATATAATTAATATAATAAAATAATTTAATACCCTCAATGCCTGGAGTACTAAACTGAGACTTGGCTAAAAAATCCTTCTTTGAAGTACCCACTCTAACTAGTTTTGCAAGTGTGACATATATAAGGACTTAAAGACACACACTTTCTTTACTTTATTTACTGCTATTGACATATGGATATCACAGAGTCAACTTTGATAGTTTGCCCCCAGCACAAAAGTCCTGAAAAAAAAGAAAAAAATAAAAAAAGGTATGTCCCTTTCCCTAAAATAGTTTCTATCCTAGAGTATTCTTCCTAGCAAGAAGGAAGAATGAAGAAATTTTCATGATTCTAGAACTGCAGCTAGTCCTCAGCCTCTACCCTACCATCAAAATGCAAATGTAATCTGCATAGTTATAAAGTATTTGCAACCTAAACCCAAAACATTTCTACACCTAATGAAAAAACAGGGACAAATCTGGGCTTCCTGAACTGAGTGTGGCCTGCAAACAGTCCAACTACAGGCAGCACCTGCTGCTGGCAGATTGTTCAATGAGAGAGAGGTCTGTAGGCCCAGAGGCTGTTGGATCACATAAGTCCTTTGGCTAAAGGAGGAAAAACAGGGAAGAGTTTTTGTGGTCAATATAATCAGCTTTTCTTAGCTCTTCCTCTGGCAGTTGCACTCTGATAAGGAAACTCCAAGGAGAAGCTCTTATGCTACTGAAGGGAATCAAAAAAAACCCTGTGGATCTCCAAGGGTCTGGAGGCAGCCACTGAGCAGCATTTTGAACTTTCCACAAATCCTCTGCAATGTTGTCTTACCCAGCTCTTCACACTGGGGTGATGTCCATCTCTCACAAAACCCCAGCCACCTCCCATGCCTTCCTCAGTACCTCCTCCCTCTACTCATGCTCAGAGAGTGGGAACAGCCATGCCTGGGGTTGATCATTGCTAACCACACCTGTCTAACAGAGCTAGGGCCCAGCTACTGACCAAGGTGCTAGATGATGCTGGGAGGATCCAATCCTGCCTGTTACATTGGGGGAGAGGCTATCATGGCAGTACATTGTTTGGGATATTAAAATTGTGACTAGTCTGGGGATGACTGTGCAAGGAGGTTATGACCCTGAAAACTGCAGCACTCCCAAGTCCTGCACAACCCACTCCCAAGTGCCAGTAACAGCAGCTGGGGGCTGAGTGTGAGTACAACTATCCCTCCCTGCTCCCATGCCATGCACTTCTCTGAGGAGTGCTCCAGGGGTGCTGCCTCAACTGCCCCTCACCTGGCTTCATTCTTGGGGATCCTTAGGGTCAGCTGGAAATAGGCCAGAATTCTGTCTGCCATTTGGAGCTCTGAGAAGGCTCTTCTAATGGGATCAAGCTTTTAACTAAAATGCCAAGGATCAATTCTCCATCCATCTCTAGCTTTCCTGTCTTTCATACAAGGACACATTATTACATATAATAAAGGAGCTGAGATCACAGATGAAAGCCATAAAACTGTGTGTTGGTGTTTGTGTTTGATGTGTTTGTGTCCATCTAAGGTTATGTAAGTGTGTTCAGGTACACAGATGGACAGAAAACTAGAATACTTTACTGTGTCAAATGTACGGTTCATAAAATCAAACACATCATTCAAACTGCCCTTTAAGCCAGGTAATATCTGTTAAAGCATTAATATGCCACATGTAAAGGCATAAAGATGAACATAACAAATAAGGGAAGTTAAAACACTTGACATGGTCTAACTTGGCTTTGAAGCAGCATGTCCACAGCTGCACAACTGTGCAAGCATTCAGTAGTGTGAAGCTTTGTTGAGTTTCTTTGACAATTTTGTTTCTCCGTACCAATATGCTACATGCAAGCACGGGTTAGAAGGTCTGAAAAAGGCTTTGTTGGTTCTGTGCAACTCTCTGCAGTTGGTTCTGTGACTATATCTTTTTGGACTTACAATAATTTACACACACATGTGTATATATTTAACTGTACTAGATACACTTCTTAGAAAACAGCCACATTATCAGTAGAGATAAAACACACAAGACATGAACCACAAAGCTACTTTCTTTGAAAGTAAATCCATCACTCTGTTGAAGATCTCTACAGATATTTACCAGGGTAAAAATTTTAAATGGCTCCAGAAACAAAATGAGTGGTTATACATTCTTTCTATTGATTTCTGTATTGCTTTTAAGCTACTGCATACCTAACTGTACATAGTGCACACAGGAGCTTGGCACACTTTGAAGATGATGCCACATTCTGCTTGCTTTATCCACGAAGGTGAATTCAATGATATTGCTTCTGCACATAACACAGAAAAAAATCTGCTCCCAAGTTCCGTATTTCCTTGGCAAACTGTCCTTATAAAGCATCCTGCCAGTTCTTCAAGCTCTTAAGCAGTGGATTTAATTAGGTTGTTTATATAAGCAGAAGCATGTATTTGCTCAAATGCTGCCCTGTTCAAATTCTATGCCACAGCTGAAATTTTCATATAAAGTCATGCTTTAAGCAAGTAAGATACTCCTTACTGAAAGCCCTCTCCCACTGCTGCAGCAGTAGTGGTGTGGATGAAGGGAACAAAACCTGGGGCTTTAAAACTCTATTCCCATACAGCACCTTTCTTCTTGTTGTGAGATTGATGAGTAAAGATAAGGCAACAAGAAGCACCAGCCTTTCTGGTTTTAATGGACTCAGAATATCCACAGTGATTAATGTATTGCATATACAGCTGTCTGGCATGGAATAGGCTGCTGTTAACTCTTCTCATAATTCAGCAGGGGTAGCAGAAACCATGAACCACTCAAAAAGAATCATCTGAGATATTTGGTACATAGTTAGCATCTGTCCCTATGTTTAGACAAAAAAGGAAAATTTTGGTTGTCAGCAAGGAAATTATAAAAGTCTTGATGGAAGAAAAGATAGATAGTGGCCAACAGACAGAAAAGATAAAGAAAATTACTCTTTTCTGTACAGAGTCTAAGTCTGTTCTGACTATTGTACCCAAGTCAGAGTTTGCTGTGGGACAACATTACATAGGTAAGCAGAACTAAAACTTCATACTTACAAGAAACCCTCTCACATTCCTGAATAGCTGTTAAGTGATCCTGAAAAGTGCAGTGGTAACAGTGGAATCCCACTGATTCATGTGGGATTGAGTTTTCTCATGTTTAACTTCATGGAAATACCAGGAGAGTCCCAGCAAATAATTTTTAGCTGTTATCATTTCAGGAGTAGTATACTCAAATCCATCTGCTGGGTAAGGATTAAATAACCCTTGCTAACACAGTGTTAACAGCCAGTAACTTTACAACATCTGTGAAACTGGTTCTGCACAGAGTTCCTGAAGAGTGTAGTGCACTGGTTTAGCCTTGCAAGGTTTTGGTGGCTAGGGGGCTTCTGTGAAAAGAGGAGTCAATGCCAGCTGGCTCCAAGATGGACCCACCACTGGCCAAAGTCAAGCCCATCAGTGATGGTGGTAGTGCCTCTGGAAAAACATATTTAAGAAGGGGCAAAAAAGCCTGTGCAGTAGCAACTACAGCCAGAGAAGGAAGGAGTGAGTACACATGACAGCAAGAGCCCTGCAGACACCAAGGTCAGTGCAGGAGGGGCGGGAGCAGAGGTTTCCCTGCAGCCCATGGTGAAGACCATGGTGATGCAGCTGTGCCCCTGCAGCCTGTGTTGTTCCACAATAGAGCAGAGATCCACCTGCAGCCCTTGAAGACCCCACTCTGGAGAAGGTGCATGCACCTGAAGGAGACCATGACCCTGTAGGAAACCTGTGCTGGAGCAGGCTCTTGGCAGGACTCATGGAGAGAAGAGCCCAGGCTGGAGGAAGGCTGCTGGCAGGACTTGTGACTCTGTGGGGGACCCACCACAGAGCAGCCTGCTCCTGAAGGGTGGCACACTGTGGAAGGGATTCACACTGGAGCAATTTGCGAAGTCCGTGAGAAGAACTCATGCTGGAGAAGTTCGTGGAGGACTGTCTCCTCATAGGAGGGACCCTGCACCTGGAGCAAGGGAAAGAGTGTGAGGAGTGGCGCATGAACAGAACCCATTCCCCACCTCTCTGTACCACTCAGGGGGAGAAGGCAGAGAAAAGAGACATGTTAAGTGTGGAAGGAAGGGAAGGGTGGGGAAAATGTATTTTAAGATTTGTTTTTATTTTCTCATTATCTTAGTCTGACCTTACTTACAATAAATTCAACTGCTTTCCACACATGGAGCCAGTTTTGCCTATGATGGTATCAGGTAAGTGGTTCTTCCCTGCCCTTATCCTATAAGACTTTTGTTATATATAAGACTTTTGTTATATATAAGACTTTCTCTCCCCTGTCCAGCTGAGGATGGGATGGATAGAGCAGCTTTGGTGGATACCTGCCATCTAACCAGTGTCAACCTACCACACACAGGTAGAGGTCCAATGTGAAATGATCATACAAAAACAATTGAAACAAAAAAAAGAAGACTAGCATCTCACTAGATTTTTGCCTTGTGTCACCTGGCAGGAAGAATTCCTTCTGCAGACATGAACTACAGAAGCATATAAGTATACTCCCACCAAGTGCAACATAACATCTTTTTTTGTTCTCTCTCCAGGTCTCCTCATTTTCAAGTAATGGTAGAGATACAAGAATCTCCTTCCCTTCCAGCTTCTGCTCCCTTCAGTGTGGTTGAACACATAGCTTCTAAATTACTTTAACAAACATACTATATAACTGATATAACAGATTATTTTCCATGCCTCCAGCTGAATATCCATTCCTACTCATTCTAATGCTTCTATTGAAACATTATGCTCTGACACTGCAGGTATTAAGACTTCAAACCTCCTAACAAAAAAGGTGTCTTCTTTCCAGGAGGTAATGCTTCGCTAGGAGAAGTCATTGATCACAGTCTAATTGACATCAGTGAGAACTGCACTTCATGCTCTTCTGGATATTCATTCTGTATTTTCCTCAGTTCCTCTTAGCCCTGGTTACAGCTGTTAAATTGTCACAGCCTTACCTTACCTTCTGAGGGCGTATATTTGCAGAGTAATCACATCACACAAAGGCTATTTTGCACCAGCCAGCACTGCAGCTCATTCTTCTTTCTTTCCTTATGCATATGGATTCTGCCTTGGAGATTCATTTAAACTGTTCAGTTTATCTTAGTTTATTCCTAAATTCAGATTGGAATGAATACAAAATATTATTTCTTCACCTGTTTAATAACTTTTAAGGTAGCTTTTGTACCACTATTTAGCAGTCCTTAGCAATTTCCACAGATGAAACAGTCCTCTAAATAAATCAAAATAAATACATAAATAAAAATAAACACAAAAATCTTAAAATATTTTTTCTTGTTGCTAATATTTGCAGAGTCCCATTACTTCCAAAAAGGTGAGGATTTTTATGATTCAATGGGATTTTAGTTTCAAATCTGTTCCAGATATTACAGGCCATCCAGTTCAAATGCTATTTTTTATATTGCATTTTTTTTTGTTTCTTTAAAATTTTGTCTTTCCCTAATTATTTTCTTTCTTTGAGATGGAGTAGAAGAAATATGACATAGGAGAAATCCCTGAGAGACCTTCTGACTTAACTTTTGTGGTTTGAGTTACTGCATATTTAATAAATTACTTAGGTAACTACTTCACCTGTTAGAAAAGTAAGTTTTAAATACATGGAGTTGTAGAAGAACAACATGACGAAATCTGCAGCAAGCTTTACTGGATGTCTTGATCACAGAAACAGTGTTGTGTACTTTGTTCCCAGGTTTGGGGGCCTTTTTTTGCACTCCTTTTCTTCTGCATATTTGGGGTCTTCTGCCCTGAAATGGAGAAAAAACATGTGCTGACATTTGCAGGTTTCTTCTCCATTTTAAGTGTTTGTAGTTTCAAATATTCATTGAAATGTGGTTTAGAAAATAGCGAAAGAAATCTCAACATGCATCTTAAAACAGAATTTCAAACAAATCTCTCTTGGGGCAATGGGAAGTACATCAAACATTATGCTTTAAAGTATGATTCATCATTTGATGTAGCTGGTGCATCATAACATGTTTCCCATCTGACAAAGGCAGGTAATGCACCCTTTACAACTATGCATCAAGTGTTTTGTCACTGGAGCCACAATTCCCTAAATTTTGCCTTTCATGCAGCAGCTAAAGCAAAGCAGTACTGAAAAGCATTCCTGTCACAGTTCTGCCTGCCCGAGGCCTTTCTACATGGCTTCTTCTCTGAACACATATTAAAGGCATTGCAAAAGGAACCTCACAATTTCTAGAGTCCTTTTTTCCTTTGTTTTTTGTTTATATTGTTAGTCTGACATAAGTGGACATGTTTCATTTTCTCATACCTAACATGCTTATAACATATTTAATTCTATATTTTGATGAAATTGTGAGAAACTGAGAGCTTCCTACCTAATGTGTGCACATCTACAATATTACCAGAAAGTAATATGGGTACATTAAAAGATTTGATATGATCTTCCTCATTGTAACATTTAAGAGGTTTATAGTCATCTTATAGGGGAAATTTTCTTCCTTATTCTCTATAAGGAATAAAAATACAGCCAGAAATCTCCACAAGTCATTGCAAGAGAGTAATTGTTTATCTAAGTCCCACTGAATGCACCTGAAATAAAGCAGAAACAGGCAAAATTACACAGAAAAATGACTGCAAAATGGGTAATTGACACTAAACTTTTCTGCTCAAAGAAGTTACTTTTTGAACATGTTGCAGTTCTAATTATGACTGCAACGATGCAGACCAAGCACAAATTAAATATACTCTTTGCCTTTACTATTTCTATATTCAGTCCTCTGTTCCTCTTTAGTCCAAACATAATCAGTCTTCTTTTCACCCCCAGTCTGCACTGCAGACTATAATTAAAAAATAAAAATCTGACCTTTATCTATAGAGGAAAATTGTTTAAAGAATCATTTGGTACATGGAAATTTTTGTTTCACTTGTGCAGAATTAGTCCTTAATATTAATTTATTCCGTTTACTCTTCCTTCTGTGCATTTTAATGCTCTTGCTCTCATTCCTATGCTCACTCATTTTGGACTTCATTTATTGCTTTGACAAAAGCCAGACTTACCTCAGCTGCTACTGGACAATACTGCAGGGTCCAGTGAGACCACTTGTCTGCTTGTATTTCCACAAAGCAAGTTTGGAGGAAAATCACAGAGAAAACCATATGCATAATTAAATAACAGTGACAAAAAAACCCCACAAATCTGGCATATTCTTAACATTAAAGGGAAATTTCTTCAGGGGCTCTTTTCAGCTAAATAAGAATTCCTTCTTTGCCCCTTTTCCATACTATGTGGCAGCTCTCTTATGCTGATACAGTGCAATATGTTATAGAATAACAAGGCTATTGTTTTAACAGTATATAATATATTCTATATAATATAGAATAACAAAGCTATAAACTGCTACAAAAGTTACAAAAACCTCACCTAGCTTTTGAAATCACATCCAAGGGCACTACGGCCTGAAAGCCATGCTCTTCCCATTGTGACACAGATAGACACAGCTATGTGTGAAAAATATAGGTTTGTCCCTCCATTGTCCTTAAAAGCACTTTTTTTCCATGTGTAGTTTGTGCTGAGTCTCCAAAAACTCTCTAAGAAACCGACTTCAGACTGTACCTCTAAGCATCAGGAGAAAATCTGAAGCAAAGGATAGTGGCCCTCCCAGGCAGAAAATGCATGAATGGACCAATAAAAGATCCACAAAGCAACACCAGTGCTGGCTCATCTGCAGGTGGACAGCACCAGACCACTTAATAAATACCCACTTGGAACAGCAAGGAAGCATTGTGACGACCTTTTCAGTTTTTCCTTTACAAAATGACTGGGAAAAGTGTAGAGTATTGTACAAGTCACTGCCTGTTTGTTTTGACTACCACAGCTCTGGTGCATGGTGAGCAGAGATACAAAATTCCCAAGCTCAGTTATGGAGATGTTTTTCAGGTGGAAAGGGTGGTTCGGGGCATCTGAGCCAACCTTCAACCACAGCCACTGACCTCAGAGAGCAGGGCTGCCACTGCTATGGCAGCAGGTGTAACAGCAGAACTCTTCCCACTTCTATGCCCCAACACAAAGAATGCCATCCTCTCCCCCAGGTTCAAGAGGCCATAGTTTCACTGGCTGTTTATTTAATTCGGACTAATCCTGGATTCAAGCCACAGCCTCTTGTGTACATGAGATGAAAAGTTGAAGGAGGAACTGCAAAAAAAAGGAAAGCATAATTTGAAAAGTAGGTGCTTCTACTCCTCCATCTGAGGCAAACCAGATTACTGAAGTTCTAACTAAGTGGAAATATTTATATATAAAAAGAGCAAATAATTTAAACTTAACTGCTATTTTTCAAAGTATAAAGACATGACCTTCCTCTCTTCCACTCCAAAGACTTATTATTGCTGTCAGAAAAAAAAAAGTCATGGCCAACCAGAATTCTAAAAAACTGAATAAACCTATCATACAAACTTCACTGGTGAAGTCTTTCAACAGAATTAGGTGTTTGGATATCTACACCACAGATTTACCCCAGCGAAGCTACATATACTTTACCCTCAAAGATGGCTGGATTTCTACTATCAAAACATCAAAACTTTATAACTGTAAAATCATAGAATCATCAAAGTTGGAATAGACCTCTAAGACTGTCAAGTCCAAGCATCAACCCAGCTCTACCACTGTAACCTCTAAACCACTACCCCACATCATCCAGCACCAAATCCAGATGCCTCTTAAACACCTCCAGGGATGGTGACTCCACCACCTCCCAGGACAACCTATTCCCATGCCTGACATACCCTGACAGTGAAAAAAAAAAATCTAATATCCAATCTGAATCTCTCCTGTCTCATTTCCTCTGGTCCTCTCACTGCAGGCACAGCAGAAGGGACCAACACCCACCCATACAGCTTCCTCTCAGGGAGTTGTAGAGAGCAATGAGGTCTCCCCTGAGCCTCCTCAAGACTAAACAAACCCAGATACTACAGCAACTCCTCATATGGCATGTTTCCAGATCCTTCATGGGCCTTGTTGCCCTGCACTGGACACCTGCTCCAGCACCTCAACATCGTTAATACTAAATACCAACCTTAATGCTCAATTCGTGTTCCTATTTGTGCTTTGTGTTAAGTAATTATTTTCTCATAAATCTAAAGACCAAAGATTTGACGGCCTACCAAACTTCAGAGTTTAGGATTGAATTTTGTAAGTTGTTTGGAAAGAGTTATCTAAAGCTGGGAAGTATTACGACTCAGGTCTTCCTGTAAGCTGGTCAGTCTTTATTTTTAGTTTTCAATTGTCAATATTTCTTTTCCTTTTGTAAAGGAAGTTTAAAGAACTGCCAGTACTGAAAGCTGTATTTACAAGTCCAGTGTGATACAAACAGGGCTGATGATTTTATGAATCATTCAGACTACTTCAGCTCCTTCAGCTGGCAGGACCTCTAAGAAGAGTAAATGCTTATGTCACTGAAGTTGCCACATGTTTGCTGATCTCATATTACTTGAAAAACCGACTGAGAACTCAGCTCCTTAGGGAAGGTACAAGCCACTTTCCCACACAAAACTTTTAATGCTACTTCCAGATCAAGTCTTTGTAAAATCACTTTGTGGTTTACAAGCACTAAAATTAGCAACTAAATGCTTCCTGTGCACTAAACAAAGTGCACAGGAACAGAGAAGGGGATTAATTTGCCCCTGCTAAATTAGAAAAACCACCTTGTTTCACCCAAAACCATTAAGAGTTCAACACAAATCCTACCCACACAAACACAATCAATTCACAGATTAAATCTATCACCTGTGTTTTAAAACCATCAGGCTATAGAAAACATACCAATACCACGCTTGATACCTGTCCTGATCCTGAAGGCAAAAAACCAACAAAAGAAACCTTTTATTTGAAACTGTTATATAAAGGAGAGGGAAAGGTGGTTAGCACAAGACCAAAGCTTGGTATTTAAACCAGAAATATCTTTGGATGTATTTAATGCTCTCAGCAAAGCTACAGTGTATATGAAGTGAACAGTTCACGACAGAGAAATACCAAGGCAGAAGGCTCTAACAGATGCATCTCTGGCAGATGATGCCAAAAGGTGAAGTGCTTAGAATTTTGGTACATGGAATCACTGAGGTGACATCTGTTCTGCCAACCTCTGTATACACGTGACTACCTTGAGCAGACCTGAAACTCACCTGTAAAACACCAGGTCCTAAGTACGGCTAAGCAGTCCTGCTGGTGTCTCTGCCCAGGTCACGGACACACCTCCGCATGGCAACACACACTGGTCAGACCACACTGACCTCTTGGCTCTGGCAACTGAACTGTAGCAGATCTCAACAAGCACCAAGGCTTTTCCAAGAGCACCGCCTGTCTGCCTGCATAAGACGTGGAATTTTTTGACACACACACAATTAAACTACAGTTTAAAGAAATATTACCTTTAAGACCTATATTTTTGATTGACGATATATACCCTGGAAGGAAAGGAAATGCACATGCATTTCTTTCAAAATTCTGCTGTTGCTGTAAACCTGAAAAACTTCAACATGATCAAGTTGTGCTATTGCGAACTTTAATTAAACTACAGTTCCTGTTGTAAACAATTAACCTTTTCCCCTCCTAAGCCATTAAGTGAAAATCCCTTTAATAACTTCAAGAGTTTCAGCTAAGACTTTCAACTTCGCAAAGTGAGATTGCAACAATTGTTCCTGTCCTTTTATTTGATTATTAGTATTAATTAAAAAAAATAAAAATATATGAGCACAAACCCAGCAATATCAAGAAGAGATTCATACCCAGACTGAAATTAAAAAGGTAAATGGAAACAGGCGTGATGGCTGGGTTCTGGAACACGAACCAACAGGTAAGCATGAAAAAAGGGGAAAAGGAATAGTTACTACGACCAACTAGCATGAAGAAGCCTTTAATTAGCAGCTGCTCATTAAGCAGGTTTGTGAGATTCTTTGAAGATTGAAAACTTAAATTTGAAGAAAGCAAACACCTGCTGGGCCCACACAGCAACCAAGTCTGAGATACTTTTAGGCTCAGTAACATATTTGGATTCCCATCTATCCTGGTCTAGATACCCCCTGGACTCCTATTTAAAATCACATTGAATACGAGCAAGGAATAGGCCTCTTATGTCAGTAGCCTTTTTAGTATCATCTTGATTTTCTTCATCTCAACACTGCAGAGTTTTGTCTTTGCTCCCAGGAATATACAAGGACAGCAGAAACATGGAATGCTAATGAGCAGATCATAAAGATACTGCACAGGACTGTAAGAAGAATCATTCTGAAGACCAATAAATTGTACCAACTATTTTTTTACCATGTACTTTATTTTCACCAGTTCTGTATGTTATTCAAGTGACTCATTCTGTGTTTTTACTATGAGTATTCAAGACGCACGTAAGATGAAGTACACAAATGCCCGTTGAATTGCAAGCCTGATCCTGTAAGTTGACACTACCCTACTGTATTTCTACTGATGTATTCTTACTAAAAATAAAACCCTGAAACACGTGACAGCAGACCAATACCAAAGCAACAGTCACATGAAAAATTTCTCCACTTGCGAGTTTCTCAAACAGGATATAGAAGACCACCATCTATCGCTGACATCACCCAAGTCCTTTTCCACATATTTTGGATGGTAACGGGCAGCACTATTTTACATCAGTATCAAAAGAATGAAAACTTACCAGGCCTCAGTTCTATAAAATCAATTTGAAGGATAAAATCTCTAAGGCGACGCCCACAGCCTAAAGCAGTGGCTACGAGAGGTAAACTCCCCCGAATTCCAACATGCCATGGGATGTATACCTTAAGGATTATGTAATTTGACAGTCTTGCCAGACCCCTGTTTAATTATTCTGCTTAAAAGTTAGTCACTTCACCTGAGGCAATGCTCTGCTTTTTCTTTACAGGTGCAACTATCTTGTATTTTCTCTCTCTGGCATATGCCTCTCTCAGGCCCCTTACAGGAACAAGTAGTCAGTGTAGGCAGGATGCAGAAGGGTAGGAAAAAAGACATAGAATATAGCTTGTCCTTTCAGAAGTTAACAAGACGAGGGGCCTAGAACACCCCCTACAGACTGAGACATCTGTTTTGTAGTGCAGCCACTAGACCACAACAAATGGCAAGAACTGAAGTAATTTAATTCTATCTCCCATCATGTGCCTGCTGCCTTTTAGCTACAGTGCCACGAGTATCAGTGCAATTCAAAGAAGTTTATTGACAGCTGTAATTGCTGCTGGCTGCCCTGCCCCTGGCAGCCAGAGGCAATGGTTTTTAAAAAAAGGACTACTACTTCTCATACTGACATGCTTTGTGAGAAAACCAGTGCCTTTGGATGAAAACACCAGTTTTCTGGTTTACTCAGCCAGTGAAGCTGTACACACAGAGGTATGCAATTCTGACATCTTGGAGACTGAAAATAAACAGGAGCACTGGGACTCACAAGATCAGATGTGTGCTAGACCTCACTGCTGTGTGAGGTACTTAAGACTCTAGGGTGGTGCCAGTTAACAGTTGCATGAAGAGAAGCTTCTATGTATCACTGCAGTTGTACCTCCTTCCAATTAAAATGGAAGTGAAAGGATCATTGTGATGAACTCCACAAGAAGCAAGTAAGTATCCTTTAAAAAAATGCAAATTATTATGATTTACTAATCAAACTTTTCATATATTCACTCTAGGAAAGTTCACCTGCAACTAAAGAGCAAGGGACTTTTCTTTGGAAAATGCCTCAGTCATTCAATAACTACAAGTTAAAACACAAACCATGCATTCATTAACCATATGATCTACACCAACATCCTTAGATTACATTGTGGCTGGGTTCTCTTGTGCTGTTGTCTGAGAACTCAAACCCTAACATTCCTGCTCATTCCAAAGTGTGGAGGAGAAGAAAAACACTAGACATGCTCTCCCATCTGTAAAATACAAATAATTTATTCAGATAAGCCTTTAAGGAACTCTCTCAAGCATCACAGTATACCAGTGTACAATTAATGACAACTTCAGGAATTATGCTTTTGGTGCAAAACATAAATTTAATGTCAAATGCCACAGGATGTTTTTTCATTACTTCAAAGAAGCTTATGATTGTCAATAAACTCAAAAATAAATATTATCAGTATTTACTCCGTTTAATTTTTATATAGTTTTGAAAAACTCTGTATTGCTGGGAAACAATCTGTCTGATAGTTGTCATAATAAGAAACATTCTTGGCTGAAGTAACACAATTCAGCAGTGTACTTTTAAGTTCTGTGGAAGTATTAGTATCTTCCACAAAAAAAGTGCATGATGATATCACAGCACTCATAAAATCAGTGAGTTGATTTTAGTCTCTTTTTTCCTGGTAACAATATGTCCTCAGGATTCTTGCTTTTTTGTTGGTTTGTCTAGGTAAGGAGTGTTGTCTTGTAGCAGATCTTTCCTGGGTACGAGTACTGAAACAGAAAAACAAACCAGTAAGACTATAATCTTATGGAAAATACTATTTCAAATTCTAAAGCTATTTGTACATTTACTAACAAAAAGGTACTAAAGGTTACTAAAGGTGCTAAAGGTTACTAAAATGAGGATATGAACTTCTGGTAAGTGTACAAGCAGCACCATGATATATAACACAAAATCATACCAAGATTTTACTTTCAGCTGGTCACAGTAATGTTTTCCTGTCTCCTTTATAAGCACTGAAATTTTTTATATCATTAAGAAGCCATAAAAAATTATAAAGTCTTGCAGTAACTTTTAGCAGGGCGGTGAATGGCACTCTTTTCAAGTCTGAGTCATATTATGCTTACTTCAACAGTTTCAAAACTGAACATTGGATTTAACTTAGCTCTCTCCCCCAAGTCTTGGAATCTGATCTGTAATATTTATCTTGTCACACCTATTTCAAAGGCCAACAGGAAAAGAAAGCACCTAGGAAAGTTACTGCCACTATAGTGTCACAGAACTGACTATTCTGTGTCCTTTGTTACAGGGTCTCCTGTCCTATCCAGGCCCACATTTTCTCTCCTCCTCCTTTTGTTGCTGATACACCTTGCTGTCCTAACCCATCCCTACACACACAGGATTAGAATACAAGCTAGTACTTGAACATGAATCCATGTGGCTTTTGCAATGGAAGTTCTGCCATACAGTCCCTGCTGAAGTTCTCTGAATGGCTCTTCAGAGGTTGCCACAACATGTTTGGATTCCCAAAAGTCCCTCAGTCAATGCTTTTATAAAACAGCAGCTTTATTATGACAGAAGTCTTGCACAGATAAATCACTGGTTAAACCATAGGAAGTGAACAATAAATGATCACTCCATTGGAGTGATGTCAAACGTGGAGTTCCACAGGTATTTTTATTGACATGTCACTTACAACATATTTTTAAGTTACCTGGGAAGAAAAGGTTTTCAATTATCCTCCTGAACAATTTCATTAAGAAAATGGCTTACTGTGAAAAATGGCAAGACATGCTCAAGACTTGAATGAATAACCACTAAATTGACAGACAAAATTACACCTAGAGACATGGAATGCACACACGTCAAGAAAAATAGTAACTTCACAAAGTAAGTGATAAGTTCAAAACTGATTATGACTACTCTGAGTTTAGTGACTACAATTTTGTAAAAATAAATACATAATTTGCACACTTGGCAGCCAAAAATTAAATTTAGAATTGGCAGTGACTATCAGCAGGAATCCAATTGAAAATTAAAGAGAAAACATTATTGTGCCATCGTTGTATATGTAAATGCCTCCTTGCCCACAGCTTTACAATGGTGCTCAACTCTGACTGAGATAGGAGGGCCTTAACCATCTTGAGAGATAGCATTGAAAAGGGTGCAGTGAACAGCAACAGAATAATCATAGGCATTCACCTGTTGTTTCTGAGAGAAGCTGTTTCATGGGGGAAGTGAGCAAAAAAGAGGCAATAAGGGACTTAAAAATTCATTAACAGCTTGGTGAAAATAAAAAGTAATTGAAGACAAGCCCATTGAAGATAATGAAACCAGAAAACATCCCTGGCTCAAGAAGTGCTGCCAGGTGTGAAGAGCTGAAAGAGGTGCAAGTTCACTTTGTCTATTCTATTCTTCAACCATTATCTGCCTGGAATCACTGTGGAAGATTGACACTGGTCCAGAGATATCTTTGGTCTTGATCATAACTGCTGTTTTAAAGTCAAATGTTTCACCAAAGCTAAAACAAAATTGTTACAAAACTTTACAGACAACATTACACAGAAGTAAAAGGAAACAATGTACACAGCTGAATATTTCCCATATTCTCTACCACACAGTTGTATGATGAGCCTACTGACTACTTCTCTTTTTGACTGTTAGATAAAAGAACTTTTAAAACAGAAATCAAGATTTCAGAATTTGATAGACTTTGCATCAAGGCCATCAATGTGGCAAAAATCTTACACAGAATAACCCGAAACCGAAATAGTTGGAAAAAAGTTTTGGAAATAAACACTCAATCCTTGAAGTAAAACTATTCTATTGTCAGTGTACATACTGCACTTGCTAATTCTCCTCAGACAGCTTCTTCCTATTTGGTAGCACAAAGACCTACAGATAGACACTGTGGTTACTGCCTTTAGACATATGCTGACTGACCAGACTGTACATGCATGCTGACTTGCTATCTAATTGTTGACCTTCCTGATAGTTATAGCTAGTTAAGGGCAGCAAAAGTAATCTCTGCCTCTTTTCTACCAGCCTCCATACTTCAAAATATTTGTGTAGAAATGTTGTACCTTTGAAACCTCCACCTGTCCTGGGTAGTGACATTAATCAATAGCTTACATTAAGAGTTTCAGCAGAGAATAAGACACACTCTTTGCCTCACTATCCCTTTCCTTATTTTCACATTCCGTCCTTATTTACTAAATTATAACACATTTAAGTATGTTTTTAGCACGTAGGCTTACTCACCTATTTTGTCAGAATCTGTGTGAACTGCCTGAATAACAGAAGTTCTAAGAATCACTTCAACATCTGAAGCTATTTTCAGAAGCTAGTAAAAGGAACAAAAAGAGAGGAACAACAGAATAATTTAAACTATATATGATTATTTCTAAAGGTATTTTCCATACTAGACAACTATTCAAATAAAAAAGTCATTAATTAAGTTCTACTATTTAGTTACTTATGTACTATGTATACGTTGTTTTTGCCTTGGGCATTCTGGAATAACTTACAGATTGATATAAAAGTGACCTTGACATGGAGTACATAGAGAGGGAAACTTCAGCTCAGTAACATACACCAGTACACACATCTACGTATCCAACTAAAACTGTAAATGAATAAGGTGAAATGCAAATACAAATACAATTAACTAGTTTCCAATGATCAAAGACACTTGTGAATGCCTCAATAACATTTGACTTCCCTTAGTGAAAGGGCAATTCCATTCTTTCAACACTACTGCTCTTGAAATAAGGAGATAAAAACAAGGGCAAAACATGACAAGAATTAAAAATACTGAAGTTTCAAAGAAAAGCTATGCAGAAACAAGGCACTAACTAAAGAATAGCAGAGGCACTAGTATTTGGCAAAAGGCCCAGAATTCCTTCTCTTACTAAGTGGATAAACTGAAGCACCCTTGCTAGCTTTGCTGAGCCCTTAAGAGAAGTCTAGTACTTGTTTGCATGATACCTGTGTCAGAAATAAATGAAATTGTGCAAGTGAGAGGTTTCAAGAGACATGCTTACACTAGGAAGTGGATCACTGCAAAGGCTACAGCTCAATACTTGAATCTACTTGACTGCATTTCTTCTCATGCTTTTCCCTCCCAAGGGCTTGGAGCAGGTACCCTCCAGTTCCCCCTGCTGAAAAGTCCATTAGCAGCTGGGCTGCATGCTCCTGAAGCACAGCTTCCTCTTCAGATTGATCTTAAGGGAATTCTGTTAGTTGCCCTGACACTGCTCTACAAAACAAGACAAATCACAGGAAGCAGAAATAACCAAGGTAACTTCATAAGTGCACTCCTGATCTGAACTTGACCTGGTGCATTAGATTCAGCTGCTGCATTTCTCATTCTCATACTGTAGACAGTTACCTTCATCTCCTTAAGTCACTGCAAGCTTGACATGTACAAGTACTTGTTGTCATATTAGAATACACAGTAGCTTTCTATTCTGGCTGGTCAATATTCCATTTTTTAGTTGCTGTCCAAAGCAGAACACTGACAGTACCATGTTTATGCAAGCAAGTGCCCAAACTTTCTCAAGTCCTGAAAGTAATTTGATTCAGTTCCTCTGCAACCAAGTCTATTCAGTGTGTACATGTCATAAATATGACAGCTTCTGTGATATCCTAGGAACGTGTAGCTGGGATGGAAACCTAGCACTTCTTTCACTGACACATTAGTCAACTAACCCATATTAAAAAGTTACATATGTGTATTTTGTATACATATTTGTATTTTGTATTTTGTAGGTCACCAATCCTAACAAATACAGATTTCAAAATTACAGCAAATATTTTTCCTGCACGTGTACTAAAAAAATCAAGCCTTAACCACATCATTTAGCTAATCAGACATAGTAACACAAACACTGAGTATTACCACAGGAGGCTGATAACAAGCTGAAATTAGGGAAGTCCTAACTAAACAAAAGTTTTACATTAGTTTCTGCAAGGGACAGAGGTAGGCACTTTCCTCCAACCAGTGCCCAGTGACAATGTAAACATAGTATGATAAAAGGCTGAATGACAAGAACTAAGTTATTCACTCTATATGGATGTTAATAACTAAAATGATCTAAAATACAGAAGTTCCATGTCAGGCCTCGGTAAATTTTATAAAAAATGACTCAGCAAAAAGTGTTAAGGTGCCAATTGAGCAAAGGTTATTAACTTAGTGAGTTAACAGAATGCTCTACTTTTAATGCATGATGATGAAAGAAGCAAAAAAATCCCTGTAGTATAATTAATAAATACTACTATACTATACTAAAATCAATCATAATAATTCTGTTGTTTTTTGCCTTCCACAAAGATGCTGACACATTTGCGATCTGTCAGCAACTGAGCAGATTGCTTAATTTCTCTGCATGTTTCTGTGTTTGTCTACACAACAGTGATCAGGTAAATTTTTAAGTGACCACAGTGCAGATAGATATTTTGAGTAAAGCATTAAATATTTACATGAAAATAGCAACTTTAAACATTTTCTCCTAAAATTTTATTAAAAACTTCAAAATAATCACATTGAACTGTCAAAAACACATTTTCTACTAATATGTTTTTCCATGTACAAAATTCTATAACATACTATTAACACCACTGGAGGTAGCTATTTATTTATAAACAAAGATCCACGTATTCACCTTTCTAAGCCAACCTGGCTTTCATGATGTCTCAATGTATTTACATTGGTTTAGAGATCCTTTAAGTAAAAAGCTCATTTCTAAATATTTTTATTCAAAGTGGAAAAAAACCCCAAACAACAGAAAACAAGAAAATACCTCACTTATCTTCTCTTCAGATTTCTCATCTCGGTTTTTTCTGAATTCTTCATTTATCTTTTGTCTTGCAGCTAGATAAAAGAAACAAAAAACTAAAGTGTTAACAAAAATTGTATTTTGAATTTGGCATGCCCCGAAGTTAAGAATCTTAAGTCCTTTATGGCACCTTCCTGGGGCACTTTGATCGAAGTATTTCAACATAAGATTTCCATGTAATTCACGTGATGTCACATTTTAAGTTGACTGGTATACAAATAAAAAAAGATGAAACACTTAGCATTCTGTATTGCATACAGAATGTGGTTTACTAAATAAAGCAGGATTAATCCCTTGAGGAAAAGCCATACAGAGAGAATTAATTCTAATTCTTAGTACAGTTGAACATGCTTTGGCTGGACTAAAGAGAGGAATTAAAAAAAAAAAAAAAGAAAAAGCCTCCCAGGAAGAGTCAAAAAATAAATGTTTCCCTTCCAAAATACGGATTGGGTGCTTGAACATAAGAACCATTTTTTTGTTTCAAATTAAAGGATGTCTGATTAAGGACACACAAGTTTTCCCAATGATTACCTGAAAAATACAGAAGGGAACTTAAAAAAAGATTATGTTAAGAACTCTCTTTCTCTGCATTCCAAGAAGAAAGTTCCACAGAAATACAGGTAAGGATACACCACACAAAACAAGTATCTCACCTGCAAGGGCTTTTGTATCATTTTTAAAAACTTCTTGCCGTGTTCTGTGCAACAACTTAAAAAGCTTCAAAACCTGCCAATACAACATCAATGGAATTTAATTATTTGCTAGCAGGATTGTTAGTTAAAATTAACATGTTACAATTGAAAATGTTTTGGTTGAAATTTCATGTTCTTTCCACTTAGTATAGAATTTGATATGAAATCAGTATCTAAGATGCTTTACTTGAATTCCTGATAAAAAATCTTATAGTCAAAGCACATGTGGTGTCATCAAAAGCTTAAGACAGGTCTGGACATTTCAAATTACCTTATGATGCCGGCACCACAATCCTAAGTAATTATTTGGCATGATGGGAATATATACATGGACACAAGCATCATTTATTTTGCCAATGTCAAATAAACCCAACAAACTGGAATAACTCTAAAAGTCAAGTTACTTGAAGGCTACTTGGACTACCTGGACTACCAAGGGTCCATCAGTGGATATCCTCCAGCTATTGAAAAAGACAGAAATAGAAATGGGTGAAGTATTCTCATATAATAATCTTCTACAGGTGGTGTGGAAAAACTAATGCAAAGTCCTTCTCCTAAACATAACTGGCAGGGCAGCACATGAAAACTTCAGTAAAAGCAAACACTCAAAAAATTAAGATTTACAATGCAGAGAAGACGCACCTGAATATATGTGAACAGCAAACCCCCTGAGAATCACAGCTCACAGCCATGTGGTTCTGGTTGATCATTCATACAGACAGTAACAAATTACTAAAATCCTCAAGTCCTTATGAGACTTTTTTGGTGTTTGCCATAGACCGAAAAGAATCTTTGACAAGCACCAGAAAAATGTAATCCTGATAACAATATGCCTTTTGAAGCTCCTTGTAGCTTCCTATCATGTTTTGGCATCTCTAGAGGGCACAATTCCAGGTAATTCACAATTATCTTAAATTGTTTTCTCACAATTAGTATTCCAAATATTTTTAGAAGAACATAGCGGAAACACAGGGCTGTAACTCAGAAAAAACCAGAAAATGAACAGTCATGTTGCCTTTAATTGCACCATTCCCTACATGGATGAATCTCTGGAAAGCAAACTCATAGAATTAAAACACAACCAAATAAACTCCTTGCTTTGCAGATTATTTTAACATCTTAGTTTTTCTCCTCCATAATATTTTTGCCATCTCTGCAAATAATAAATTAATATTACACAATGTTGGATGTTAAAGACATGCAGGCTAAAACTTGAAGTTTTTTTATTGTTATTTTGAATAATTTGATGAGCCACTTTCAGGCATCTTCCTACCCTTACAGCAGTCTACAGCTTCCTCACAAGGTGAAGAGGAGAGGCAGGCACCGATCTCTTCTCTCTAGTACCCAAGGGAATGGCCTGAAGCTGTGTCAGAGGGCATTTAGGCTGGGTACCAGGAAAAGATTTTTCACCCAAAAGATGGCTGGGCACTGGCACAGCCTCCCCAGGGAAGTGGTCACAGCACCAACATGACAGAGTTCAAGAAGCTTTTGCACAACTCAGGCACAGGGTGTGACTCCTGGAGATGGTCCTACGCAAGACCAGGAGCTGAACTCCATCCTGCTTGTGGTTCCCTTCCAACCCAGGACATTCTCTGATTCTATTTCTGCAAACTTCCTGAAAAAAATTTCACCACACTTGCCACAGAGTATGGCAAGTGGACTCCATCAAGACATATTAATGCCGACTCCTCTGAACTCTACAGCACCTGCTTTAACAGAGAGCTCCAGGAATACCTCAGGCTGTTGTACTCCCAAATCTAGGCTTCAAAACACTTCTGAAAGAGGCACCGACAGGACATTACACAGTAATTACACCGTAATAATGAATGGGTTTAATAATTCGTTAAGTCCTTGTTTTCCCTATGTTACTCTCACGAGACATGATTTTGATGTATTTTAACCTCTGCTGATCACATCTCTCTTCCTTTTCCCGCAATGGCCTTTGCCTGCAAACCCCTACTTTCTTTTACCTAGTTTCGTGTCCTTCTTGTCCTGAAAGTCTACGTCTTTTGTCTCTACAAAAGCTAAAAAGCTCCAACCTGCCAGCACGCCAGCGGGAGGCTCCCGCAAGGATATAATATATGTGTGTCACTCGCCTGCCCGCGGCTCCCCATGGCGGCCACCGCCCGCACCGGCACACCGGCGGAAGTCGCGCGCCGGAAGTGACGATCCAGGACGAGCCGCGCCGAGCCGCGCCATCCCGTGCTGCTGCCGGTGCCTCTGCCAATGCTGCCCCGCCGGGCGCCTCCCGCTGCCGCCGCCGTTCCGAGCAGCCTTTGTGCCCCCGCCCCAGTGCCTCCGGCGGCGGGGCTGATGTGGCCTTCACGGGCTTACAGAAGGGACTTCCAGCTCGGGCTTCAAGGCACCGCAGTGGCTCATCTGGTCCGACGTCCCTGTTCAGAGACATCCCAGAGCACCTGGCACAGGAATGTGTCCAGATGGTTCTGCCCCCACTGTGGGAGACTCCACAACTTCTCTGAACAGTCTGCTCCAGTGCTCGCTTACGCGCACAGCAAAGTTCTTCCTCGTGTTCAGGTGGGACTTCCTATACATCGGTTTCTACCCATTGCCTCTTGTCCTATTGTCATTGATGAGGTCCCCTCTCAGTTTTCTCGAGGCTGATCAGGCCCACAGCCTTTCCTCGATGCTCCAGTCCCATCTTCAGTGCCTTCTGCTGGACCCGCTCCAGGAGCTCCATGACTCTCTTTTACTGGGAAGCCCAGAACTGGACACATCACTCACAGATGTGCCTCACAGCAGAAGGTCAGGATCACCTCCCTTGATCTGCTGGCACTGCTCTTCCTACTGCTCCCCAGGACACCGCTGGCCTTCTTGGCTATCCAAAGAAGTGCCAGCCCTCAGTATGCAAGGTCTGGCAGGAGGCTGCCACTGCCTGCGGGAGGAGCTGAAGGGGGTCCATAGTAAGCAGGCAATGCTACCCACAGGCTCCTCAGTCCACTGGAGCTGTCAGTGGCACAGGAACCCCTGCCCTCCGAGGGCAGCACTGGTGGGAGGAGGGGCTGCTCCCTGTCCAGCACCCCCTGCCCGAGGTCCGCAGAGCACTGCCCAGGGTAGTGCAAAGACCAGTGTGCTCTGCTCTTTCTTCTGAGCAAAAATCTAATTGTTTCAAATAGGTAACTGGACAGCCACCAGTTTGTTTGCAACACCTAGAATGGCCAATAAATGATGATGTTTGCTGCTGCTTCAAGTCAGGTTTTATTTTGCCAGACTGTTTCCTTGCCCTTGCACTGGCAATTGCTTTGCCAATGGCAGTTCAGAACCCTTCCCTGCTGGGGTGTCTTCTCGTTTCCCAGTCTGTTTTTTTCACCACTTAAGAAGAAAAGTTGTGGTTAGAGTTCCTTGTTTCTGCAGTAGTATCTCAGGACGTCTCTGGTTCCTAGGTATCCAGCTGTACTTAGAAGAGGCCAGCTGCACTTTTCAAGGACATGTTTGGTTCCCAGGACCAGAGCTGCCAAGGTGGCAGGCTTTTTTTCTGCTGGTGTTATCCAACAGGCATTTTTTTCTGTTCAGTCATTTTCCCTCTCTAGTCAGGTCACTTTACTGACTGCTCACATCAAGTTCCCCACAACCCTGTCTTGCCTTATTCACACTCTGGGCTGACCAGCCCGGCCTTGGCTTGGCCCTATCGTGGCCATGTCTGGTATAAAACCGGATTGACATTCTCTTGAAAAATAAACAAGCTTATAGTTCCGTAATACATCATTCAGCATTAGCTAAAGGCAGCATAAGGACTTTCTGTGTAATCAGCTTTACTGCTCACTAGATCTCTAGCTTCAATACACAGTCCATTTAATTGTTTAATTGCAATTACATTGTAAGCTAATTGAAATATGGGAACACTAGACTGTTACTCAATTATTTCAATATTTTTATTGTTAATTAATACTTAACTGTAAACATCTATTAAATACTCTTTTTTATTATGTAACTCATAAAGAAACTTGATCTGTTAGCAGAAGTAATGTTTATTCATAGATTTATTTCCAAGAATCATTATTGCAGATGTTAATGAATGAATTAGACCCTTTGAAAGGACTTTGTTTTATTCAAAATAATATAAAATTTGCTCTTTACATGGTGAGACAAAAATATATGCTGAAGTCAA
Organism: Erpornis zantholeuca; assembly: GCA_013400515.1. Classification (NCBI taxonomy): domain Eukaryota; kingdom Metazoa; phylum Chordata; class Aves; order Passeriformes; family Timaliidae; genus Erpornis; species Erpornis zantholeuca. The sequence goes on from VZTN01000488.1 coordinate 50,961, forward strand.
CTATACGAAAAAAAGGTTTTGGTTTTTCAGAGAAACATTCAATTGGTCTCTTTATGTCTTCTCTTAACATAGAAATATACTTTCTAGACTGACTCCTCAGCAGCCTGTGGAACTACTTAAAATATATTACTATGTGCAAATGGATCCAGAATAAGTATTTGTATGTTAAACTCCTGAGTTTGTCTAGCTAGTAATGTCAGATCTTCTGTTCTTTCACAAAATACGTTTAATTACTGAGACAATGGGCAAATAAAACTAATCATGTATCTGCTGAATAACCATGGTTAGACAACAATATAATTCAAAGAAATTTATCCTTGAAGAACTTCTTTTAATTGTCATAAAGCTCCAATACCATCTGAACGACATATACATGTCAAAATATCTTAATCCAGAACCACCAGATGAGGAAGAGAATATAATTTCAGTATTTAATGTGCTTTATCAGAGTTTTTTTCAGGGTATCTCATGATAAACTATTTCAGAATTATTACCAGAAATAAATGACAAATTCTGCTCTTTTTATAACAAGTTCAGGTTATCAGCTGCAGAACCATATTAGGTTTAAGCCACTTAGCAACATTTATTGTCCGCCTCCCTCCAGAATGCTTCCCCATGAGATTTTTGTCTAGAGACAAATATATATAAATATCTATATTAATATCTTCCTAGACAAATCTTCAGGGAAATCAGTCTATTTTATTTGTGAAGTTTAGAAAATCATATAATCTAGAATGGTCTGGGTTGGAAGGGACATTAAAGATCATCCAGTTCCAATGACCTTATGATGGGCAGGGACACCTTTCACTCAACCAGGTTTCTCAGAGCTCTATCCAGCCTGGCCGTGAACACCTCCAGGGATGGGGCACCCACAACTTCTCTGTGCAACCTGTTCCAGTACCTCAACATGCTCACAGTAAAGAATTTCCTCCTCATATCCAATTTAAACTCCAGTCTTGCAGATTAAAGCCATTGTCCCTTGTCCTGTCACTACATGCCCATGTAAAAAGTCCCTCTCCCTCTTGTAGGCTCCCTTCAGGTAGTGCAAGGCTGCAGTTAGGTCAACCTGAAGTCTTTTCATTTCAAGGGTGAACAATCCCCATTCTCTCAGCCTGTCCTCATAAAAAAGATGCTCCATCATTCTGATCATCTTGGTTGCCTCTTCTGGACTCTCTCCTACAGGTCCGTGTCCTTCTTCTGCAGGGGATCCCAGAGCTGGCTGCAGTGTTTTAGGTGGGGTCTCTCACCAGAGCAGAGCAGAGGGGCAGAATCCCCTCCCTGGCCCTGCTGCCCATGCTGCTTTGGATGCAGCCCAGGACACATTTGGCTCTCTGGTCTGGGAGTGCCCATGGCTGGGTCATGTCCAGCCTCTCACCCACCAGCACCCCAAATCCTTCTCCCCAGGGCTGCTCTCCATCTCCTAGCCTGTGTAATAGCAGGGGCGGCCCCGATCCAGGTGCAGCACCTTGCACTTGTTAAACCGAATGAAAATGAAGCTTTGTTGTGACTCTTTTAGGTTTCTGGGGTTTTTTCCCTGTTTTGTTTATGTCTCTTATTTAATGACCGGTTTCATATACATATATATATAAAGCATTTACAACAAGATGTATAGGTGTGTAACTTTGTGTTGCCCTGTGTGAATTACTGCTTGGCCATACTGATTGGTTTGTTTAATGGTTACGAAATTACCTATGTGCGGAAGTGCTGACACATTCAGGTGTCAGGATCCTGATTCCAGGAGCACCACACACCTGCAAATTTGTATGGAAAATCTAACGGCAGCCCAGCGGGAGCAGTCTACAGAGGCTTGCCCCAAGAACTCACACAGATATGTGGGGTGGATTTGAGAAGTAGTACTTCTGCCTGCAACAGCCTCTCCCGGGACCGCACTACTTGTGCAGGTCGCGTTTCGCTTGGCCGCGCTGACTCCTGCGCCGAGCCTCCGCAACTCCCGGGTCAGCGAGAGCGCGTCAGGGAGGGGGCGGGGACAAGCAGGAGAATGACAAGCTGAGCTACCAATCAACCAGGCGGGCATGGCAGACATCCGGCGTTGGCCCAATGAGCGCTGTAGGGGCGTGGCCGCGGGAGGAAGCCGGGGCGGACGGCCGGCGGGAGCCGCGTGGGAGCCGCCGCCATGGCTGACGAGATCAGCAAAGCGCAGGCGGCGCGTCCCGGCGGGGACACCATCTTCGGGAAGATCATCCGCAAGGAGATCCCCGCCAACATCATCTACGAGGACGAGCAGGTGCGGGCGGTGCGGGGCCCGGAGGCGCTCGGGAGCGCGGCGGGGAGGGCGGGGCGCCTCCGCGCCTTCCTGCACTGTCCCTAGAGCTGCAGCGGGCTCCTTGCCAAGGGTCGAGGGTTCTCACAGCTGGCGTAGGAGGGTAGCAGTGAAACCTTTACCACCCGCAGGAGTGGCAGGCAGCCTCCTTGCGGGTTTCGAGCAGATCACCACAACTTGCTGCTTTTGCAGGTCCCGGTGTGGCTCTCACTAGCCTTACAGAGATTATGCAGCACTGCTGCCGGGCTTTGGCACTCAACTTCCGAGTAGGCTTGCTGGTGCATCGCAGCTTGTTAGGGCCTAAACGAAATAGTCAGCTTTAGAAGAAATGCAGCGGTTATTTCCAAAATGTAAGCTAACTAGTATTCAGTATAAGATCCCCTGCACTTTTCCCCACCCTTCCGCCCTTCAGATTGAAATACAGGAGCCCCATTAATAGGAGCTTTTGCTTTTGATATAAGGGATTATTCTCAGTGGAGAATACAGACTTTTTAAGGATTCAATCGGACAGATTTATGCCTGTAAAAATCTTTATGGCTTGAAACAGTGTTTTCTTAATAGACGGCAGAATTGTTGCAGTTGCCATCTACTCTAAAGAATATTGGAAGTGTTCACTGCTTTCTGAAAGTCATGGTTATGTCACTGCCCTGTGTTTATGTGAAGGTGTGTGTTTTTTCTTTACCCTGGTCAAAGCTCTGTAAGTCTTCTTCAGCTCTAATGGCTACAGCAGGGTAACCTGAGCACTACTTGATTAGGAATTGACTCTGCTGAGCTTATAACCCACTTTGACAGCCATTTGTGCAGAGTATTTTCTGGAAGACTCATTACTTGCAGTGCCTCACTTGATTTTTACTTCAAAGTGCACAGAAATGTAGAACTTCTAGATTTTAGTTGACTGGTGTTTGATCTTCCGATTAATTTTGTTGACTTTGTGGAGGTCTTTTTAGAGGTGGATGGAAGTGTTAAAAGGAGAAAGGTAAGGAAGGCCTTTGATCAATAATTGACCTTCAGAGAAAAGGAAGTATTGAAAAATACAAAGTCTCTGTGGAATTATGCCTTATCACTGTTTTCCCGGTTGAATCTAAACTTACTGAAATGAAGTTTGGTTTCCTATGCACTCACGAATGTCTGTGATTGTGATTTTTCCTTAATGCTACTTCTTTCTGTACCATAGAAAACTATTAACTTACAATCTTTTGCTCCTTAAATTCTTTGATGCAGTTTGGCCATTTGCATTCGGCCTCCATGAGACTGTATATAATAGTGAAACTCCTTACAAAATGGTCAACTCAAAGTAAGATTTACTTAATTGGGTGCACATTAGTTTAATTCATCAGTTATTTACTTACTGTCCTTCTCTGGAAGAAATGAGCAGTTCATCAGAGTTTCAAAACTGGGCATTATTTTCTTAAAGATAATTTAAAAATTGATAGATTTGGTATAGGAAAGATAAGGTGTATACAAGATTAACACAAGTTGAGTTTGTGCTTTTCACCACCTTTATTCTTGACAAAAGCCACGTTCCTCAGTAGAATAAAAAAGCAGTACAATTGCAAAGAAAATTAACACTATTGGCTCACCAAAAACAGTATCTAGGAAATAAGTATACACGGTCTGTGACATAACCAATAACTATCAGGTGTTTTGCTGTTAACTGTAGGTAAGTTGGAGATGTCCTTGAACTAATAGTGGCAGAGTGCCTGCTGTGCATCTGCACATTGGTCAAGGTTGTAGTAGCAAGTCCCAGTCTTGTGGTTGGCCATTTGTACAAAGAGATACATCTTCATTTTCTCTTGTCTATTGGCAGTTCCTAATTTGAGATTTAGGTGATGCATGCGGTGTCTGGTTGTAATTTTGGTATTTGCATAACTTCAGTTGAGATTCAACTACTCACTAGAGACAGTTGTTCATATTTCAGAAGTGATTCCTTTCTCTCAATTTGAGAATGTCTGAAGCAAAGACAGTATAAATGCATTGCTCTGAAATACTTTGTGCTGTTGAGAACAGAAATTTAATATGGCCTCAGTCACATAACTTCAGCATCTTTGGAATTGCATTACTATCTTTGACCAAGGAAATACTCAAGCATAACTGGAAGATGATTAGCAATTCTTTGCCAATTATTTTATTAAACATGGTGTTAATAAAAAAATAAATAAGCATAAGTGTCCTTTCTACAGGCATACATGCCAACAGCTCTACTAGTTGTTATGCATATGGTGCAATAATAAATCTTGAACCTGACTGTGCATTACTTTGGTGAGAAGGCTGTAGCTTTTACAGAGTAGTGGTTTTTTTCCATGCCAGCAGGTCTTCGTAAGTACTGTTTTGTGTTAAGAAATTAAAGGATGTAGACTAATATATTGCTCATGAAAATTAACATCTCTGCATGTGTTTGGGGTATCTGATAGTCTACTGAAGTATGTATTTAGTGGGGCATATTCATTTACTAAAGCTCTTACCTTTCTCCAAAGCAAATTGTGTTTTACCTGTTTGCTGTTCCTCCAGTGCCTCGCGTTCCATGATATTTCACCCCAAGCTCCAACACATTTCTTAGTGATTCCTAAGAAGCCAATTGTCAGGTTGTCTGAAGCAGAAGATTCTGATGAATCTGTAAGTACTCTAAAGGTTTTCTGTACACCAAACTGTGCTTCTAATTACGTCATAATGTACTAGGCCATCCCTCTTTTCCTCTTGACATTTCAAAGAGGCAGAGTAGTTTTCTGGTACTATAATCCTTGTCCTCTATCTTAAAAAGATTATGGAGTTAAGGTTTTCCAGTAAAACTGGCTACAGAAAGCAAAGTATATCTGTATGTGTATATTTTCCATGCAAAATGAATTGGTATTTGTTATCTTATAATACTGATGTCTGTTTTTCTCATTTGCATGCAATAGTACTTACTCTAATGTGGGCTTGGGGGTTTTTAGCAGGTCAGAGGTGAAGAAAAGGAAGGTTAGCTGAGAGGTGCTGAATATTTCATTTGTAACTATAAACATCAAGCTCAAAGATTTTGTAAAGCTTATATGGTAAGATAAAGTTTCTTTTCCACCAGAATTATATATGTTCTCTGAAGAAGTAGTGGGGGCTTAACCATGAAGTAAATTTAGCTTCTGTGACATTTTTGTAGTCTATTACAGCCTGGCTTGAAAAAAAACAGTAGTTATTTTCCCCCTATATTATGCATAGTCAGTCTTCATAGTTTTTCTTGAAAAATACCAGTTGCAGGCAGACAACAATTTGAAGAGTAGTGGCTGAATTTCTGAGAATTAACTTACTGGCTGATTGGTTCTTTGCTCTTGTTCCTTCCCTTCCTTCCCTTTCCCCTTTTCTGTGTGTTTTCTGTTTTGTTGTTTTTTTCCTTTATTTTTTTCTTTCTCCTCCAGCTTCTCGGGCATTTAATGATTGTTGGCAAGAAGTGTGCTGCTAACCTGGGCCTGACCAATGGATTCCGGATGGTTGTGGATGAAGGGCCCGAGGGTGGGCAGTCTGTCTATCACGTACATCTCCATGTTCTGGGTGGTCGTCAGTTGGGCTGGCCTCCTGGCTAAGATTTGTACACCACAGGAGTTAACTGCATGCATACAAGTTACCACCAAATAGATTTAATATGTTGTCCATCAATCTAGCCACTGTTAGTGTATTGTTTTTTTTAATGTGTGTCTGCAGAGGGTAATAAATGCTCTGAACAATATTCGCACAATAAAGATTAAGCATGTGGGAATCGTCTCTGTCTGGTGTGCCTTACTGATGGAAACAACTCTGAAGTTAAAATTATGTTCTCTGAAGTTCAAAGCATGTAACATGTTTCAGTCTGCTAACAAGTCTTCTGTAGGTAGTGATTTGCCAGGGCATTTGAAACCTGAAGGTACAAGCACTTAGCAGACTTTCATGTGTTCTGGGAAGAATTCTTCTAAGCTTCTTGAAGGAACGTGTAGGCTGCTGCTGAAACTTTTAAAAACTTCTCCAAATGTGCTGTGCAAGGGCTGTGTCAGTGCATTGCAGTGTTTTGGGAACGCACTCCTGCTGGAGCTCTCTGTCAGTGGTTGCATTCCAAGGCTCCGTTTTTCCAGTGAGAATGGATAAAATGGTAGTCTTCATGGTATCTATGATACTTCTGTAGCACATGTGTACTTAAGCACATGGGTACAAAGTGATTTTGATTAAATTGAGGATTTGAAATGAAAATAGTGAGCTCTTGTAAGATGTTCAAAGCATTTCTTGGCTCCTAAGCAGCATGATTTAGTATGCATATATATATATTTCAGATGCCTGATTTTAGTGAGATCTCCTTCAGTTAATAGTACTTTCTGTGTGTTGCTGCATACAGTTGTTCATGCAACACAGTTATCGGATATCCCAAGACAAATACATTTTCTTGAAGTTAGGGTTACAGGTGTGTCTGCCAGTGTGAATGTAGAACAACTGTTCTTTCTCATAAAGCTGTCACAACTAACTAGTTTTTTATGATGAAAGATACTTAAAAGCCTCAGATACCTTGATAAAAGCTGGTTATTTATGAGCATCAAAAATGTTTAGGAAATGTTTGAGTGTTTTTAAAGGGTGTACGGGTAAAGGCAGTGAATTGTATTTTCTGTTCAGATAAAACTTGGAAGTTTGGTAAAGCCATTTGAGTTCATTCAGCCAGAAGGTACTCTGTAAGTGTGAATGTTCTGAGCTTTCAACCTAAGAGTGAGTTTTTATCCTAAGATGTGATTTAAACTGGAAAATCAGCTAGTGCTTAAAGGGGGTTGGTCTATAGTTGAGTTAGGAATAAAGAGGTGGTTCTGTAGCACTAGCATAATGAATCTTCTCCTGTGTAACTTACATAGAAGTGAAGAAGAAAACCACCCAATTCCCAGAGGTACAACATCCCTGAACAGAAGCTGAATCACAAGAATGAGGTATCACTAGCAGACACAGTAGGCCTGCAGTAAAGGTCTGTGGCTGGGAAACTGGCTATCAGAACAAGTTCATGGAAGGCCCTTAAGAAAAGGGAGATGAACCATCGACATCCAAATGTGAGAAGGAGCATGTGATGTGTGTACTGCTTTGATTTTGCTAATCTCTGTTNAATCTTGGAGAGGTACTTGCAGAGATACGTGGTTCGGGAAGGTAAGACTTCTAAGTGAGGGTAGGACCATGAATCTGTTGCAAAGCTAGCCATAAGGCCATCTTGCTAACTATTTAGATTGTGCTTAGGTTTCAGATATGTACCTTCTGGATTGATGCTCAAATGGTGAGTAGTACCGAGACCTGTCAGACAATTGTATATTCAATACGGGAAAAATACAATTGAAGAAAAACTTTCTTCTCCCTAATTTGGGCATGTAGGAAGTGGGAGAACCAGGCATTAGTTGACCTCTTCTACCTCTCAAAAGTACTTGTCATTTTGTTGCTAAAAGGCAGACCAGCTGCCTTGTCATCAGTTTTCTTCTGCTTGCATTGCTTTTACTTCTGTGGTGAGGTGATGACTCCAGTACAGCTGCTCTGTCCTGTGATTTTTAAGGCCACTTGACAAAGTGAGATCTGTTAACTGCATTACAGGGTGGCAGCAAACTTCATCTTAGTAAAAAACAGGGCAATGGACATGAGAAAGTAGAGTTACACTACATAACCTTTTACTCTACATCAGTGATGGATGTGAAACACCCAGTGGAAGATCTTGATCTCTTCTCTCAAGTAATCAAATGTAGCTGGATGAATAAAGCATGTGAGCAATCCAAGGATTTCACCTTTATGTAATCTTCATGGGCTGAAGGTGGAAACAATTTACCTGACTTAAATACAGGCTGATGTATAATCTGTGTCCATTTAATGGACTGACTGAGCTAGGCAGTATCTGTTGTTAATCTCTGTAATCTCCCTGAGGTATCTGGAAGGTGTTCTATCTTATCAAGAGATAAGCATGGAGTGGAGAGTGTGTTTGGAAGCAATGGGGAATTTTAATATGGCTTGTCATTTTAGGAAGACTGCATTATTACTGTAAGCTTTAGGGGTCTCTGGTGGAATTTGTATCTAACCTTCCAGATAATACCACTGTTACATTACTCTTAATCAGAGACAACCTGACTGTCTTGAGAGAGCACTAAACTGCACATGTGAAATTTATGTCAGTTTTTAAAATAAGATAAACAAGCCCTTTAAAACAAGCCAGATACTGAGCTTGAAATAACACTTCTGGGTATGATATTTGGCATGCTTTTGGGTATTGAGCTGTCCAGTATTGTTGAGCCAAGCTGTCCTCTTGTCCTCCCCATGCAGTTCTTGAAAATCCCGTGACAGTAACAATTGCAGGTTTGGATAAGTCATACTGACTGAGGCTGCAGTTGTCTTATTTTTTTCTTTCTGCTTGCTGTTTTCTTGTGTTAGAACTCATTTTTGTGGACCACTCATTTTTTGTGGATTTTCTCTCAGGGGCACTGTGTCCATATTTTATTTGATTTTGTTTGCGTTTACTGTAGATTTAAATACAACATTCTGTCTTGATTTATTTTCTGCTCTAGTTACTGGGGGGAAAAGCAGCTGTTGCAATAATTCCTTTTACTTAATATAGGAATTTTCTGGTAAACTAGGCAAAATTTAATCTTTATTGTCAATTTCAGTTACAAATTTAGTTCCTTTTGAGAAACTCTATATACTCCAGCCAATTCGCAGCTGAGCTTGAAAATACTGTGGGAAAAGTAAAACCTAGGCTAATGGCGTTGGGCAGAGCTGTTAGCCAGCTTTGACCATTAGGTATGTACCCTGTACCTGTCTGTCATCAAGGATTTGAAGAATAAATGTGGGCTTTCATTGGACTGTGATGGACACATGACACTTGGGGTAGTTGCAGGTCTGCCAGGTGGGAGAACAGTCTTGGATCCTTGTCTAAAAGTCAGTCTTTTGGGTAGAAGTTGAAGAGGCAGTGGAGAAGTCAGTGCTTTAGTAAGTGGATTAGGACCATGACTTTGGCAATAAGAAAGTTGGGAAATACTTCTTTTGAGTGGGATGCTTCAGGACGACAAATTGTCCTGAGAAACAGAAGATCTTGAGGGAAAGAACATCTAGAGATTCCAGAAGAAAGAGCCTGCCTCTTCTCTACTAGTGGTAAAAGTGAAAAAGAACTGGCAATTCGCCTGCAAAGGATGAAAAATGTAAGTATTAGCTGGTACGGTGTTCTGTATATTGGAAACCCAGCAACACCTATGAAGATTATTGTACTCAATGATCTTGGAGGTCATTTCCAACCTTGATGATTCTGTGATTCTGACATGTTACGGAGTAGATGTGAATGTGGTTAATTTGGTCTTGCTAAACTTGTGCAAAACACAGTTTCACTGAACAGAATGCTCTTAGGATGTGAAGGGTGAAGGAACAAAAACTGAAACTGAAGCTTTTTTGTGAACAATTTGTACTGTTGGTTTGGCTGAAGGTCAAGGACTAGTCAATCTCTTACAGACTTCAGTAGCAGAGAAGATGACTGAGAATGATTTTTCACCAAAACAATCACATATTTTTATTTTGTTGTCACGGAAGCTGTACTTCTGTCAAATTTTCTTAGAGCATAAGAAATAGAATATCCTGAGTTCAAAGGGATCCATCGGAATCATGGACTCCTGGTGCTGTGCAGGACCCCCCAATAATCTCACGAGCATGGGAGCATTTTCCTAACCCTTGAACTAGACAGGCTTGGTGCTGTGACTACTTTTTGAGAAGCCTTTTCCAGTGCCCAGCCACCCTCTTGGTGAAAGACCTTTTCCTGATACCCAGTCTAAACCTCCCCTGACTCAGGTTCATGCCATTTACTCAAGACCAGTCTCTGCCCCTCTGCTTCACCTTATGAGGGTGTTGAAGACCTCAGTGAGGTTTCTCCTCAGTTTCCTCCAGGTTGAACAGACCAAGTGACCTCAACTGCCCTTGGTAAGGCTTCCCCTCCAGACCCTTCACCATCCTTGTGGCCCTCCTTTGGATGCTTTCCAGTAGCTTCATGTCATTTTATATTGTGGCACCCAAAATGGCACACAGCACTGAAGGTGAGGCCACCCCAGTTCAGAGCAGAGCAGGACAATCCACTCCCTTGCCCGGCTGGCGATGCTGTGCCTGATGCACCCCAGGACAGGGTTGGCCATCCTGGCTGCCAGGGCACTGCTGACTCATGTTCAGCTTGCCACACACCAGGACCCCCATATCCCTTTGTGCGGCATTGCTCTCCAGCCTCTTATTCTGAGGTCTGTCCATACACCCTGGGTTGCCCCATCCCAGGTGCAGAATCTGGTGCTTGCCCTTGTAAAACTTCATACGGTTGCTGATAGCTCAGCCCTCTAATTTGTCAAGGTCTCTCTGCAGGGCCTCCCCCTCTGTCCTTGGAGTAGGCAGCTCCTCCCAATTTAGTGTCATTGGCAAACTTATTTAATATTCCTTTGAGTCCTATTTCCAAGACATTTATGAAGATGTTGAAGAGAAGTGGGTCTATTGAATTTTGGCAATATAAAAATTCTGTTACTGTGAAGAAGATAATAAATTTTCTAGAAACTTAATAAAACATTATACTAATGCTGGAAAGATGGAAACTGTGGAAAATTCCCACCCACCTCATTGTTGAGAACGAGAGCATTCTGCCTTGCCTGTTGGTTATATTTTATAGATATCTCTTAATGGCCTTGGAGTGTCCTCTTGCCAAACAGGAACAGGTCCGTCAGTTCCTTTGTGAAATACACATCTGCTTCAGGTACTTTACTTTTCGTCTGTGAGAATGCCAATCTTGAAGTGCTGTTTCCCTAAGCAAGGAGGTATGATCAGTGTTTTAGACAATGTCAGCCAGCGCTTTCTGAGGCATCTGGTTGGATCCATAGGCCTTAGTCTCTTACAAGGTAATTTATCCTTGCAGAATGGGGGTACTGCTTTATATCCCTATGCTTCTTATTCTTATAGTAAAATCTAAACTACAGTGTGTGACATGTGGAATAGCAATTCCAGAGGAAGAAAATACCTGTGGGGAGGAGGAGAAAGAGAGGTGATGAGGAAAAGACCCTTTTTTTTTGCATGGCATTGTATATTTTTGGTGTTTTTCTCTCTTTGTACTTTGCCGAGTGCTCAGGTGTAGAAATCTGGAGGTGAAGTTGTGTAGCTCCCGAGAATGGGAGCTCCTCCATGTTTTAGCTCCTCCATGGTTTAGCTCCATGCTAGGTAGGGGTCTCCCCCTGTAAAATAACCCGGTGGCAAGCTAAGGGAAGCTCACTGCCTTGATTTGCATCAGAGTTTATCCACCTGTCCATAACATTTCTGTAGTCTTGCACAGATGTGAGGTTCTAATGAGCTGTGGTGACAAACCTAACATTGCAGTACTTGCATAGGTCTTCCTTTCTGTCATGTGTTGATTGGAATGCATTCAATGATTAAGTTGCACTGCTGCTTACTAATGATATTTTTTTTATTTTTAATAACTTCTGGAAAAGGATTTAACTTGATTTAATTTTTAGTCCAAAAGCTATATCCCATAAATTATGTCTGGTTCTTAGTTTAGTTAGAACAGTTGGGTTTATGCTTGATGGAATCAATCAGCTCATCACCGCCTGTTTTGTAGTTAGAAAAACCTCATTTGATTCTTATGGTGAGTTTTTGTATCATTTAGCAGCACAGCAGCATCACAAAATTGCTTCTGTTTCTATTCACAGTAGAGCAAAAACATGCATTTGCTTTTCCAGCTGTGACATGAAAACATTCAAGTTTTGAATCAGAAGATGTGAAGTAAGTGAGAGTCATGGTACAGTTCACTTTCTGCTCTGAGGCACCTTGTTGATTTCATCTCGGTCTCCCTGGTGACTCCACTTACTATTAAGTCATAAGCTAGCCTAGGGCCTTCCTCTGTTATTTCTGCACAAACGGAATGGAATTTCAGCTTCATGGCCAAACAAGATGCATTGTGACTGTATCCCGTGGTTAGAATGCTTATTTATATTCAGTGAAGCTTAGCTTAGAGAAATAGGAAATAGGAAAATACTGTCACTCTGCTCCCAGAAGATGTGTTGAACACTAACATGAGGATCAGGCTAATGGTTTGCAGAAGAATATGGGAACAACAAGAGGGTAGAATTATATTAGTGTATTTGAAACTCAAGTCTTCTATCTCGTAGTAAAGGCATTTGGAATAGAATTTTTCAGTGCAAAACATAGGATACAGGGATAGACATTTAAAAATAATTAGTATTTTCCTTCAGATAGCTTTTCAATTAAAAGAAGAAGTTCTGACTGTGTGATATGTGTCCTGATCTTGCTGAGGCAATGGTATGTGGTGTCTGACTCTGTACCTGTGTAAGTTATTCTGTAATCACACTTGCCCTCATTGAAAAAAAATAGGTGAACACTGACCTTTCTGGATATAACCAGATCAAACAAATTGGTTCCTTGAATGTTTAAGCACTTGTGCATCAAGGATGGTGTTCTGTATGAGGTTTTTGGACGTGGGTGAGCTAAAGATGGTGTCATCTTTATTATTATCTTCAGACTTGAATGAGAGGCCATGTGTGTTACAGAAACCACCTGCGTAAGTAGAAGAGCATCCTGTCTATTGCAGAGAAATAAAAAATGTTTATGAAATTCTTTCAGACTCTTACAGCAGCACATTTACCTTTGTAAGAGGTTTTAGTTTAGATTGTTTATGGTAAGTGGTACTACTTCTTCATCAGTATATTAAGAAGGTGGTTTCCTGAGTTTATCCCATGTATTATGGTAGGAAAAGAAAGTGTAGCAGAATGATGCTCCTTGTCTTTAGAAGAACAGACTTAAACTTCTTAAGTCAGATTGTAGATTAGATCCCAGGAGAGGTAGCTGTGGAAAGGTCTGAGACAGTTTTTTGATTGTCAAGAACAGCCTACTTTGGGCATAATAACCACATGTTTTGAAGTTCACAGACAGAGGGGATGTGTCAGGGGTCCACATGGTTGAATGGGTATCTCCAACTGACCTCAAGTGCAAAAAGCACTCATACACCAGTGGAAGGGGGATGGGCTGCATGAAAGAAAAAAACATTTCTCAGATGGTGTAGGAGAGCCAAACTCAGCTGGAACTGAAATTTGTGGTAGATGAGAAGGGCAGAAAGGGCTGTTATAGCTGCTTAAGCAGCAAGAGAAATCTAAGGAACATGAATCAGGTGGTAGACCTAGTGAGACAGGAAATAGAAAAGGCTGAGTAGCATTTTTTGCTCTTTCTGTACTGATGAGATCTGCTGTCAGGTCTCCTAAGCCTATGTACACAGAACCAAGTTTGAGCCACAGTAAAGAACAATTGAGTTAAAGACTTCTTAAACAATCCAGACTTACAGAGAAGGTCATGGGACTGAGTGGGGGGCATCCAGTACTGCTAAGGATACCGGTCAATGTCACTGTGAAACCTTTCTCTATGACATTTAAACAGTTGTGATGCCTCAGTGAACTACATTATGACTAGAAGAAGACATACATCACAGCTAGCCTGAAGAAAGGTAAGATGGATTTGGGGAATTTGAATCCTAATTGAAGTCGCCAAGGAGATCATGTCAGTCTTCCTGGAAATAATTTCTAGGCTCATCACGAAAAGGTGATCAGGAAAAGCAACCACAGAATTACCTGTTCAGATTGCACCTGACCAACCTGATTGCCTTGTACAATAATGTGATTAACTGTGTGGATGTGGAGAGAAGAAAATATGTGACACAACCTCTTTGTATCTGAAGGGGAGAAACATAACTGGATTGGTAGAATTCCAGTGGGTGGAAAACTGGCTGGACTCGTGGGTTCAAAGAGTAGGGGTTCAAATAGTGGCTGGTTAGGCATGACGTTCCTCAGGGTTGTGAATTGTTAACATTTATTGTCTTCATCAATCACCTAGAAAATGGGATGGAATATACCCTCAGGGCATTCACAGGTGACATGAAATTGGGGACGGAAATGATTGATTAACTGGAGGTCAGGACTGGTACTCAGCGGCACAAGTGGTTGAAAAAGCAGGCTGATGGGGACCTTCTGAATTTCAGCAAAGGTGTTGAGCCGTGCACTTGGAAGGATCAACAACAGATACATTAGGGATTGACTGGCTGCAAAGCTTTCTTGCAAAGCAGGATCTCAGAAGTCTGGTGGACAAAAAGTTGAAGAAAAGTTGGCAGGATGCCCACTGCAGCAATGAAAGCTAAGCCCATGCTGTGCAGCATTAGGAATGGTTTAATTGAGGGAATTCATTAATCCCCTCAATTCAGCACTTAGGAGATGGTGCCTGGAGTGCTTTGTGCAGCTTGGGCTAAAAAACACAATAAAGATGCAGACATAGGGGAAGGAGTTTAGTGGTGAGCCACTGAGACAGTTGTGGAAGCACATTATATTCAAAAGGAGAATATTCTGTGAAATTGTGTTGGTTTGTCTTGAAGAAGGAATGGCTTGGAGGAGGGCTTTCTCTTTGTGGATTTTTATTGGGTGGTTGTAGAGAATTCAGGCTTCTGGAGGTACAGAGGAAAAGGATAAGGCTGAGTGGGCTGATGTTGCAGCAGGAGAAGTTCTGAGTAGGAATATTAGGAAAGATTTGACAGAGAAAGGTTAATTGCTGGAGGAGGCTGCTTAGAGAGATGTGGAGACTGGAGATGCCCAAAGCTTGACTAGACAAGATGGAACAATGTTATCTGACTTATAAGTTTGCTCTCATCTGAGCAGAAATGTGCACTAGGCAGTCACCAAAGGTCCCTCCCAGCATTGTTCTATGGGGCCATTAGCAGCATAAACATCTTCTAGGAAGAGTCAAAATAAAGTGATGAAAAGAAAGCCATAAGGCAAAAAACCCAAACAGTCAAAATTACAGAATTGAAATAAAAAAACACGTGAGGAAGAAGAGTTGGTTGTATCTGAGATCCTGTAATTTTCAAATTTAAATACAATGAGATATTATACGTTGGTGTAAAATTTATGACATATCTTACCCTTCTTTGAGGCAGGGAGAAATGCCATATTAAGCTGCTCACTGTTAGCCACAATTAATTATAAATCAATGTCTGGAAACAATAAGAATGTAGAGCACATTTCTTGCAAAAAAAAAAAAAAAAAAAAAGAAAAGGACACAAAGAAATGGAACAAAGGAGAATTAGAGCTCTTATGCAGTTATGAACAGACTGAATTTTCTGTATGGAAAGATGCATGATTGTTTCTTGTTTTACAGGATATAAATTTTAGGAGAAGCGTGGACAATGTCTCCCTAACCCCCTTTCATTTCCTCATGGATTGCATCTATTTTAGGATGTTAGTCAGCCATTGTTAATTCCCATGTGAGGTCAAAAAAAGCAGATTAATTTGATACTGTGTTAGTAAACTGGCTGGGAGTGGTTACAGAGAAACTGAAAGCTGTTCCATAGGAGGTATTGGAGTCTGAAAATCCAGTCCCCAAAATCCTGGTTATATCTTGCTGCTCTTGTGTCTTCTCAAGGAAAAATGAAAACAAAGTTGTACATGTTACATACTTCCATGTATTGTAAATCTGGCTGTAAAGGTTTATGAAGTTAATTTGGTTAGTTGGTACTGTGATGTAATCAAACAGGAAAAATTATTATATCCTCTGTCAACTAGATTTTTCTGTCTTTTGAAATTATAATTCAGGAAGATTGAGGCATTGAAAAATGACAGTATTTGGTGGGCACAAATGTTTAAAACCATCTTCACGGCCCTGAAAGAAGTGACCTGCAGCAGTTGGCTGGCTAATCTAGGCACTTGTGGCCAGACATTAAAATTCTTCCTCTTTTCTTTTCTTAACCAAAATATGTTTTTGATGGCTAGCAGTACATTTTTTAGTTAGTTATTTAGTTTAGTTAGTTATTTCACAGTTAGTTAACTGTGATCAGTCTGAACTTTTTGTAGCTCCCATTTGAAAAACACTGAGATAGACTTTAACAAAATAACTCTAAATTAGGCTTTCATAAGGAAAATTTTTATTAGTTGTTTATCTTAGACTTATGAAATGTACTGCATCTGATATGTTTCAAAAGTGATATGATAAAATAATATTAAAAACGGAATAAATTTTAAAAATTCTATAAATTGTAAATGGAACAGTAGATAATTGAATGAAATAGAGCAAGAAAGACTACAACAATAAAATATTTAATAATTATGTAGTATAATGGAAAGGAAGAAGGCGAATTGCAAGGCAGATAGCAGGATAATGAGATACTGACAGTAGGAGATTAAATAAATATTGCTTACTGAATATGACTTCAGGTCCAGTTACTGAGCATTACAGTAAGTATAATTTTTAATGTATATTTTATTGAAGTGTTTTTCAAATGCTCTTAACAGACATTTGCCTTTGTAATTTACACTGATTTCAGTGGGATCCACGTTCAGCCTTTCCTAAGCACTTGTAAAAATTCCTTACGTCCTCTCTGGGTACACCCGGGCATCTTAAAATACTAAAATACATAAAAATCATTGCAGTAGCGAGAAATTTTGTTGTCCAGTGAAAGACATCCTGGTGTTGGTGTGTGTTCTGTAGCTGAAACGACACAGACTTTGTAAGCGGGTACAGTAAAAACGCCACAGGCGGGTATCCACAGTGAAGCGCTCTTGTCTCTTTGTTAGAAGAAGCATGCTGTGTTTTCGGGGGCAGGATCGTGTCGTGGACCGGCGGATAGAATTCCCGATCCAGTATCCATACGTGTGCTGCCCAGGCTGGGCCACGCGGGGGCAGCCTGAGCCTGCTGATGGGCTCGGCCTCCGGCGCTTCGGGCGTCTCGGCTTTCCCCGCGCTGTGACACTGCTAAAAGAACTGTTGAGTTTTTTCGGTCAGTGTCAAGTGACTACAGCATTATTCAGTAGGGGCTGAGTAGTAGGACCATGCTAATAGAGAAAGTAGTAATGAAAGGTAAGTGATACAAGCTTTTAAATGGCTTCTGCTCTGATGCAGAGTATTTCTCATTTGCAGAGCAGCATTCATCACTTCAGCATGGTTTACATTGGCTTTTTTCAGAGTTTTAGCTTCTAATTAGCTTGATACAATCTTAAGAGCTTCAGTGTGTTAGTTTAGGAAGAAAAGTGTTGCCGGTGTCCTTCAGCATCATGCATTGATTGCCTTCGAGAATTCATTACATACACTCATGTTTATATGAACTTGATGTTTCTAGAGGGCCCTTTCCAAGAATTATCAATGTCAGTGCTACAAAGATGACATGCATTTCATGTTTTGAAGGTGGCATGTGTAAAAACTTATCTTCACATCTTATATAGTGAGATATTATATCATCATATATATATATGTTATATAGTCACTGCAGGCACATAAAACATAGATGGTTGCATAACTCTTTACAACAGAAATCCTACCTTTGTTGTCTCATGATTCAGACAAGCACTGGATTGGAGCAGTGTATCATTACATTTCTAGAACTGTATCAGAAGCCTTAGCAGAAAGGGGTCACTGAAAAACTCTGAGTAATAACTCAAAATAGCTTAACAACCACTTAGCTGTAATTATAGAACAATGCAATCCTTTTTTCAGAAATGCTTTGGATTTATGCACAATTCTATAAAAGCCCTTACTGAATAATGCTGTAGTCACTTAACATTGACTGAAAAATCAGTTATTTTAAATCATTCTTCAGGTAAAGTGTTGCATTTCAGTTAGGAGGAGCATTAAGGTACAAAATGGGGACTGAATGCCAAGTATTGTCAAGGGTATTCTGGATCTCACTGGCTCTTTCATTTTGCTGTGAGCTGGTGGTTTTTTTTCTTTTATTCTTTTTGTAGTATTTTTCCCCTTCAAGTGGGATTCTTGTATCTGATTCACTAGCTCCTTCCATATGTTTTCATTTAGACTACAACTGGTCCCATGCATGCCTGAAAAACTTACTGAAGCAGGAACCAATCCTGTGTATGTCATGGACAAACACTTCAATTAACCCAGCTCACAAGATGAGGTCCTTGAACATTCTTCTAGTCAGAGGCACCCATTTGTTTGCAAAAGCATAATGAGTATATGTGGTGTTGAATAAATCAATCCAGATTAAGGGAAAAAATAATCCAGGAGTGCTATCTTTAGGTTTGCTGCAGACCTATATAGGAATGGAAAGCATAGTAAAAAAGTGTTTTGCAATTCTAAAATAGAAAGTTGTAGCAATAAATAATGGAAACTAATGAGAGGATTTTTACTTAAAGTTACACTGTTTCATCGCCTGTTAATATCCTTTTCAGTCTGAAAGAAAACCATCTGTATTCTCTGTATTTTTTCCTAGTAGCTGCGTATGTGTGTATGTCTCTGCATTGCTGTTGTTAAAACAGAGAAACCAGCAACATAGGACTTTTTCATGGAATCACAAAACAGATGAGACCCTTAGCACAGTATGTGTCTCATTTCAAATTTAGGCTGCCTGCTCTGAAAAGGTGAAAATGAAGTAGAGGATTTCTGAATCTTAATATTCAATTCAAAATAATTTTTAGAACACTATTTTCAAGATGTAAATTGTTTTAAAGAATCTTAATATGTAATTACAAATCTTTTAACAATACGTTTTTTCAAGAAGTACATTGTTTTAAGGGTTTCATTATTTTAAAAAAAGGAAAAAAAAAGATAGTGAAAACTGGTAGGTATAATCTGGCCCTTGTATTGAGTTTGCATACCAGGTTTTGGTAGTGGGGCTGTTTGTGGTGTGCCAGAAACTTCCTTGTATTCAGCAGAGCCAGTCCCAGGCAGCTCCAAGATGTATGTGCCCCTGGACAAGGCTGGGCCAATTAGAAGTGATGGTAACATTTCTGTGGTAAGTTATTTAAGAAGAAGAAAAGAAAGTTATTGTACAGTTGTAATTGTGGCCAAAGAAGAGCAGAGTGAGAGGATCAACAGCCCTGCAGACACCAAAGTCACTGGAGAAGGAGAGGCAGGAGCTGCTCCAGGCACCAGAGCTGAGATTCCCCTGCAGCCCCTGGTGCAGACCATGGTGAAGCAGCTCCATGGGGATGCAGAGATCCAGCTGCAGCCCCTGGAGGAGCCCCATGGCAGAACAGGTGGATGCCTGGGGTCAGGAAAGCTAAGGCACAGCTGAAGTTAAATTTTACAAAAGGCATGAGAAATACTAAGGCCTTCCATGAGTATGTTGGTCTGGAAAGAAAGATACCATTCCACACAACCCTAACAAGACAACTGACATGGAGACACTTGAGGTGTTCAAGAACTGCATTGCCTCAGTTTTCACTGATAATTCTCTTCCTGCTGTTATCAAGTCCCTGCATGTCAAGGGAGGAACTAGAGGAGTGAATTCTTATCTACCATAACACCATCTAAAGGTGTGGTAGATACATCTAAAGCTCAACACCATCTAAAAAACTAAAAATATGGGAGAGAATGAGATGCATCCTAGAGTCCTAAGGGAACTAACAGGTGTAATTGCTAATCCAAAAGCTCAATGCTCAAATAGAAAGAAATACTGAATGCTGTCCCTCAGGAGTCCATATTGGGACCAATACTATTCAATATATTCATATCAGCATAGACAGTGGGAGTGAGTACATCCTCAGCAAGTTTGCAGGTAACACCAAGATGAATAGAAGGCCAGGTGCAAGGTCCTGTATCTGGGTCAGGGCAGTGACCAATATCAGTATCTGTAGGGAGGTGACTGGATTGGTGGCAGCTCTCAAGAGAAAGAGTTGGCCATATTGGTAGATGGAAAATTAGGTAGGAGCTATCAATTTGCACTTGTAGTGTAGAAAGTTAATTATACCCTGGGGTGCATCACAGTGGGTGTGGTCAGCAAGTAAGGGAGTGATTCTTGCCTTCTGCTCTTGTGTAACCTCACCTGGAGTACTGTGTCCATCTCTGGAGCCCCCAGCACAAGAAAGACAGGGATCTGTTGGAGTGGGTCCAGTTGATGGCCACAAAAATAATCAGAGGGCTGGAGCATCATTCCTGTGAGGAAAGGCTGAGAGAGCTGGGGTTGTTCAAGCCTGGGAAAGAGAAGGCTGTGGGGAGAACTTACAGCAATTTCTCGATATATGGAGATGGGTTAGCAGAAAGACAGAGAAAGGCTTTCTGAAATTGAAAGAGGGTAGATTTAGATTGGACATAAGGAAGACATTTTTTACAACAAGGTTGGCAAGACACTGAAACAGGTTGCCCAGAGAAGTAGATGCCCCATCCCTAAAAGTCTTTAAGATCAGGTTGGATGAGGCTTTAAGAAGCTTGATCTGGTGAAAGATGTCCTTGCCTTGGGCATGGGGTTTGGACTAAATGAAGTATTAAGGTCTCTTCTAATGCTACCCAGACTATGATTTTGTGTTATTTGCTGGGAACAACTCAATTTCCTACCTGTATCTTGTGATTGTCCATCTGAAAAGGTACAAGACTGTACTTTCTTTTTCTCATTGGAATATGCCAATCATATTGGAATATGACTGGGCTTCAGTAGATAATTTTTTTTCACAGGCTAGGTCAGATGCTTCTTGATTTTATCACCCATACAGCAAAGATCAGCCTTCAATGAGCATTTATGGAAGCAGAGTTTAGTCCTTGAATTAATAATATGTGTGGAAAGTCAACATGACTGAATCAAGCATGAGTCAGAATTAGCAAAAATGTTAATGGGGTTATATTCCCACCATATTGCTCAGTATGTCTGGGCTGTGACTGCCTTAGTTAGAACAGTGTCGACTCAGGTTTCCTCAGCTTTGAAGTAGTACTAGAAGGAAGTCAATGTATTAGAAGTACTGTCTGTGATTGTGACTAAGGAACATATTTTTTAATAAGCTGCTTAATGAACTGCAAATGTTTGCATTTTCTTCCTTAGATTCTACTTTAGATTGACTAAATGCAAGCTGCAGGAAAAAAACCCCAAACCACACATAGGTTTAGATTTGGCACTTTCAATCACTCTAATAGATTATTGTTCTGCTGCAGCTCACTTTATTTTTACATTTTCACAGAGAAGAGATATGGATGAGAGATGGAAAGTGGAAAATTAATTTGGGAACAGTCTCTTTTAATTCTTCTAGGACCTCTGAAAGCATTATAAAGGCAGTGAATCCCTAGGGAAATACAATGCAGTTTTGAGACGCCTGGCAATCACGGAAATAGGAGAGTCATAAGAAGCAGTGCCTCTGTATGCTGACCTGAAGAAGGATTGCTTAAAGTTCTGGCTTCTCTCCCATGAAAAAAATAAGTCAGAAAGCCACAGGTCTATTTTCTGTCTTTCTGGAATGTGTAAATTTCCATGCTGCTGCTTCTTACTGTCTCATTTTTGAAAAGCTCTGACTTTGTCTGTACTCTAGTGGTTTCAAGAGTTCATAGCTAAAACTTAAAGACACCAGACTTCCTTTTCTTTCCCCAGACTTGCACCACTGCTTGCCATTCTTTTAAGTATGCTCTGAATCAAGGAACTTGGACCATACTAAGCCTCACTCTCTTATAGGAAACTGTTTCCTATAAGATGATTAACATTATTTTAAAGTGGAAATATTTATATTTGGTTAGATTTTATCACTGACTGATAATTTCAGGAATCAGTTTTTCACTAGGCAGCCTTTGGGTTCAGTATATCTTTAAAAACATAAAATACTTTTTCTTATCCATGTTTGAGGTAATTTTGATATCCAGCTATTAGCTGATTTGTGAGTTTTGTATTTGGATACAGCAGATTGCTTCTGTGGGAAAATAGACTTCATTCTTCCATCATATCCTGTTGCCAGCTTTCATGAGGCTATATTTGTAGAAGTGTCACAAAAAATAGGCACTTAGAGGTAGAAAAGTGATTTCAGCTTAGAAAAGTTCTTTGTAAGATATTTAGAATGTAGCTCTGCTAATGAATGAAAATAACCAACACCATAATAACACTAAATCCTCACAGGAAAAGGAGACAGAAAGGAGACAGAATTAGCTTAATAAGATATTTGTCTTGCTTCTAAGTGGAAGTTAGAGACTTGCAATAACAAGATTGTTAGCAAGGTTAAGGCTTTTTGCCTATTACAATATGGCTGCTTTTTCCAGAACAGAGCAGTTAGCTCTTGTAAATAGGACTCTTAAACACACATGAAAACTATGGCTTATTTTCTCTTTATTCTTAAAGCTGCTTTACTGTGAGCATTAATGTATTCTTATTCACCAAAGTATCAGGTATTACTATGAAAGCTAGGTGTGTAATGTGGTATTAGTTGCTTCATTGCTAGTTTCTGTTTATACAATTGGAATTAGTTGGAGGTATTTCAAAGATGTGGGTGAGAATGCTGAGCTTAACTGAAACATTTTGGTTAGCTATATGTAAAAAATAAATTAGTGTAGGCTTCCCTACATGGTTTCCTGATATACCTGGGCATTAGAGGGAATAGTTAGTCAATGCTTCAATTCTCAACCTCTCTACCACCACTGGCAATGTAGTGTCAGTGATAAAATTTGCCAGTCTGTTTGATAGAGGTGAATTGGTTTTGGCTATCTGTTCAGGGATGAAGTCACTAAAAGGAGTAAGGAAAGAAACAGTAAATTCCTCTGGGCTTGAATGTAGAGATTGGAAGGCTCAGGGCAGCATGCAGAAGCCTGTGTCAGACTGACAAATGTCCTTGTAAGGCAGTTTATGTGGGTACCCCGTCTAGCAATAATTGGGATGAGCCAGATGTGGGGTTGGGAGCTGGAGCAGGCTCTGATCCAAAAACTAGGAGTTAGAGCAGCTTGGTGGTGCTGCTCTGAATTTGAGAACAAGGACTGTCTAATTTATGGAAGTCCTTTTTAATCCCTGGTGAACAGCAGAGAATCAGAAGGTTGCAAAGTGCTCTCAAGTCATTTTAACATCCTTTCCCATTGTGTTTTGTTACTTTTGGCAGATGCTGCATCATGCCTTAGAGGAGCTGTACTGCATCTTGCTCTCTTTCTAAGGTCACCCTGTATCTGCCTGTGTTATCATTGTTTTGACAGCAACTTTCTGAAAGCACATTTCTGTAAATGAAGTCCAGCGATAGTGAGAAAAGAGATTGTGACTGAGATATTCCAGTAAGACTAATGGTAACTGTGTTTTCTAATCTGGGGAAGAAATTTATTCCCTTTTTATGCTGGCAGAAATGAAAGAATTCTGTAATTGAGGGAAATATTCTTTCTATCTGTATGACAGACCATGACAGGTGCTTTTCTACAGACTCAAGTGAAAGCACTAGGCAAAGGTGCTTTGAATAAATGAATAAAACATTAGAGCTAAGGTTTACTGTATGGTTCTGATATGAAAATTTGTTCATAGTATTTCCTGAAAATTAATGAATACACAGGAAGCAGAGCTGATTCCTGATTGCTCATACATAGTGCAATTGCAAGGTTTGAATAAACAAAATAATTAACAAGCTTTAGTGTTACAGGAATAAGAGTAACATTTGTTTATCGGTATTACAGCTATACTCCTACCATCCTGAGGCTGAAATTCAGTTAGACAAAAGCTGGTCTCATCCCTCTGACATGTTATTTTGAGGGCTCCATGGATCATGGTTGTTTGTTTGTACTGATCCCACTGTAATGAACTGCCTTGTTTTTGTTATCCAGTGCTGTGAGCCATCTATACCAGAATTCTGCAAATGTTTTTTTTGTTTTGTTTCCTTCTGTTAGTTATGCTTTTGAAGCAGACCACCTGGCTTCTGATGTATAATTACAAGAATTGTGTTTATTGGTTTATTGTGCTAAATAGATTTGATGCCCCAGCAATTATTTTGTTGGGTCTGAACTATTTCCCTTAGTAAGGCTGTGTATCATTAACACAACATCAGAAACAGAGTCAGCCTCCACTGACAGAAGGTAATTTCAGCTCACATCTTGGTTTTCTTCCATGGAAAATTTTGCATCCTTTACAATCAAGACGTAACCTTCACCTAAGTTCTGTAATTAGTTTCTGCCTTTAAACTGAGTATTTGTAAAATGGGAATAAGTAGTTAGGATAGGTAGATGGATAGATAACCCAATTAATAAATAATTGGGTTATATAAGCATCTTGTGAGAGTTACCATGACTCTTCTATCAGAACTGTCAGATCTTCCTTTCAGTGCATTGTTCTTATTATAAAAATGTGAGTTTAACTGCATTATATTTTTCATAACCATATTTTAATTCCATTAAGACAGTTTGTTTGCTCACAATGAGGAGACCAAATTCAGAAGTAACTTCTTTTTTTTTCTCATTGCTGATATTTTTTTACATCATGTAGTGATCTAATACAGCGACATATTTAAAATCTCTTGAAATCCTCTTAAAGTGGGAACTCTAAAATGGGCAAAAATAATTGACTATCTTGTTAAGATTGAATGTGTCTTCCATACATATGCATAAACTGAGTTCTGAATGTGAACTTAGATTTTTTTATTAATTATGTATGGTTGGGTTTTTTGTTTTAAACTGCTCCACTTTTTTCCAACTTAGGAAAATTCGGTGTTTCATGAGAAGTTGCATGATATCCAATTAACACCAAACTTAAATTAGTCTAAATGAAGAGAATTATAAAAAATAAAGTAAGAGGATGTTGGGTAATTGTGTTGAGGGGTGATTCTTTGTAACATTAAGCCAGTCCTACTCAAACTGATGAGATTTTAAGGTGCATCTGTAATATCCAACAGCTTCTTCTCACAGAGAAGGAGGAATACTCACTCAGAACACAGTCACCTTAGGAATCACTCTTGGTATTACTCTTTCACATTTATTCAGTGAGCCTATCATGGCTCTGTGATCCTCCAGTCAAGTGTAGGGTATGACCTATTTTGAGAAACATCAGTCAGAAATGTTATGAACTCAGGCAAGGACTGCTGCTCATGCTTACTCTGACATAGTGTTCCAACACAGGAAATGGCATGGTGACTTTTAAGGAGTGGTTGAGTAATATGACTTCCTGTGCTTTGTTTTCATTAGTGGAGGCCAAAAACGCACTCACTCTAGCTTTACTCACAGAGCCTTTCATACCACTGATGACAGTGAAACTGCTGCTTGTGTTTTAAATGTTCCTGAAGAAAAATATTTGACAGACATCTAAATCACTGTGCCAGTTGAATCTTCTAAAATATGTTAGGTATCTCCACATAGTAGTGAATTAGATGAGATTTGGGAAACTTGATGGGACACACTTGAGAATTCAGTTTGTAATACTACTGTTGTTGTAAGCTTTTTATTTGCTTCCCAATTTTAAGTCCTACAGTCGTATATGTTTTTTCCAGGTATTTTCCAAGACATCACAGTTTGTTACATTAACCCTCATTTCTTTGTGAATCTGTCATGTCCATATTTCACTGGTCTTCTCAGTGTGTAACTTAGTGCCTAGAGTAGCACTGATGAGTCTTTTAAGCAAGAGAATCATGCAGAAGATAGTAAGGGATGTTTGGGGTTGTGTTTGTTTGATGGTTTGGTTTTGGTTGGGGTTTCTTTTGTTTGTTTTGGTTTTGGTTTTGTTCTGTAAAAAAAGCTCTAATGAGCTGGTGAGGCACTGAGAAGGCCATTCTAACTTTGACTCAGATTTTCTATGTTCCCCTGGGAAAACCACAGACCTCTAGAGGTGCAGCTATGAGATTTGTTTTCCGCCAAAACCAACAGTTCATGTGCCCCATGTCATGTGATGTGCTAGCCACCTCAGTTGTGCTGGTACAGCTGAGAGTACAAGTCCAGAGCATTTTAAGCCTCTTCCTCCTCTGAACTGTCACAAATTTTACCTGCTGCTCTTCATGCCAGGAGGGGAACTTCCAGGATTTGAAATGCCTGAGGCTGCTGTGGCACCATACTGCTACCTTTGCCTCAGGTGTAGACAATAAATAATACACGTTATATAAGTCTGTGTAATTTCCTATTTCTGTAAAAACTACAAATACTGGAGTAAGAGAGGAGCATTAAGACTCACTAGATGATATGTTATTGGTAAAGCAATGTGAAGATGACAAATGATAGCCTATTTCTCATCTATTCGCTAGTTGTTCATGAAAAGATTTCATAGAATCATAAAATGGCTTGTGTTGGAAGAGCTGTTAAAGACCGCATGGTTCCAACCACCCTGCCGTGGACAAGAACACCTTTCAGTAAAAAAGGTTGTTCAGAGCTCCATCCAGTCTGGCCATAAACACCTCCAGGCATGGGGCATCCACAATTTCTCTGTACAACCTGTTCCAGAGCCTTACCACCCTAACAGTAAAGAATTTCTTACTAATACCTGATCTAAACTTACTCTCTTTCAGTAGAAGCCATTGCTCCTTGTTCTGTCACTACATGCCCTTGTAAACAGTCTCTCCATCTTTCTCGTAGGTTCCCTTCAGGTGCTGGAAGGCTGCAATTAGGTCATCCTGAAGCTTTTTCTATTCAAGAGTGAACAATTCCAATTCTCTTAGTCTGTGCTCATAGGAAAGATGCTTTATCCCTTTGATCAGCCTGGTGGATTCCACTGGACTCATTCCTACAGGTCTCTGTCTTTCTTCTGCAGGGGACCCCAGATCTGGATGCAGAGTTCCAGGTGGGGTCTCTCACCAGGGCAGAGCAGAGGGGCAGAATCCCCTCCCTGCCCTGCTGCCCACGCTGCTTTGGATGCAGCCCAGGACATGTTTGGCTCTCTGGGCTGGGAGTGCCCATGGCTGGGTCATGTCCAGCCTCTCACCCACCAGCACCCCCAAGTCCTTCTCCCCAGGGATGCTCTCCATCTGTCCATCCCCCAGCCTGTGTTGGTACCAGAGGTTGCCCTTACTGAGCACCTTGCACTTGGTCTTGTTGAACTCATGAGTTTCCCATGGGCCCAGTTCTTGAGTTTGTCCAAGCACCTCTGTATAGCACTTGGACAAGCTTTTTTTAAAGTGTCTAATGTTTTTATAATGCCAGATTCACTGTTAATATTTGGGCCACTCATAAACTACAGATTCCTTGCAGACCCATTTTTTGTTTTGTATTTTCATTGTCACTTTGTATGTCATTAAGTGAATTATCTTTTGGGTCATAGCATAAGGGAAGAGGAAAGAATTACATCAGCTTCCTGGTTCCTTGTATTTTTCTGAAGAAAGTGAAAACTTTCATCGGAGAAGAATCAGGACAAAAGCACTGTTGTCTGATGGATCAGGTGCGTGGCTGGGTAAACTAGAACTAACCTAATATTCTAATTTTGTTTTTTATGGGATTTTGAGTAATTTACACCATCCTTTTTGTGTACCATCTCCAGCCACAGTGAGGTTCTTAACTCCTTGTTAGCAGGGCCTGTCTCTCTTCATAGATCATGCAGTGTGCTGTGCAAGAGGGGCAATGGTATCTGTCTGTCTGTCTATACACACATTGCCATAATGAATACCTGATTGCTTCCTGGAAACTCGGTCACTGTTTTACTTGATGATGACTGGTAAAGTAGTACTAGTGTCAGGTTAGATTGAAATCTTAGTTCCTTGTAAACTATTTCAATGCAAGATCAGTCACAGAGACTGCACCTGGGTAAAGCTCTACCTTATTTACTTGACTTTTTTCAGTTAAATAGCTTTGGTTGTTTTCTCAAGCCTCATCTGTTCTTACTTCCCTTATTTAAGATGAAAGTCGTTTCACTGATTTTTTTCCTTCAGAGATCTGGAAAAACCAGTGAACTCTGCTTTCCATTGAGGAGAACTGACTGTGGCATCCACGTGCAAGTCCTGATCCAACTAAGTGTGCACTTCCTAAATCAGTGGTAAACTGCGCTTAAAATGAAACAAATGCCTTTCTGGATTGAAGTTTTAAATGTGAGAGTAATTTTACCTCAGAAACTCTTTTCCTTAAAAAAGAAAAAGATAATTTTATTTTTCAAAGAAGATCTCTAGAAACTTTTGAATAGATCTAAAGTTCAGATTTCTTTGGTTAGCTCAATCATTGTGAACATTTTTGCTTTCATTTGGCAATGTGAAAGAATGTGTCACTTAGCCTTTTTTCCTTTTTTCCCTCAGGGAGCAATAATGTAATATACTGTACATCTTGAGGTTATGTCTTGCCTGTCAGAATTTGTTCTAGATCACTAGTTTGCCTGATGCAAGATGGGGTCAAACCACATATCAGTGAAAAGTGTCTCAGTTGCCAGCTGCAGTAAGAAAGCTAATATGCAATAGGAAAGAAATGTGTTAAATCAAGCCAGATTCTTAATATTTTTGTAGCTCTTTGGAGCTAATTTCTGAATGAAGACAAACCTTTTTTAAAGCATATTCTATGAAAGAAAAATTCTAATTTTCATTTCACGCATGGAACAGTCGTTGCTCTCGTGCCCTCAGCTGTTTAAAATGAGCAGGATGGCTTTCATATTTCTCCTTATTAGCTAATAATGGAGAGAAATACAGAAAGCAAAATTTTTAGGGGCTAGAAAGGAGGAAAAAGAAGTTAAGATATTTCTCAAAGAGAATAACGCTGGAGACATACTTGTGCTTGCTATACTTTCTCACTGCAAGTGAGAGTTACTGGACACATGTGAGAAAGACTTAATCTTCTTTCTGGCTTCTGGACATCTTTGCAAAGGTGATCCGATGTGCATTGGTGTCTCCACATCTGTGGAAAAATTTGACTTTTAGAAAAGTAGTTTCGTGTGGACAAGGTTAACAAAGCAAAGGTTGAAGAGAGTAAATAATTCTCTGACTTCTGATTGAGAACTACTGTCTGGCCACTTGAAGTGATATCCTGATGTTGTCTTTCAAATACAATAATAAAGGCACAAAGACAGAAGTCCTTTTTTAGAATTTTGTTTTCAGAACTGATGGTAGATACATCTTACATGCATTTGTAAAAAGAGGGAAGTACAGTGTTTTTGTTACATGTAGGTGGAGCAGTGCAACCGATGATGGAGCTAATAGTACTTTCCTGTGCACCATAACTGCATTTGTGGACAAATAGTCACCAGAAAATTTTAATTATAGGTTTTCTATTTCTAGTGATATACTATACTGTTACTATTCTTGACATCAAACTATAAAAAATAAGGCTGTAAAAGTCACAGTAATTTACGCAACTCTGCAAGTTGTTCCTAGTACTGCATAATATTCATTATAATTTATCTAGGAGGATATAAATTCAACCCAGTGCTCCACAACTTCTTTGGGGACCAGATTAATGGGAGACAGGGAATATATTAGAGGTTTTCCTTTCCCACAGAGGGAATTTGGCAGGGAGAGAACTGCAGTGTGTCTGCCTGTTTTCTGTTGAGCTGGTTCTGGCTCGCTAATGAATTGTGTGATTACTGACTCCTCTGTGCTGACAGAAATGCAAAATGAGGGAGAATAAGATGCTTGTTACCTTTCTCTCTGCCTTACAGAACAGGCAGACTATTTGTGGGCAGAGACAAAAGGGTGTTGATTTTATGAAGTGTAGGTGATCTGAGCTTTGTTTCTCTGGACATGTCTGTACTGGCTTGCAGCTTAGGTCAGTGTGCCCTCCTCATCCATGCAGCTGAAGTGCTGACATGCATACTAA
>VZTN01000489.1:0-19400 GCA_013400515.1 Erpornis zantholeuca
TCCCCTCCTTCCCTCCCCAGCCCGGCCTCCGGCTCGGCGCTCCCGGGAAGATGTGGGTGAAGCTGTGCTGTTTGCTGCTCTACTTCCTGGCGCTCTTCGTACTGGCCCGGGTGTTCGAGGCCGTGGCGTGGTACGAGAGCGGCTTCCTCGCCACGCAGCTGGTGGACCCAGTGGCGCTGAGCTTCAGGAAGCTGCGGACCATCCTGGAGTGCCGCGGGCTGGGGCACTCGGGGCTGCCCGAGAAGAAGGATGTGCGGGAGCTGGTGGAGAAGTCAGGTACGCGGAGCTCCCCGTGACCCGGGGGGACGGACGGAGGTCGGTGCCCGGCCACCCCCGCGTGGGCTCTGGCCGTCCTTGGATGGAGACCCGGGAGCTGCTTCCCTTCGCAGGGCGGGTTTGGGGAGCGAGCTGGCTCCCCCCAGTAAGGGGGTCCATGGAGGGAGGCTGGGGACCTCGGGGGGGTGACAGTCAAAGCCCGGCGGCGGTGTGAGCCCGAGCGGGCTGCACCGAGGGAAAGGCCTGCGCCGGACGAGGCACCGGCAGCGGCCCTTCCCTCCCCTCCCCTTCCCGGGGAGTTCCGCTGCGGCCGGTCGGGTCAGTGCGGGTGGCACAGATGGGAGCGAATGTCGTCTGCCGTGAAAAACGAGGGGAGACTCCAAATAGCTGCAGTAGGCTACTGTTTACAGCTGGGGCCAGCTTGGTCCCGTGTATTCCCACCCGTTTGTTGGGTTTATTACAGGTACGGCTATCAAGATGGGCCCCAAGGAAAGCGATGATTTCATAGCTGAGGAGCAGAAGGGATGGGTACCTAAGGTTGAGGTGGTTTTATACAAGGGGAGCGGAACAAGTTCCTGCATTAAAAAAAATCAGCTTGGAAAAAAAGGCAGGGAGGCATTTCGGAAGTAATGAGAACCAGGTGAAGGAGGTGGACTTCTTGGGAGTGATGAACAGAGAGAGATGAAGAGCAGTGGACATGTAAGAATGGCAGAAGTGTCCTGAAAGTAAGGATGCTGCCTGGAGCAGTCGGAGGGAGCTGGCCCCAAGGACTGGGAGATGGGGCTGATGTAATAGGTGTAGTGCCAGCCAAGCAGGAAAATGTGAGTAGCTGCTTTTAAATCAGTGATGGAAGGACTGCTGATCCAGAAACCCCAGTGATCAGATTAGGCAGTGAGGGTCTCTAATGTCTGGACAGAGAGGGAGAAGGATTTAGAAGGATGTAGTGCCTGCCATATAACCTTAAAAATGCTAGTTTAAATAATTCATATTAATTCTGGGCATTTAAATCTAATTTGCTGTTACTGTTCATTGTTTATTTATGTTTTTATGTTGTTTATTGGCTTTGCTGCTCCAACAGTAAAAAGCATTAGGCACTTTCACTTTTGTTTCCAATCACTTTCACTCCTTGGCTGTCAGGTACTTTCATGATGTCATGATGTTTGGGTTGCATATGCTGCAGGGAAGTGTTTAACTCCAAACAAACTGTATTAACCAACTTCTTCAAATGTCATGGAAACACTGCTCATACCAACAGGCTTTGCAGCATTTTTCTGTGGTTGCGTTTTGATTTTTTTGTCTAAATTTTATGAATATTTTTGTAAACCCCTCAAGGGTTTAAGCTGTTACACTTATTTTTATATTTTTAAGGAAACTGGTTTCGGACAAGTCTTCATTTCTTAAAGCTTAGTAGATTAGTTACTAGAATGCTGGTTGTCATTAACAGTGCTTGTAATGATTGTGAAACAAAACATGAGAAGGAAATGAGATTACGAAGGAAACATAATCAGATGATTTTACTGTGAGCTCTTTACTTCGCTGCAATTGGAGTTCATGGGAAGTTTTCCCAACCATGCAAACAGAAGCCAACAGCTGAACTGCCTGAGATTTTTACTTTACACTGGGTTTTGATCCAAAATGAATGATTGAAATTTTGGAAATCTGTTTGAATTATCAGAGTTAAGAAGTTGCTTGCTGCAAAATTGCAATCCTGTGGAACAAAAGCGAAGATGTATTGACTAAAATTGCTCTCAGCCACTGAATGTTGTTATTTGCAGAGAACAAACCGTAGATGTTCTTTATTCCTTTGTGTACCCGTGCATGTGTGATACATCTGTGCAATCAGAAACAGAGCGTTCATGTCTTCTGTGGTCTTACTGAAGTCAATTTGTTCATAGTCATGTTATCATGATAGAAGAGATAGAATTATAGTAACAACTTAAAGTTTAGCTATCTTTGTGCTGAAAAGGTTCTCTGAGCAACCATGCAAATATAGTTAGTTAAACTGTTACTAGAATTCGTGAACTAATTTTCCCCAGTGCCGTTTTAATTGAATTTCTGTAATTGTCTCTTTTTCAGGAGACCTCATGGAAGGAGAGCTTTATTCAGCTCTTAAGGAAGAAGAGGCCTCTGAATCAGTTTCCAGTACAAACTTCAGTGGTGAAATGCACTTCTATGAGCTTGTAGAAGACACGAAAGATGGGATCTGGCTGGTACAGGTATATAAATTCGACCGTTTATTTTTATATATTTATCACATCCAGAATGTGTTTCAAAGGAGGAGTTTATGAGGGTAGTTAACTAGTTGTAAAAATGTGTAACAGAGAGATGGTAACAAAGATAAACTTCATCCGGGAGACGAGGAATTAAACAAGAAAGGCTGGAAGTGCCAGAGTTCCTATACAGACAGGAAGAAAAAAAAGTCTTATTCTCTGAATTGCTTTTTGAAAAGCAGGCACTTTAGAACCAGAAAAAAGTGAAGCAGCACACACTGAAGTACAGAGTGTGCAAGTCCTTGGCCCTGGGATTGTAAGAGCCTGTGTAATGTGTGAAGTAGGTGCATTAGTACAGATGCTCCCAGCTGGCACAGGCTCCTGATGCTGCTCTTCTTTTTAGCTGCATTACTTGCTCAGACCAAACCAGTTTAAGTTTCTGCTTGTCTAAGGGGTTAGAGCACTTGTAAAATCTCTGTTGGCTCTTCACAAAGGCAGGAAGGATCTCAGTCTGCTAACTTCCCAGACTAGCAGACTGCTTCTACAACATATTCCTCTGGCTTAAAGTTAACTTTCTCCCAAACATTTTGGGCCCAGCAATTTTAGAGCATGCTTCTCCACAGACACATGAGAACTAATGATCATTTGGGAAAATAAAGATAGACTTTTTCCAGTAGGATTCTGAAGCAATTAATCATCATTCCTGAGAACATAAGTAATCTAGACCAAAATTTAGAAATTATTTTTCTGTGTCAACTTCTCTGTTGATAAGAGGGTGTTTTTAAGGCATAGGATTCCTGGTAACAGCCATATCAGGCAAATCCCCTTCCAGGCAATTGATTGTTCCATTGACAGCTCCTTCCTGGTTTGTCTAGTCTCACTTCATGTTTTCTATTTAACAGGAAGTCATTAAATCTTCATAATCTATTTATTATACCTGCGCTGTCACCACATCAGATCTTGCCCCAAAATAGACAAGAGGGCAGATTACCTTCAGACTTGAAATGGCATTTATGTTTTGGGAAGGATTTGGAGTTTATTGAGGTTTAAATCATACAAGAGGGCAGGGAGAGAGTGTTGAAAGGAAGTTTACATGTCCCCAAGCTAGTTGACAAATACAAGCATGAATATGCTGTGAAAAATCTTCCCTCCTCCCCGTGCAGCTCAAAAGGGTGAAATATGATAGTTCTCTGTTGTCTGTTGCTTGCAGAATTTTACTTGTAATGTATTTTGCACTAGCATCCTAATAGCAGGCCAGATAGGCTGTATTTTGATATCTCCAGTGTGATGAATGTTGTCATCATTCTGGGAATGTTTGCCCAGCTATTCTGTTGGTCACAATAGCTGTGGAAAAAAAAATAGTGGAATTTATTGAATAATTTACTTGCTGAACAGTATTTGTCTGCTTCTCTACCGTAAAAACCACCAGTCAAATTTCTATTTTTCATTCTTGCTCTTCAAGTTTTCATCACTTTAAAGTTTTCATTTGCTCCATTCCCCACCACAACTCCTGTCTGGATAACTTCCATGCTGGATTATGTCCTTTCACAGGTTTTCCCACACTCTTCTTAGACCTTATCCCTGCAGAGCTGGTTTTTACCATCACTTCCCAGTTCTAATTCTTGATTGCCTCCCTTGCCCATCCTCCTTTGCTATTAGGAATCCTGTGGAAACTTTCCTGCTAATTAACCAACTCGATGCTCATGCAGGGGAGCAAGGATGCCTCATGGTTGGGTTTGGTGACCATGGGCAAGGTCGGAGATTCCCGTGCTGTGTTGCTACTGGCTGGGAAGCAGAAAGGATCTCCAGATCCTTTTCTGAATCCTGAGCCCTGAATTCCTGTTCTGTGGGGGCTGCTGGAAAGGAGCAGAGGGAGGGGAGCAGCTCTGGCCCAGGTGACACAGTGGCTGTCGCTTGAGTTGGTTTGAACACTTTGTGTTCAAAAGACTGAGACTTTGAAGATGATTTTTATTTTCCAGTGCATATAAATGGAATTTCTGGTGTGGCACAGGCTGAGAATGTGATAGGCATCATCGTCTGCAGAGAATCAAAAGGGAAAAAGAGGAAACAATTACTATTTTTTGATCTGTTTGACAAAAATTGAGGTGTGGATTTATCATTTAGAGTCAGCAAGATAAATTCCTTGAGGAAGGTCAAAGTCAATACCCAAGGAATCAGTGTTTTGTGGCTTTGTTTCTTTACTTTCTGGAAATCCACATGCAAAGCATCCCAGTTCAGTGGTAATTTGTTTACCAGTGTAGCTGTCCACAGCTCCCGTGTGGCACTTCGTAGAGCCCCAGACAGCAGCCTGTTCTTTCTCCTATTAGCTCATGATCTCATCACCTTTCCTTTTATGCCATTCTTGCTTGCCAGCTGCTGTTGTGCACTTCTTTGGCTGGCAAGGAGGGTGACTGGTCGTTTTTGGAGGTGATTCTGTTGATGGTTAGAGGAGTAACATGCCTTACTTTTCCAGGCTCTGGTTAGTCTCTAGAAGCCTGTCACATCCAACAATATTGTAGTAATTATGGCTTTTGAAAAGGATCTACAAATAAAGATCCTCTTTGAATGAAGTTAAAATCTAAATGAATGTGTATTTTTATTTTAAAAATCTCTTCTTATAACACAGTGGCAGAGAGAAGTAAAGGGAACTTTCTTCCTGGCATTGTGGTGTGAAGACAGACATTTTAATTGTGTCTGGTAGAGGTGCAAAGGCCATTATTATGGATATAAAATTCTGCAGTCTATTCTGCCTCTCAGTTGCTAGTTCAAGTGGTGTAGTCACAGGTCAAGGGATGTGCCGGCAGCGTTTTGGTGGTGATGGTTTGTTTGTTCTTTCTTTTGCTTGCATGTAGGATGAATAGTTTTCATATTTATTTGCCTTTTGAATTTTACCAGGTGATCAGCTGTTCTTGCTAGAAGGAAACAAAGTAGAAACACTCAATTCTTTCAAAACATATCATTCAGTATTTCTGTCTTTTCCAATAGCCCTTCAGGATCATTTACCACAGAATATCTGATTTTAAGCTTCAGTTTTCTTCTTGAGAGGCTTCATATCCAGTTGAGGGTGCAGAATACCATCAGCTGGAATGTTGTAGTCCTTGTATTGCCTGTGTATCTGTGTTAATTCATTGCAGAAGATCATTTATTCTCAACATCTGACTTAACTGATAGCTTAACTGACTGTCCAGATCAGTGCATAGATCACCTCATCTCCCTTGAGAAACTACATGTAATTTTGAGGTGGTTTATTTTTGGATGGATGTAGTCTTTGCCTATTTTGATGTGATTTCTCATAATCTTTATTGGAAAAGAAAGGCAAAACATCTCCAGATATCTTCAGTCCATATGGATGGATTCTGAATGAGTTGTGAATTCTTAGGAAAGGGAATCTAAGTGGAAATTCAGTTCCATCAACACATTGTCAAATAATAAACAGAGAGTGAGATGTCTCAGAGTTAATAGAAGTGCAGACGTTCATGTAGAAACAACTGACATTATGTGGAATAAGTGGGCTTTTTTCCAAGCTTCTAATAAGTAAATTACCAGTCCATTTATAATTAATTGTATTTTTACTTCTGTTCTATCTATAGAGCAGAGTTTGCAGCATAGTTGTTGATGAGAAAGGGTTCTGTGACTAGAGTTTTTGAACGATTTTATCTTTGTGGATCCCTAAAAATCTTCCAGGGCATGCATGGAATCTTTACAGCAATATTGAGTTTCCTCTGCTCATTTACCCTCTGCAGGCACTGTGGCAGAGTTCATGGGTGTCTCAAACTGGAAACCACTGAACCAGGCAGACAATTCTCATGTTCATACAACCTTACCAGTTCATTAAATCAGTTAGAAATCAGTTTTGCCTTTGGCAAAACTACGCAGGTTTTTTCCAATTCAAATCTCTGTATTCCCTTATGTGGAGAGTGACTTGCTGAGGCTGAGTGAGGACTGACTGCTCGTGGAGGAACTACCTGTATGTGTGTGTGTGTGTGTGCAGCAGGGATAATGTCAGTTAATGGCTTTTGTTCTTCCTGATGGTTTGAAGTCTGTCACAGTGCCCTAGTGCCCAGAGTTGAGGAGCACTTGAAGTCGTCTTTGTGGCTGAGCTGTAAAACCAAGTTTTGACTGTATATTGAAAATTGTGAGCTGTTGGTATAAATGTGTGGGCCTGACACTCACTGTCCCAGCTAGAATTGGTTAAAATAATGAGAGCTGGAGTACATGAGGTGTTTTTTCTGCATTTGCCCATCTCTGACTCATTGTCATGCCTTGTGATATTTGAACACTTTTAGTTGTGAGTGAGCTTCAAAACTTACTGAGAATAAATCTCGTTCCTGTGACCTGCTTTGAAATTTCTGCATGCCTGTCTGAAAGAAATTGAACAAAATCTGATTTAAATGCGCAGAAAACAGGAGAATGCTCCAGTGAGGTTATTATCATGCCATGCTCAAGTGCTATGGGGTACCAGAAGAGAAGTCTCTCTTTGCATATTGCATTGCTACAGCAAACTCTATCAGCTGTCTTTCCTCAAGTCTCTTCAATTTTCAATATTTTTACTTGTATTTTAAGAATCTATGTTTCATAAAATAATCTTTAAAAATGCTTAATGATACCTGGAAATTAAGGAGCAGCTGGATTGATGATGGTTATAAAGTAGCTATTGCAATATTGATGCACCTACCCAACACATTTTGGGTTTAGTGCTTTGCTGACTTAGTCCTGTTTTTCCAAGTGTTTGTATCTTTCTGGCTTCGGGATATTTGCTCTTAAAGTCTCTTCTGTAATGTTGTAACTATGACAACTTTAACATGTAGATCAAAGTAATTATATTTTTCTAATTTACAAATTTTTCTAATTACTTTCTTGTTTGAACTCTTTGGGAATAATTCTGTGTGATTCAATGTCATGAGAACTCTTCCCATGCAAAAGCTCCCTATCCAGTTGTCTTTTGAAATCATCAGGATCTCAGCATTTTCAGTATTACCGAGATGGAAATTCAGACACTACAGTCAGAGCCAATCCTCTGCCTGGGTTAGGGAGCAGATCCATCCTGTGATGTGAAGTTGTTAAATAGCAGGGTTACTGTGATCCTATTGGATTCCCTTAGCCCATTAAGACGATTAATGGATTAATAGAGTTACCCTCATTGTCTTACTTGTCACTCTGACATCTGATACATCACAGATTGTGAACATAGCTAATAATAAGCAAAGCTGGAAGGGTTTGTGCTTCTCCAAACATGGTGTTTGTTTCCCAGCTGTGTTAGCTGATCTCCTAAAAGGTACCTTCTATGAGCTTGGGCTTTATTTCTCTAACGTTGTATGGAGTGCATGATTGAAAGGGACCTTTTTGATGAGGTAGTTCAGCTTTCTTCTAGACTGTAGAATATGTGTTTAGAAAATATCTTGCTGTCTCTCTTATACTGTAAGTTGTTAAAATACTCCTGTTGACTGTTTTGTTCTTGGAAATGTGTGTCTGACTTCTGCCTTGGGTGTATTCAGGGCTAATTTGTTCCTATTGGGCATAAATTGACATTGCCCTTTAGTTTCACTGAGACCTGATGTCAACCCCACTCCTCCTCGTAAGTGAGGTCAATAAACCAGTTTGTTTTGTCAGGTCTGATATATCCTGGGCTTTGCTTGTTTTGCAGCCAGTTAATATTGATGCCTCATGTTTTCTCATGGAGCAACTGATAGCCTGAAGCGTTTCTTTCCATTGCTGTTTCTAACTGATGAACTCCCCAAGTGTCCTGTTCATTACTGAATTCAATTTCATGTGTGACACTCTGCATTACAAGATTTGTGCAGCTCTTCCTGCATGGCGTTGTAATCCTCTTTCCCACAAAGATGTGCTTCCCAGTTTTATGTCTTCTACAAATGGCTTTGAGACACTTCAAGTTCCCACAGGAAGGGCATTAATGGGAATATATGCTGAACTGAGCTCTAAGGTAAATCTGTTAAGAAGTCTGTTAGCACCTTTCTGGCATTTTGACGTCTTTTTGCTGTAGCCAATTTCTTGCTAATTTTAAAACTGTATTTTTTTTTTTACTCACTATAAAAGCCTATCTGCAGTTTTCATGTAAATTTTCCATGAAGCATTATACATGATACTCTACCAAACTACAAACAGGGTACTACATTCCCTTTTTCTCTTGAAACTCATTCTTTTCTTTTAGGGAAAGTATTTCTCAATCAGGAATGATACATCTTTCCTGCACGCTGGAAAGGGGTGGAAAATGCAATTGTCTCTGCAGCTCTAAAATTTCTTTTACAGTGTTTTATCGTATTGAAATCAAACTGATGGGATATTTGTTTGTTTTTTTGTTTTTTTTTTTTGTTTTTTTTTTTTGGTTTTTTTTTTTTTTTTGTTTTTTTTTTTTTTTTATTTGCTCTTAAATACAGCTACAAACTTGTTATTGGCCTGTCAAATGTGGATTGTTCTGACAGGGTTTTGTAAGAAATTTTCACAGGTTCACCTGTGATCCTGTGTGGTTGTGCTACAGTTCTGGACTGAAGATTTCCTGCTTACTCTGATTCAAGTGCATTAAGTTATTTGAGTTCTGCTTTCACCTTCAGGTTGATACAGTTTCTTCCCATAAATTTTCTAATGGGTCCATGGTCCTTCACTAAAAACTGAGTCACAGCATAAATTTAACTTTAAAAAGAAA
This sequence comes from Erpornis zantholeuca, assembly GCA_013400515.1. Classification (NCBI taxonomy): domain Eukaryota; kingdom Metazoa; phylum Chordata; class Aves; order Passeriformes; family Timaliidae; genus Erpornis; species Erpornis zantholeuca. The sequence continues at coordinate 9,148 of VZTN01000489.1, forward strand.
ATTATCTTACATTTCTATCCTGTCTTCATTGTTTGGTGATCCTGATGCTTCTCCCCCTCTTCTATTCTTAATCATATGACTGAAAAACCTTTTGGTACAACTTGTAATAGTCTTTGTATGGTCTAACTTGAATAGCTCCTTTTTCCTTACTTTTTTTTCCCTTGCATATCTTTCTTTGATAGCTCTTCCTTTTGACCTTTTTTTTCAATCCTTGTAGATTGTCAAACTATTTCTAACCTCTCTTTGGAAGTGATTGCTAGGAAGAAGTGCAGGACTTGACAACCTTTTTTTTTTCTTACTTGAAATATAAAATCCTGATAGCTTTAACACCATGGGCTTGAAGAACTTCCAGGCCTCTTCCACATTCAAATCCCAGTCTCCTCAGTCACAGGTTTTTAAGCTAAATTTCTTAACTTACCAAAATTCACACTTCTTAAATAAAATCTGTTACAAGTGTTTGCAGGTTATTTTTAATTTAAACTGAAGTACATTTTGATTGCTTAACCTGCAGTATTTTCTTGGACTCCCTCATACACAGAGGTGGTGACTGCCTTCCAAAATACAAAGCCTTGCCTCAGCATGGTGAACTCCCAGTGCAGTAAGTGGGTGTTGTCTGCAAGGAGCAGCTGCAATGGACATGTTTATTTGGATTTTCTTCCATAATGACATAAAAAAGCATGAGCCTAAAATATTTAACAAAGTTTCAGTGTGCAAAGCCATAGCAGAGTTCCTCTATGTAGTTACAAAATACAGACCTCTATGTAGGTCATTGTTCTTCAGTACAAATAACTTTCTCCAAGAGGAACGACTCTTTCATAGGAAAGGAATTAAGCTGGTGTTAAAAATCCACCAGTACAGGCAGATGACATTAAAATATAATGGTGACTCTACTTGCAACAAATTTTTGTCTTGACATGTAAAGTGAATGTTGTAGTGCCAGGCAGAAAGAACAGCGAGCAGGATCTGTCCTCCTGCACACAAAATTAACATTTTCTCATCACTGTTTCAGAGCATGCACACAGAGTTTTGGAAAGAGCTGCTCTCTGAGTAGTTGTACCAAGGAGTAATTCAGTCACAAGTTTTACTTCTATGCTTACTAATAAAACATAGTAGTTCCTTGCCATGTTGGATGCATTTATCATGCTGTAGTAGCTCTGAGGATATTCTGGCTTTAAGGTGTCTTTCGGAATTTGGTCTCTCTTGACTGAAGTGCATGAAAGGAAGAAGTTTAAAATATCCAAAGCTTCAGTTACATTGGGTGATGTAAAGAAGCCTCAGTAATATGGCAGATTTCCCAGCTGGTTGTCTCGGTGTGTGATGGTTACGTTTATCTAATAAAAAAGGGTTTTCTGTGTGATGTGCATGTTTTGAGAATAACTTGAAGGATTCTTACCTGGATGTTCACCTCTAGTGTTATTTAAACATTTGGGCTTTAGTGGAATGGGAGTGTAATCTGTGACTTCAGTATGTTTCCCTATGTAGAACGTTCTGCTTGGTGAATTCTTTTATTTTAAGATGCTGCGAGGCTGCTGCTTACCACAAAGCAGATAATATGTATGAGTCTTAAAGGCTGGACTCGCTTTCTAGGTTGAATCTCAGCATGTCCACAGAGAACTGTTAATCATGGTGACAGCCCAACTTCCAGGGGCAAGCTGACATTTGAGGTTATTAAGTCAGAAAACGATTGGGATAAATTTAATGGTGGGTAAACAAATATCTAACAAATGGAAGTTTCAAGATTTAATTTAAAAATATATTTTAAGTGGCTGCCAGTAAGCCTGCAGAAGCATGTGAGGCATTTCTAAAATAGAAAATGCGACAGCTCATGGAATAGTGCATGATCAGTCATGTCATTCAAAATTACCTGTCAGCCGCAGGCAGGCAGGGTTTCTTTCTCTTGTGGGTTTTTTTTCCCCTCCCTGTACAGTTATGAGTCAGAGGACGAATGCTGCTTCTTCATCATCTGTGTCAGCAGGAGTTTACGGCGAGGTAACCTAAAGTACGAACTTTAATATATACTGGGTTAGGACAAATTAAACTTCAGGATAGATCACAGCAAATGATCATCCTGAAATGGGATGTGGGACACTGGAGTTGGTGGAACAGTCACCTAAAGTTACAGAGTGAGTCATGGGCAAAGCTAGAAGGAGTCAAGATTCTTAGGGATTAGCTGGGAGTTTAATCAGTAGTTTCCACTCTCAGGAATGGCTGTTGGCAGTTTAATCTGGTGCCAGATACATGCATTCCCACTTATTCTACTTGCTCTGAGACATAATTTCTTTGATATGTTGTAACTTTTGAGGGAGAATTGAAATGAAATAATGGTCTTTTTTTATTGCAAAGAAGAGGAACCTACTGCACCCCTTTCCTTTCTCCCCTACTATGAACTGGTTAGTGATAGTTTTGTTATTTTACCAAAGTTTTTGTTAACTGCCACTGATTTTAGTATCTTTACATATACTTAACATGATGATGCACTTCTGTCTCTCTGCAGAAACCACATTTCTCTCTTAGAGCTCACTTTCCAAAGACATTTACCATGATTCCCAGTTGTACATTCCTACTCTGTGTCCTAAGAGAAAGGGAAAGAGTATCAAGCATGACTGGCTCTCTGTTTTCTTGAAACTTGCTCTTTATTTCAAGAACCAAACTGACTGTAATACTAAACTAATATTTCTTTTTGACAATAGGTCATAGCAAACGACAGGAGCCCACTGGTGGGTAAAGTCCACTGGGAGAAAATGGTGAAGAAAGTCTCAAGATTCGGCATACGTACTGGCACTTTTAACTGTTCCAGTGACCCCAGGTATATCCTTAAAGGATTATCTAAATCCCAAGAATATCTTAAGGCTCAGCCTGTGTTCTGGCAGCAAGGCTTGCTGTGTTGTAAAAGTAGCTGTGACAGAAGGTGGCTTTATTCATGTTTTTATCTCTCCTAAAGTCTGCTCAGAATGCTTCATTACATTATTTATCAGCTCTGCAGCTTCCTAAAGCGTCGTGTGGGAAATGCATGATTAGACTGTGGAGAGCATAATACAGCAGTGGAGAGGAATGAACAGAAGACTTTGGCATTCCAGTCCAGGCATTCAGGGACAGGAACTGTGCTTGCTTAGGACAAAGCCGAATATATCAGTTTTAGAGTTGTTATATCACCATCTGGAAGGGGGAAGCACAGGTTAGCGTGAACCTTGCATACAGTGCCTGCCTCCCAGAATTACTGACAAATCCTGTTCCCTGACAAATGTATGTTTATATATAAACTGGCACACACCCTTGGCCAACACACAGTGTGCTGTGCAAGAGTCACTGTGTTTGCATATGATTTGGAACAAGGAAGAAGAGCAGAGCCAAAGGAGCTATTAATAATTCTCTGCTGCTGTAAAAAGAGGCGCTTTTTTAACATTTTGTTGGAGGCGTTTGCTTTACATGACAGGAGACTTTGTCTAGAATTCCAGTGGCATGTATGGATACGCACATCTTATACAGCTTAAGTCCTAAATGTTTACAGAAATCTCAGTGTTAATCATAAGAGGAAATTCTTAGGCTTTATAGTGCTTATGCAAAATAATCTTGTATAATCAAAACTCTGGTATTTGAACATCTTAAAAATTTGTCAGTGCTTCTCTTTACATAGCTCCTAAGTAGCCTTAATGTTCTGATCAAACACTGTGTTTTAAATTTTTTTTTTTTAATACAAGAAATATTTTGCCAAGTAAACCCTTGTGAATCGTTTTCATCAGGTTGCAGCTGAAATTCAGAAGAATTCTGCATGCTGCAGTAATCAGGATACTTTTATTAGTAGGATAATATCTTATGGCTCCTTCTAAAAATGCTGCATTCATATTCCTGGGAAGGGGAGTTGTAATTGTCTAAATACATGTTGACAGACCAAAACTAGAGGGGATGTAGGTAAGATGGCTGGTGAATGAGGTTGGTCCCAGTGTGCAGGGTTCTCAGAGATAGTTTGTGTGCCTGTTGCCTCTGTCATATTTTGATTGTTGAAGCTTGCCAGATATTTCCTTAAAGGAGGACTAGATAATTCAGTGTAGTGATATTGGTAGGAAAGATGCATGAGAGGAGGGATCTTGTGAGTCATCAGATTCATCTCAGAGTTACTGGGCCCTGGACCATGATGCAGGGTTCAGCCATGAAGAGCCTCTTCTTTTAGTATGGATTTGGGGTTCATCCCATCTGCTTGCCAGACAGGATAATTTTTTTAGCCCAAATCAGACAGCATCATGTGTCTGCTTCCCACTCTGCTGGTTTTGTGGCCAGCTCTGTCACCTCACCCCTTACCCTGTCTGCATCTTGCCAAAATGGTCCCAGTAGGAAGTGGCACTTGTCAGCTTCATTAAAGCTATTGCTAACAGACCACTGTCTGCTCAACTTCACCCCACGGCTGCTTAGCAAAACCAGGATGGAAGGAAGCACTGGGAAAGCTGTGGGATATTGAGTTACACTGGAGTGGTTTTCTTCTTGGCTGGAAGACCAAGGAAAAGTAGCTTCTAATACTAAAGCTTTAAAGTGAAGAGTCAGCTTGTGTATTATTCAAATCCAGTTACAAAGCATGAATGGCTCCATGGCCTTGTTTTCTTTAATGATCCATGAAAATTTCTCTATTTCTCTTCCTATATTTTACAATATTCCTGAAAGATAAAAATGTATGGTGAGAATAAATATGCTTTGCCAGAGAATATTGGGTGCCCTTACTTCCTGCTATTATATTGTAAGGGTTCTGAGGTGCTCAGCATGTCTCATTTTTGGGTTTAGAATAGAAATGTAAGGACTCAGTTTTGGGGTTATGAAACTGTAATCTAACCTGCTGTTTTCTTTGTAGATACTGCAAGAGGAGGGGTTGGCTGAAATCCACCCTCATTATGTCAGTTCCACAAACCAGTACCTCCAAGGGAAAAGTCATGCTTAAGGAGTACAGCGGGCGCAAGATTGAAGTGGAGCACATTTTCAAATGGATCACAGCCCACGCTGCCTCTCGGATCAAAACCATCTACAACTCAGAACATCTGAAAGAAGAATGGAACAAAAGTGACCAGTACCGAGTGAAAATATACCTGTTTGCCAACCTCGACCAGCCTCCAGCGTTCTTCTCTGCACTAAGTGTAAAGTTTACTGGAAGAGTAGAGTTTATTTTTGTGAATGTGGAAAACTGGGACAATAAAAGTTACATGGCAGAAATCGGAATCTACAAGACACCATCATACATACTTAGGACTCCTGAGGGGATTTACAGGTATGGAAATAACACTGGTGAATTTATATCACTACGTGCCATGGATTCCTTTTTGCGCTCATTGCAACCAGAAGTTAACGATTTATTTGTTTTGAGTTTAGTTTTGGTTAATCTGATGGCTTGGATGGACCTGTTTATTACACAAGGCGCCACTATAAAGCGTTTTGTGGTTCTTATAAGCACTTTAGGGACGTACAATTCACTATTAATTATTTCCTGGCTACCGGTGTTAGGTTTTTTGCAACTACCCTACTTAGACAGCTTTTATGAGTACAGTTTAAAACTCTTCAGGTACTCTAACACAACTACTTTGGCTTCTTGGGTGAGGGCTGATTGGATGTTCTACTCTTCACATCCAGCCCTCTTCCTCAGCACGTACCTTGGCCATGGTTTACTAATTGATTATTTTGAGAAGAAGCGAAGACGCAATAACAACACTGATGAAGTGAATGCTAATAATCTGGAGTGGCTGTCGAGCCTGTGGGACTGGTACACCAGCTACTTGTTTCATCCCATTGCTTCTTTTCAACACTTCCCTTTTGACTCGGATTGGGATGAAGACCCAGATTTGTTCTTGGAGCGGTTGGCATTCCCCGATCTCTGGCTTCACCCTCTGATACCAACTGATTATATAAAAAACTTACCCATGTGGAGGTTTCAATGCCTCGGCACCCATTCTGATGAGGAAATGCTGGAAACCTTTCCAGACAGCGAAAGTGACTCTGATAGTGAAAACAAAGAGGTCTTCAGTAGCGACAGAGAAGTCTCGGAGGACGATGAGCTGAGCACGTTTCACAGGTGCAGCGAAGGAGAGCGTCGGTGCGGCATTGAGACCTGTTCGTGTGCCAGTCAGTTTTGTCACCACGAGCCATGCGGACGCAAAGCCAGGTCCTACGGTTCGTACAGCTCCGCAGGTGACATGGAGCCAGACTGGTCCACCTGGCCCTCTGACATGTTGCACTGTACGGAATGTGTGGTGTGTCTAGAAAATTTTGCAAAGGGCTGCCTGCTGATGGGCTTACCCTGCGGCCACGTGTTCCACCAGAATTGCATTGTGATGTGGCTGGCAGGCGGGCGACACTGCTGCCCCGTCTGCAGGTGGGCATCCTACAAAAAAAAGCAGCCATACATACACCCGCAGCCTTTGTCGAGTGAGCCCCCATCTTAGCTGTGTGCCCATGTCCTTTGTAAGCTTTCAGGATATTACTGCTTGCCTTTTAAATGTTAGTCACTTAAAAGATTATGTGGTTTGAAGTTTTAGTTTAAATGTTAGTGCAGTGAACTAAAATATACATGATGCTAATGTTAATGACAGAGTCATTTGGTTGCCTTGTATGTTGAACTGAATGCAAACTTACCGTACAATAACTTGTTCTCTTCAACATCTGGAAACTTGATGCTGTTTTTGTAAGCACAAAAATCAAGCCTACAAGAGAAGTATATTCCAGCAAACATTTACAAGTTAGGATGTGGGTGAAATTGAAATTCTAATCGGAGACAATTGCTTAATTTAAGTGTTTCTTATTTTAGAGTCTGTTCTGCACACCTTTGTTGAATAATGTATGTTGTAAGACAGTACCATTTAAAAAGAAATCAGTGAAATAAATTATTTTAAAAGGAGATTTGTAATGTTAATTGTTTTGATAAATATTTTTTGTGTATGGTTACGGATGTCTTGCTGGCCTGATTTATCTGTGAAGACAATAAAAATATAACATAACTTTTGTGACTAATAAATCATCTCCTAGGAATGCAGGAATTCAGTGCTCCGAGCCACTGGCCAGGGAGAAGGCATTGGTGTTTCACTGGGAACTACTTCCTTCATAAATCTGCTGTGTTGATGTGCTTCTTTGCTTGATCAGTGGTTTTCCAGTTGATTGCAAGCTGCTTTTCCAGATGGAGACCCTCTTCTACCAGCTGTCTCTCCAGCACCCTCATCTGCAGACATCTAGGAAGACTTTAGGGTAGCTCCCTCTACAGCCCCAAAGTAAATGGTTGTGAAGGAGCAGAATCTTGTCATGCAGTGAAAAAAGTGGTTCATAAAGGTAAAAATTTCCAGCTTCTAACTGTGCTGGTATTCTGAAGTGATTTCTGGTTTCTTTGATAGTTCTTTGGTGCTATAAAAAACTGAGTCTGTTGTTTACTTTATATTTCAATATGAAACTCTGATTTTGGTACCCTTCAGAAATCATCTGGCTGAAAATAGAGAGGTTGGTTGGAAAGAAAAAGGTGATGGGGGGGAGAGCAGGAGGTGATATGAGTTGAGCAAAAGGCTGAACAAGAAAGATATTTTCAATTGTCTTGTTTCATTTCTTTCCTAAATCTTGCCTACGTGAAATGAAAGGAGGATAATGACATAAAAATGATGATAATAGGAAATACAAACACAGCTCCCTGTTGCAGTTAGAGGCCATCTCCCTCTGTCTTACAGAGTTGGGAGGCTGGTGCTCACAGAGCTGCTGGCATCACTTTATCTCTTCAGGGTACCTGGGCACACTCTTTTTAATGAACAAATGCTTCACGGCTCTGTCACCTGGTGTGTTCCCAAGAGGATATTCATGTAATTAGCAGAAGAGCTGTTTTTAATTTACTGAGTCCTTTTTCCTCTCTAATTTCTTTTTTCCCATGGCAGTACTGAATCAGAGAGGTACAAAGGGCACAATATCAGCAACTCTCCCATGGTCCAGAAAGTCATTTTTATTCCAGTTGAGACCTGCCAGTACATGCCCTGTCTCTGTCATTACAGCCTCGGCAGAGCAGTGGAGAGGCATAATGAGGGCAAAGATCATTTCTGCTTCCAATTTGTGCAGCAGTGTGGCGTATGTGCTTGTCATGAGTAGCTGAAATCCACATTGTTTCAGGGCTGTTTTGAAACCTGCCTTGAACTGAGGCCAAGGGAAAGGAGAAGTTTTGTGAGTATGAATAAGGCTGTAGCTGAGGTGCTGACACACACAAGCGAGGTGCTGTATCTTAGCCCACTCTAGCCTTTTGCTGGTACCTCCACAATTTGCCAAACGCTGTGAGTGCTAATCTGGAGCAATGCTGTGTCCTTGGAGCACTGAGTGCTGGTGGAGCACAGCTATGTTGCTGAAGGCTGACCTCCTCACCCTCACTCACAGCCCCAGCAGCTCTGCCTTTGTGCCCTGGCTCAGCCTTGTTTGCAAACCTTTGTGCACACCTGTTTCAGCTGAAGACTTGTTTTAATGGCCTCAGTTGCTCTGCTCATTCAGTTCTTTTGATGGATGACCCAAACTGCTGTTTAATTAGCAGGAGAGCCACTGAGGGCACATCCATAGGAGCAGGTAATTATGACCAGTAGGTAGCTGTGGCGGAAGGTTTGGTCCCCTCGTGTCTGGGTTATATAAATTGTGGTGCAGTTCCCAGCAACGCATCTGTTACAGAATCTTGAGCAGCTGGCATAGTGTATTGGGAGTCCCAGCAGGACAGAAAAAGCAGTTGGATGTGTTTATTTTATGAAATGCTCGTGTCAGTAGCAGCAGAAGCATTACATTGTTTTTTACCGAGTGCAGGATCTCAGGCAGCCGTTCCCTGACGCGTTGACAGTTGAACATCCGGAGAACGGAGCAAAGGAGCGAAGACTGTGCCTCTAAGAGGGTCAGCAGTTTCGCTGCTCACGTGTTTTGCCTCGCAGGGCTGGGTTGTGCTAGTACTTGTGAAGTATCTTAACGAGATGCTAAACATTCCTAAAGTGTTTTGTTCTCTGATGTCTCGTGCCTGGAAGCTGGAGGTCAACTGTAAACAGAAAATGCCAAACCACTGAGGTGAGGGTATTAACTTATTTGTTAGGTTTAATAAAGGTGATGGATGTTTTGTGCTGCTATTACAAAGGATGAATTTAAATAATCTCTGAAGCTCTTTGCCACTCTCGATTTCACCAATTATTATTTTATTGACACTGGCTTTCCCACTGCTGGTGCTCAGTCCAAAGCGAGAACTCTCCGAAGCTTGTTAGATCTTTTTCTGCATTAGATTTTGGAGGGAAAGATGACAAAAAGTGAAACGGTACATTTTTGTAACTATCATTAAAATGTCTGTCTCCAGTAATTAAATAATGAGGGTAAGCCTAATTGTAAGGTATTAAGAGCTAGGTTAAGTTGATAGCACCTTTTTCTTCCTAAGATTTTGCACTCTGTGCAGCACTGATTTATTTCTGGTGCTCACAGTCTCAGATTGCACACCGGGTGTGAAGAGATGGAATGATTCGCTGGAGCTGCAGCGGAGCGGTTCCAAGCTGTCCCTTCATTTCAGCCAGGTGACCCTGCGGAGAGGACGGTGAAGATGAGCCAGGCCTGGCTGGTGGGATTTTTCCGAAAGAACGCCGGCAGCTGGGGGCGAGGTGGGCATGGGCTTGTACGAGCTTTGCCCTCGGGTGTCCAGCGGGCCGTCCCAGGGGAAAGAGCGGAGTCAGCCCTTGCACCAACAGGTCATCGAGGTGCTGGAGTTCAGATAAGGGAGCGGAGATGGGGAAGGGTCTGGAGCACACGTGTGATGAGAAGCAGCTGAGGGAGCTGGGAGTGGCTCAGCCTGGAGAAAAGGAATCTCCGGAGAGACCTTATTGCTCTCTACAACTCCCTGACAGGAGGGGACAGCCAGATGGGGATCAGGCTCTGCTCCCAGGAAACCAGCGGCGGGACGAGAGGATGGAGTCTTCAGCTGGACCAGTGGGGGTTGCGCTTTACGAGGAATTTCTTCAGAGAAAGGGTGATTGGACATTGGAATGGGCTGCCCAGGGTGATGGTGGAGTCAGCAAACCCCGGAGGTGTTTTAAGGAAAGGCCGGACGTGGCAGTCAGTGCCATGGTGGTGCTCGGTCATGGTTGCACTCGATAATCTCAGAAGTCTTTTCCAACCTAACTGGCCCTGTGAATGGGTTACAAACACGCTCAGTGTGAGGGGCCGAGCGCACCCACTAGCGCCCGACCGACCCCGCTCCCCTCAGAGCCTTCCCGCCCCTCCCGCGCGAGGCGGGGCCGTGCGCAGCGCCG
>VZTN01000489.1:19485-150000 GCA_013400515.1 Erpornis zantholeuca
GGGAGCCTGTGGGGGGAGTGGCGGCAGGGCCGTGTGGCTTTGCTATGGCGTCGTGCCGCGAATGCACAGGGGCCGGGCTCGGCCTGGCCCTGGCCCTTACTACACCCGGCCCGGGACCGGGCGAGTGGAGACCTCACAGCACCGTCCAGTGTCTGAAGGGGCCTACAGGGAAGCCGGAGAGGGGCTCTTTGTCAGGAAGTGGAGTGGTGGGACAAGGGGGAATATGTGCAAGTTGATAGAGAGGAAAGTTTGGTTAAATACTAAGAACAAAATTTATACTGTGAAGCCGGTGAGACACTGGAACAGGTTGCCCAGAGAAGCTGAGCTGTGGCTGCCCCATCCCTGGAAGTGTTCAAGGCCAGGTTGGATAAGGTCTCGCGGAATGTGTCCCTGCCCATGGCAGGGGAGGTTGGAACTATATGGTCTTTAAGGTCCCTTCCAACCCCTTAATGTTCTATGATTCTAGCTCCTCTTGCAGACATAGCCTTAAAATTAGGAAATAGTAGCTGAAATATTGGGACTTGAAGGGAGAACGTGAGTCTGTAGACAAACTGTGTTTCTACAAAGAGCTTTCTGATGTCACAGTGAAATGAAATGAAGACACTGGTGGATTTCACTTTTGCCTGTCATAAATAGCTACTGCTGTGTTAGTGAAAAAATCTGTTATTTGGTGAGAGGAAGATCAAATACATTAGAGGTACTGGAAAAGCAGCAGGAAGAAGGACGACAGGCACACAGGTTGAAGGCTTAGACAAGCTGCAGTGTCACAGTTGTTCCCTTGTGCTTTGTAGCAGCTGAGTCCCAGGGGGAGCAGGTTATGGTTGTTGCTTGTCAGGTGAGAGAATCAGATGAGGAATGTACCTTTGGGAGTGTCCTTTCCTTTCATCTCCTCTGCCTCTGTCTGAACACTGGTCTGGGTCAGTTTCCTGTGTTCCTGTGTGTGGAACAGGAGACCACAGGGAGAGCTGGGGTTGGACACTGCTGCTCTCAGGGGTGGGGTAACGCATCAGACAACTGTGTAACCCACACATATGGTTGTGTTGCACTGAGGAGTTCTTGCCTCGTGTCCAGGGGCTGCTCTTTTGCCTTCCCTAACTGATGAACTTGTCACGTTTGCCAGTAGCACAGTGTCTGTTTGTCATCCCAGAGCTCTTGGAGGATGGTGCCATCCACTTTGAACCTTCTTTTTGGTGGTGTACAGCAACAGGACACAGAGCAAGGGCCATAAACTTAACCACAATAACTTCCACCTCTACATGAGGAAGAATTTCTTTACACTGAGGGTGGCAGAGCCCTGGAACAGCTGCCCTTGGAGGTTGTGGAGTCTTCCTCTCTGAAGACATTCCAAACACATCTGGACACGTTCCTGTGTCACCTGCTCTGGGTGTCCCTGCAGGGGGTTTGGACTGGATGGTCTCCAGAGATCCCTCCCTAACCCAGTGAGTCAGTGATTCTTTGCAGAAAACCCTCCCCAGGCTCTATGGAACAGGTGTAGGGAGAGGTGACATGAGTCCTTTTGCTGTCAGGAGCACTCCCGCGGTGACTTCACAGGCTGTAACAGTGATATTGAGAAACCAATTAATAGTAAAAATTTCCTTTCCTCCTGTACCTAACTGCAGCTTTAGAAGGAAGAAGTAGTTCCTAGCTGATGGGAAAACAGCACTGCTTATCCTGTGTCTGCCAGGAGCTGAGCACAAGATACGGTCCCTCAGCTGGGCCAGAGGGAGCCATCCAAGCACTGCAGAACATGGATAATGATGAGGAGAGGTTGAGATTTTGTGATGGCAATGTTTTGCCCTCAGTTCATTTGTTGATGCGAGATAATTTATTTGTGATCAATACAAGGCAAACATCTTCAGTCCTTGTGAAGAACTGGTGATGCATTTCAGCCTGTCTAAAGCTGGGGATTTATTATACTTTGAATGCCATGTGTGGATCATTTGAACTTAAAGAGTGGATTTTCCTCCCATGTAGTCTGAGTTGGCTCTTTTCAGCTGAGTTCTTTGCTGGCTGACACTGGTGTGATGCAGTACTGTGAGAGTGATGGTTTTGTTTAGATCAGGAGTGGAAGCAGAGTAGCTTCTGCAGCGTGGAGTTGTGCTCAGGGTAATTATCTTTGCTCAGCTGGACCACATACTCCTGTTCCCAGCACTGCTGCCTTGTGCCATGGTTTGTATCCATGTCCTGTGTGAGATGGGCAGTGTAGCTTCTTTGCTGCTCATTGTAAATTGCTGTCTCATGCTGGGAGCATGGAGTAGTCTGCATAAGAGTCAATGGGACTTCCTCCTCTTACTCAAAACAGGAGATGAGTTGGGAACACCAGGGAAGGCATAAGCACCCTGCTGTGCCTTTAGGACAGTCGTGTCAAGCAGCTGATTCCTGGAAATGCTAGAGATGAGCTGTGAAAAAGTTTTCAGCTGTCAGAGAGTTAGCAGGGATTGATGATAACACACGACCAGTCTTAATTTAGTGATGTCTTTGTGCTGGGTTGTGCCTCCCAGAGACAGAAGCTGCAAATCCTGCTGTAGTTGACTTCACAATTGTTGGTTGTACTTGTACATAAAAGCTTGCTGTGTGTTGGTTTGTTCTAGAATACAAGTTGTGGAGCAAATCTCTGGTTGGTGTTACATCTGAGACAGGATAGTTGGCCAGACAGAGCTCTGTCATGTTTGCCTTCAGTCTCTTCCCCCGCTTTTTCCCCTCCCATCTAAGGCCATGCTCAAAAAAGGTACCTTCTTAGCTTCCTGTCAGGGTGAGGAACGACTCTCCAGGACAGTATTTCCTCTGCTTTGAAGAACAAGAGGGGAAGCTTCAGTCAGTCCTGCAAGGGTTTGGGGATTTTTTTCCCTGTAAAACCAGGATTTAACTAAAGGTACAGGAGCTTTCTGAAACCTGTTAGAAACTTCTGCACCTATGCAGGACTTTGGATTGTTTATGGGGATTTTTAAGCTGATTTTGTGTTTGGGCACCTCAAATGGTGGTGGTTGTCTGCAGTTAAAACATGGTCTTATTCCCTATAACCAAGAGAAAGTCTTTTGAGACTGGTAAAAGTCTAAATCTGTTGCTCTGCTCAGCTTTTGCACCGAAGAGATCTTGTTTTGTGAATTTCCAGTGCACAAGTTCTCTTCACTCTCCTTCCCTAGAGGGGTGGTCAGGGCAAGTGGAGCTCCCCACCTCCTGGGTGAGCCAGATGATCTGGAACAGGGAGGTCTTAAGAAGTGCCAGGAGGGAACTGTCAACGGAGTGGCTGTGTTTGAACCCCACCAAAGGCAGGGGAAGGGAAGCTGGAGAGCAGAGGGGCCTGACCAAGTGGGAGGAACATAGCAGGAACCTCATGATGTTGAGCAGTGCAAGATTGGGCAGGTGAGACAACCATCCTGGCATGCAGAGATGTGCAGCCTGGGGCTGGCTTGGCACCAGCTCTACAGGAAAGGATCTGGTTTCCTATGGATAATAAACATGAGTTCCCAGTGCAGCTTTGCAGCAATGAAGGCAAATGGGGCTGTGTTAGGAAGCTGTAGTCACAGTGCTGAGTGTTCAGTCACTATGCTAATCAGCATTGAAAAGACCACATCTTCAGAATAGTGTCCCAGTGTGGGCACCCAGTTCAGGAAGGATCTCAGCAAACTGGGCAAGTGTGGCAGAGGGCCATCAGGACAGTGGAGGGCTGGAGCCCGTGATGCAGGAGGAGTGGCTTAGGGAACTGGGTTCATTTTGGCTTGGAGAGGAGAAGGTGAAGGAGCAAGGGTCTAAAGCCTCTCACTGTCTGTGATGGGGTTGTAGTCAAGTCAGAGACAGATACAGTCAGAGAGAGTTTGAGGTGTCTCTGGTGACAAGAGAGGTGCTACAGCCACAGCTGGCCAGAGGAGAGTTTTGAGTTGGGCGTGAAAGGCCAGGAGGTTGGATGGAGCTCTGAGCAATCTAGTTTAGCGGAAGGATGGTCTTTAAGGTCTCTTCCACCCCCAGCTGTTCCAGGATTCTATAAGGAAAGGTCTTCACCACAGGAGTAATTTAAGTGCAGTTGCTCAGAGTTGCTGTGAAGTCTCTGCCCTTGAATAAACTCATCCATTTGAGTATCAAAACTCAATGGATGAGGCCCTGAACAACCTGTCTGAAGCCTGAACTTCATCCTGCTTTGAGTAAGGGTTGGCTTGGAGACCTCCTGGGGATCCTCCTGACTGAAGTGGGCAGTAGCATTCTTGGTGCTGTCATCCTGTGCCAAAGTGTGTCCCTTCTGTTGAAATCCCTTGTGGCAAGTTCCCTCTGTACAGTGCCATGGCTGTGATGTGGGAAGTTAGCCAGGCAGTGAGCGTCTGACTTACAAATCACATCGTGTAATCACTGAAGAGTTTCAGTTGGAAAGGTCCTCCTTAACTGCTTGTCTGAACATTAAGAGCAGTGCAGTAACTGGTGATATCTCTGCAATGTTTTGGGGTTTTATTATTTGAATAATGAAATATTTTAACATCACTCATAACTTAGAGCTCATGCATTTTGAAGTGCTGATTTTGATACAGAATGTTTAAGTTACATGCAAGTATAAAAGCATAGCTTTAAAGCTGGAATTTCAAGTACCTCTCTCTTTCTCTTTTTAAGGTCAATGAATGGTCCTTGAAGATAAGGAAAGAAATGAGAGTAATTGATAGACAGATCAGAGGTTTGTACTTGTGTCTTGTTTTTTGTTTTTACTCTCCCTGTCTGGCTTCAAGGGTTTTTTTTTGCTTTAATTGAGGCAGGCTGTGAAATATAATAACCTGGGGTAGTCTATCACGTTTGGAATAAAGGAAGATGAATGTGAACCTGGGGCTAGACTTAGAAAATGTGTTACAAAATGATGTCGCTGTGAAGTTATCCAAGTAAAATTTTCAAAAGAACATGAATATTTCATGCTCCCAGTAAGACATAATGCTCTTAAATTCCTTTGGATAACATGTATTAGACTTATTATCCAGAATTTTTCCCACATTGATTTAATGAGTAGTGTCAGTGTGGTATATAATTCCACATGTAGAAAGTTCCACTGGTGTGAAAGTGCACAACTCAAGCAAAAGTAGCTTGCTGTCAGCTTGGGAAATTACAAACAGAATAGAGGAAGGGGAAAAAAAATTTTCTCAGAGGGTGGGTGTTTTGCTAATAAATGATGGGCATTATACTGCTAAATGTGTCTTGAAAAGCAAAGGAGTTGCTTTTTATTGCACTGCTGTTAGTTCAGAATTTGTTCTGCCTGCCTTCCCTGAGCCTGAAAATAGGTTTGGGTCTAGGTTTTGTTTTCCCCTTCTTTGTCTTCTACCCTGTCCCTGGGATTTGTCCATGGGATGTGCTGGTGAAGGATATTTTGTGTCAACATCTCATTGACATGTGCTTACTAGGCACATGCCTGTTTTGGGTGACTCCTTGAGCAGTATGCCCTCCCTTCCCCATTCTTCCTCAGCCCTGGAGTAACCTGGCAGGGTTTGTGTCTTCTCCCTCCTGTAGACTTGTATGAGTTGGTTGGACAAGGTTGCTCGTGCAGTACAAAGTCTGTCCTTGTCTCTAATATGAGGAACAGAGTTTATGTCTTTCCCAGGAAAACTGGTGTAGAGGGATGTGAATTCTTTTGCTTTCTCAGGGGTACTTTGTGTGGCTGTATCAGGCACAGAGGAACTGCAGCTCTGATCTTACTAGCAAAGTATGTTTTAGAGGTTGCATCTTCTACAGGAGCAAAATACCCACATTCACTACAGATGTGTCTTGAAATTTCAGGTTTCTCTTAACTTTTTACATGCCATAATACTTTTAATGGCCTTTACAGACACTAAGTTACATGGTAGTGTGATGTTTTGATGTGGATGCAAATCTAATTATTTTAGCAGCTCTAAACATGTCTGTATTTCAGAGTCCTGCATTCAAGTACAGTTCAGCACTAACCACCAACCATCTGCTATTCTTATAATTCCCCTTAAAACAAACTACAGAATAATCTTTGTGCCAGGATTTCACATCTTACCAAGTGTCACCTATGGAAGTATGTGGTTCTGCTGGACACTTCCCAGGCTAGCAGGCTGCTCCTGAAGGATGACAGCCAAGTACCACTGAAGGTTTTCTCAAAAATTACCTGCTGTAGTTGGATTCTGCTGTGCTTTCTCCTTTTCAGCTGAGCCTTACATAGGAAATCCCTGCAGTCTTTAAGGATGCTAAGCTGGAACCTGCCTTAGTTTCCTTGGGGAAGGCTGTGCTAGATGTGTTTGGACAAGGCAACGGTAGATCCAGCTGGGATGAACTGAGTGGGCTTGGATCACTGGAACACTTGGCTCACCCAGTCAGTGCAGTTACTAAAATAGCAGCACAGTTTGAAACCATCTGTTGGTGGACTCCGGCTGCTGTAGTGATTTCTCTTTGTGGTAGGTTGTTTTTCAGGACTTAAAAGGTTTGGAGACATGAAAGGTATCCTTGTTAGTTCAAAATTGATTTTTTTGAGTTGATAGAGTTGGAGTAATACAGTAACTTTGTGTTTTGCTGAGCTTGCAAGTCCCTTCCACATGTACTTGGGCTGCTTCGTTTCTCTTGTGCTTGATAGCTCTGCAGAGAGACTGGGGCAGTGACTCTGGCTCCCTTGAGGAGTGTAGCTGGCACTGACCTTCAAAGATGACTGTTCTTGTGTACTTGTGCCACTGATCTCATACTCAGCATCTGGTCACGCCAGTGAAAGCATTCACTTGAGTACAGGCTGCCCTACACTAGCTGGGATGTAGCAACACAATACTTGTGGTTGTTTTCAGCCTGACAAAGTGAATGTTGTAATTCCTCAGTACTGCTGGAGTTCTTCTGGTGCTTTCTGTTTCCTCCTGGAGCACTTCAACTCTTTCTTACCTGCTCTGATATGCTGGGACCTGTGGTATTTCTGAAAATAATAGTGGAGAAGCAGCAAGGGTATTGATTAAGCTTTCTGCCAGTCCTTTAAGGTAAAGACCTCAGTGAATGATACTGAGAGAATAACTGTTCTTGAGTACGGGGTTCATTAACGCCCACGTAAGAAGCAGTGTTGAAGTCTCCAACTCGGCCTGTGCCAGAAACTGTGTGTTGATGCCTTTGTTTTTATAAAAGGGCAACTTCTTATTCTTCCAATGTGTAACTTTGTGTGGCGTAAATTGAGAAGACTCAAAACTAAATTTGAACAGAGGCTTTCCTTGGAATAATTGTTCTTGTGGTTGTTTCAATCAACTCTTTGCAGGAAGGTGAGGCTAATCCTAATTATCTGAATTCTTTCTTTACTTTAGATAATTTTTTTTGCAGACTCTTAGATCCACATTTCTTCAGTGGGTAATGTATTGCTGAGTCTGGAAAAGGAAGGAGGTTGATACTGCCCCTGCTTATTCTTGCTTTTTTTTTGCTCCGGGCTTTTGGAGTACCTGGCTCCTGCTGTTCACAGCCAGTGTTACCTGGCAGGGCAGAACTGTGTACAGTCACATCAGATTTGCCGGAGAAACCAATGGTATTTAAGGAGGTGTATTTAATGTTTAATAGTTCAAATCCAACCAACTCTTTGGTGCTCATGCTTAGTTCAGTATTCCTGCTTCAGCGCACTCTTAAAAAACAGCTGTTGAACAAAGCTGGATGCCAGGAGAGTTTGAACAGGATGTTTTAAGTTAGAAGTATATTTTGTGTATATATATATATATATTTATATCTGGCCAGTTTAATAGGAAGTTATTTTGAAGTTGTAAGTCAAATCATCCTCTCAGAGTGCTTTGTTCTTATGAGACCTTTTTTGCTTCATAAGCTTTTAGTCAGCTCAGCATCATGGACATTCTCAGACAGTCCTTTAGAGTACTCTTGACTGCAAAGGAAATTACAGAGCTGGATGTTCAGTAATGAGAATTTTCCTATTAAGATTTAGCTGAATTAATCAGCTGACATGCAAATCAACCTAGAACAAGGTCTTTAAATAACAGAGGGAATCTGAAATCAAGAAGAAACAATTCTTTGCATTGGAAACACACCCCAACAAATGACTGATTTCTCTTCCGTATACTTAGGAGTTTGTCAGTATTCACTGTGTTTTTTTCTATACTCCAGATATCCAGAGGGAAGAGGAGAAGGTGAAGAGGTCGATAAAGGATGCTGCCAAAAAGAATCAGAGAGATGTGTGCGTGATCTTGGCGAAGGAGCTGATCCGCTCCCGGAGGGCTGTAAGCAAACTCTATGCATCCAAAGCTCACATGAACTCTGTTCTCATGGGGATGAAGAACCAGCTCGGTAAGAAAACATTCTGAGCCTGACTGCACTGACAGTAGAGGAGAGGTCTTAGGTTTCCTTGTCCAGAACTGAAGTCAAATGCAGGCAGAGCTTGAATGTAGAAGCAGCCGTGCTCTTGTGAGAGGCAGCTGATTCCAGAGGGCTTCAGGAACCTGGGAAGATCCTCCCGTAGCAAGCCCAGAGCTGTGAGGCTGCTGCAGTTCTACCCCCTAATCCCAGCAGATACATGCACAAACAGTCTCAGAGCAGAGCCTTTGCCACCACCCCATAAACACACACAGCACTCACAGACACATGGATAGCTAGCCCATCATGCTCTTCCTCTTCAGCTGATGAGGACTGAGGTCCACTAGTAGAACACACATATACACAGTAGATGGGTTGTTCCAGGAGCTGCTCTCAGATGCTCTAACCTGGCCAGATATCTGGTTAGGGTTAGGATTACGCTTAGGGTTAGGGTTCAGAAAACCAAAAAGCCCACAGCTCCAGGGACACTGCAGCTGCAAAGGCCATGCCTAGGCCAGCGCCACACTGCCACAACATTGCTCCCTCCACACTTTTCTATCCTTGGCACCACCCTTACCCTCAGCTGCCATTTCGGCTCGGCTCCAGATCTTCTCTTCCCAAGCTGCTTGTACCTGGTTCTGCAGGTCCCTGATGTTTTTGTATTCCCTGACCCATTTCAGGCCTTCCTCAAACTACCTTGGTCATTCTCCTAAAATTCTTTTATGTTCCTTTAATCCCCCTAAAATACCCATTATAAGTTTTCCCTCTTTCCAAACATGCTCTTTTCCCTTACATCCCTGTAAGTTGTTCTGTATCTCTGTAGGCAATATCCCCCCTCAGTCTGCAGGATGTTCTGAGTCTGTCTCCCCACTGCCCTGGCTGGATGGGTGTTCCACCCTGGTCTCTGAAGTAGTCAGGGAGTTCCCAGTTTTAGTTTCTTGGGGTCCCTGCCTCTCATTGTTCCCTACATCCTTGCTGCTTCCTTATTTCCTCTGACGAGCTGCTCAGCAGATGATGTAACACCTCTCCTCAGAGCCTGAGGGTTGCAGTCATGAGAGAATCACTCTGAAACTGAACTCACGGCAGTTTGGAGCACATTCTTAGTGTGAATTCCTAAACAGTTCGAATGCATACCTAATATCCCTGTATCCTTGTGGAGCCTGTGTCACTGATTTTGACAAGATCTGTCACAGGAGTAGAATTCCCTTTGTTTTGTAGATGGTTGTTTTCTCTGGTGAGTCTTGGGGGCTTTTACCAATACCTACCTGGGGGTGGGGGAGCAGTGTTTGATTTTCTTGGTGTGAATGAATCCATTTGCCCCTTGGCTTAACACCCACATTCTGTAAACCCTCCTTGGTCCTTTGTGTTCCTCCAGAACCAACATATTTCCCTCACTCCCTATCCATGTCAGAATTCTGTTGTAATAGAATTCCTGCAATGTTTTCCACATCTGGAAACATTCCAGTCTGTAACAAGCTGAGCAGAAAGCTTTAAAGACAGGAGACTTAGTGGAGGACATGCTGCTGAAATGTCAAAGCATTTCCCTCACCCCAGCATAATGAAAGTAGATTTTAACACTGGATGAATGATAAATCAGGAGTCACGTTGTGAACTTTAAGTGTAATTTTGTGGGGGTTCAAATGGGGCTCCCCGTGCATCTTAGCAAAGGGGACTAGGACCATCCTTGCAGCTTGAGATGTCCCTTAAAGGGAAAAATTCAAAATAGCCTCCTCCTTATTAGCACTGCCAGCATCTTCATCTTCTTGGGAATTTCTGATACACTTAGGTAGGAGATATGAAGGAATCTAGAATTCAGTCTGGGGTCTGTAGTAACCTGTGAAATGACCACTGAAGGCAAGTTTCTGTTAGTTGGTTACCAGTGTAAGGTTCTTAAATTATTAAAATGAAAAATAATATGTGCTGTACCTTCATTTTGCTTCGTTAAGGAGTGACCATTTTATATACAAACAGGTAAGTTCTCCATGTCCAGGAAGCTGCAAAGTTAGATGGCATAATTCAAAAAACTTGACAGTACCCTTAATTACTGCTTTTTGATCTTGGTATATCAATACATATGAGGAGAGCTTATAAGTTACATTAGAAGAATAGCCTCTGGAAAGAGTATTGTTAAATTCAGTTTAAACAAGCTTATTTTCAGCTTATCTGCTTCAGTATTAATGTTACAGCTTACTTTTTGCTGTGAAACTATTGCAGCAGAACTTCTGCCAGGGTTAGTTTCCAGTGCCCGGTGTCAGGTGGGAGGTCCCTGGTTTCAACACTCACTGCAGCTCTGCTGCTGAAACCCTCAGCAACACCTCTGGCTGCTGAGAGGCCGGACAGGAGCAACTCAGGCCTCTCTGTCCCTGTGTTTAATGAACTGAGTGCAGGTGGGTTGAAATCTCTCTGCAGACCACCTGGGTTGCTCGTTGTACAGGACTTGTAGCTTTGCTATAAATGCAGCTTTCTCAATGTGTGTATAAGTTGGGCTTTCCCAGGAATTCAGTCAGGAATGAGGAAGTGGAATGCCTGTTTCTTTTTTAAATTGAATTGCCTAAATGTAAACACATTTCCATGTAGGGAGGATATAATTTCTCTGCTTTCAGCAGTGCATGAATTGTTCAAACTGTTCTGTGCCTGTCCTTCACAGCTGTCCTAAGAGTAGCAGGTTCATTGCAGAAGAGCACAGAAGTCATGAAGGCTATGCAAAATCTAGTAAAAATCCCAGAAATCCAAGCAACAATGAGAGACTTGTCCAAAGAGATGATGAAGGTAAGATCTGGCAGGCAAATCAGACCTGGGTGAATGATGTGGTTGTTACTGAGCTGGGCAATTGCTTGGGTGGCCCCTTTGTCTCAGGGCTTGTGTGAGCTCAGGACATTCTCTGATGCTGTGGCCAGTCTGATACTGGTGACACAAAGAGTTTTAAACCTAACAGTAAAAAGCTGTTAGGCAAACATTCCTAATAACAAGTTTGAGTCAAAACTGGGAACATACCAGGAATTTATTTGCCATAGACATGTTCAAAGAAACAACAATTTTCAGGCATTTATATACACTGTAACATCCAAGGTTTTTTTATAGACACTCCCAAAAATCTGCCCAATTCATTGCATTATGGTAGAGGTGTTTTGTTTCTTTTAATTACTACCAGAACATCTCATCTGTCTTTCTTTGATGGATAACCCAAGTTTTATCCAACTAAACAGTGCTTTATTAAATTTTCTGTTGTGGTTAGACAATTACTATTGATTAAGTTTTTTGGGGTGTACAAGCCTATGAACTGGCTTCCTTACTGCATCTGCAGTGTATTAATCAAATTTTCTGGGGTGTATAGACCTTTGACTCCTTAACTCTCTCAAGATACCATTCTTGTTCTATGACATCTATTCATCTCTAGTTATATAATAACCATTAAACAATTCTTTATTGAATTTTGTTCTTCAACTGTTAAGTTCTCTAAGGGGTATGGGTCCATGGAGTTCCTTTCTGCAGGTGCAGTGAGGTAATTTCTCAGGGTTCCCTACTAACACTCAGCCAACACAGATCTAAATCAAAACCAGTCAAACATTTCTTAGCTAATTAAATGTAGTTAGTTATCAATTTTTTTAAAAATCACAAAACTCCTGGCTAATTAAGATATAACTCACTATCACTGGGTTTGAAGCATCTAGCTCAGTGTCTCCATGTGATGGGACTGTTCTGATTTGAAAACATACTTAGTCTCTGTTGTGACTATTACATTTTCAACTACCAAAGTTATTTTGCTTTTCCCCTTCTTACCACTCTAGACTGTTTGGTTCAAATATGTTTATTTCTAAATAATTTTAGCATTGTGCACCAGCATGGTTAGGCCATATCTCAGTTGCAGGGCCTGCAAAGGAATGTTTTCAAATGCAGATAAAAAAAAAAAAAACAAGCTGTGTCAAAGAGCAATTTTACAGTGTGCTACACAATTCATGCTGCATGACTGAAATTTACATTTCTATTTCACGTGCTTGGAGCAGGCTGGGTTCTTGGTTCAGACATGCAACAACAATAAATAACCATGGATTTGTAGAATGGTTTGGGTTGGAAAGGATCTGAAAGATCATGTAATTCCAGCCCCCCTGCCATAAACAGGGACACCTTCCACCAGACCAGGTTGCCCAGAGCCCATCCAACCTCGACTTGAACACTTACAGGGATGGGGCATCCCTAGCTTCTCTGGGGAACTGGTTCCAGTGCCTCACCACCCTCACAGGGAAGAATTTCTTCATAGCTAATCTAAATCTCTCCTCTTTTAAATAACTTGAGGTTTTCAAAGTGAGAGCACATGACTTTAATCCTCAGTTTTCTTCCTGCTTTTCCAGTGCACCAGTTGTAGAGATGTGTGTAGAGGTGTATTGGCTACCCTCCTGTAACAGCCTTGATCAGGAAAGCAGGAGCAGGGGCTTGTTACATGCCTGGATAGGCATAACATCATCTCCCAAGCAGGAAGTGTATCCTCTTACTCTGCTGTTGGCAAGGGCATCACATGCTGCCTTGTTTTCTGCTAGGCTGGAATTATAGAGGAAATGCTGGAGGACACCTTTGAAGGCCTGGAGGATCAGGAGGAGATGGAAGAGGAAGCTGAGGCGGAAATTGACAAAATCCTTTTTGAAATTACAGCTGGTGAGTTCATGGGTGCTGCTGAGAGCCAAGTTCCTGCCCTATTCAATAAGATGCAGCAACTGAAATCTTCATCTATTCTGACTGAACTGCACTCTCCCAGTGGCATCTCTTCGTTTGGTGATGGGCAGAGAGCTCTGACAAACTGGTTTCTCAGGGAATACTGGCTGAGAAGGCCAGTGGGGCTCAGCAGGGCAGAACTAATATCCATCAGCTGCTGTCTGTGCAGTTAGGTAATTGAGGCTCTGAGAGATCTGTGTTTGGCTGTGCAGTGAATCCTCTTAACAAGGTGAAACTTATATGATTGACTAGGTACTGTTATTAATGAAGCCAAGAAATAAACTCAGCTGCACTGCCTTGAGTCAGAGGCTGTGCTGGGAGTCCTGGCAGTAACATGCTGTGTCTTGTTTGGGGGAAAAAACCCAAAACAAGACACAAAAACCCTCTTAAAACCAAAACCACAACTTCTGCCTTCCAGCTCATGAAGTAATGATTTAGTGGTTCAGTTATTTGACTTGGAGAATGCTTAGAATGCTCCTTTCACCTGGATTGCTTATGATGTGGTGTGACAAATCCAAGAACCAGGGCTTCATTCAGCTGTACCACACTGAAAGTGCAGCTCCCACCCTGCTGGCACCTTGTGCCCAGTGCCTGGCACATTGCCCTCTCCTTTCTCACATCCTAATTTGCTTTTTCCATCCTGTTTCCTGGCTGGAGCAGCTCCCCTCCTCCCTGGGCAGGCAGTGGGAGCTCCCAGGCAAGCAACAGGGCTTGAAGGGAGCTGGGAGCTTCCTCCCAGAAGGGAAGGAGTGCAGAGGCTCAGAGGGGCTGGCAGGTCAGAGCTACAGGGGCAGCCAACAGCCCCAGGCTGGCCCTGTCACAGCTCAGGGCTGTGACCTCCATGCGAAGTGACTGGTTGGGTTATTTTAGATGTCCTTGAAAGCCACTAATGATTAAATGAAGACCTAACACACACAAATGAGCCTGTTTGTTGTTGCAGGGGCCTTGGGTAAAGCACCCAGTAAAGTGACAGATGCTCTGCCAGAGCCTGAGCCCATGGGAGCTGCTGCTGCTGCTGTGGATGAGGAGGAGGACATCGAAGCAATGCAGTCACGGTTGGCCACCCTGCGGAGCTAGGGACAGGATGGATGTGTACAGTTGGCTTTATTTTATTCTGTCCTACCTTCAAAATGCAAAACTTAAATGTATTCTCACTTATGTAATATATATATTTTTTTTTTCTTCCTGAGGATTTTATTCTCCAAGAAACTACTGTAATATACTTCTTGGGGAGTGCAGTCTCTTCCAGTTTTCTGTTCAGCCCATGTTTCCTGTGGTGACATGGAAAGGGTGGTGTAATGTTATGTATTTTTAGATATAAAGTCCTGAAACATATTCTCATCTTCAAGCAGCATTTTTCCCTAACAGGCACTTTGGTTTAATCTGCTACCAAAAACGTCCAGCACTGTCAGATCTGTATTTTCCTGAATCACTACAAATTTTATTAAAGCTGCTTCTAACAGTCACTGCCATGCAGCAGTTTAGTTTGCATCACTCTGGCCTCTGTCACACATACCCACCTCTAACACTTCCCTTTTGGTTTTGTAACACCTTTCTTTAGCACATTTAGGGCCTTCACTGCATAGTTTAAGACAAGTTTTCAGTCAGTTCCAGCTCTGTATGATCACAGGAGAGCCTGTCTTAGCCAAGGCTGTGGCCCAGTGAGGGCAGGGCAGTTGGCAGTAGTGGGAGGGGAGGCCCTAATTCACCAGGCAAAGCTCCCCCAGACCCTGTGGCCATGCCAAGGCCTCTCTGCTGCTCAAATAGCACATTTCAGGATCAAAGGAGACCCGTGCCTCCTCCCAAGGAAAAGCTTCAGGCAAAACAGATGTCATGGCTCACAAAAGGCAGTTTGCAAACCAAAAAATTCAGACCCAAACCTGTCACTGTCATGGGGACCTCCCAGGCAAAGGCCAGAGCTCTTAAGTTTAAGGAAGACTTACCAAAAGCAAGCTAAGTCTCTAAATAATTGTATCCCAACAGCAAGGGTATAAAAACACAAAAGGCACACAGATAGCTAGATGGAGTCCAACAGCTCCCATTTTCAGCCATAAAAGCATGAAGGGCACAAGCACTGTTCACACCTTTGTGCTGGGGGAACAAAGTATCCTCTGTGCATCAGGGTTGTGCAAGTCAAGTGTTCCATCTCCACCCAAAATGCAACACAAAAACAGGCAAGATGGACAATTTGGTTCTTGTGGTCTTAAAAAATCCAGAAAGGACAGAGCAGAAACAAGAGCAACTGTGGAGTGGGTGAGAGCTGCAGTTTGAACAACAGTCCACTGCTAAGAGCTTGAAATCCAGCTTCAATGAGTCTTTTGAGATGTGTGCACACAGGGTGTGTCAGATCAATGTGACTCAGCTCCCTGAGAGGCACCTGTACAGCAGCTGGCTCCAAGGAAAGCAATTAACCTGCTTTTTGTCATCTACTTCAACTTGACAGTGTGAGGGAGAATGTTCAGGTAAGTGGTGTTTTTAAGCATACTTGACACATTCAAGCACAAAATGCCAAATCAAGCCAGCTGAAGGGACTAGAACAAGTTACTTAATGTCAAGAGATGTCAGCAAGTGAAGGTGGAGGAGAACTTTCACTGCACCAAGTGAAGGGCTGCTGTGAGGGCTACAAGAGACTCCTGCTCCCTGCACATCCCTGTAGCCTGTCCCAACTCCCAAGGGAGCAAGGAGAGGAAATTTCTCTGAAGAGAGACTAAACAGGTAATGCTGATCACAAACAGCAGGTGAAGTACTACAGGGAGGGGAAGTTGCAGAGTTCAATTTGTTGCATAAGCTCAGAAAAGTGAACTTGGCTACCAAGGTTTCCTCTCCTGCGTGGCTGTGCCCAATAGCCATTTTGCACCTTTCAGTGCTGGGAAGGAACTGAAAGGTTAATTTTATCTCAGGATATCTCATCAAATGAGAGATTCACTTTTCCACGCAGGACCTCTGTTGCTGTTTTAAGTTTTATGACATTTTCAGTCTTTCTCTAAAGAACCCTGAGTTGTGTGTGTACTATTTCAGACTGAAGCTGCAAAGCTCATGTGATACAGACCACAGGAGCAGCAGTCAGACACTAAGTCATGCTTGGGTTAACCAAAAATAACTATAAACAGGTCTGCTGCTAAAGTCCATACCCTAAGCCTTCAAATACCTTAAAAAAACAGTATGAACAGTTTATGATACACAGTTTTCTTTTGCATTTCAAAGTACTGCATCAAATTAATTACATTTTAAACAGTCAATTGAAGAAGACAAGAAAGGAACAGTATCTGAAATAGAAGAATTTTTATGTAACCATTCAGTGTTAAAAACAAGAGAATCAAACATCAGTTCAAATTAAAGAGCAGTTTTGAACAGAAGACATTTGATTAAAAGTTTCTTTTAACATTTAGAAATTTAAATACATTTACCTAAGGATGGTTAACTCCCATCTCTATGTTACTATACAATAGCTTAAAGCTACTTTTAAATGCTAGTTCTATGTTAATGTGAAACTCCAGAACTGCATTCTTAACTTTTTATGTAAATTGGTTATTAAACTGAGTGATTCCATACTTCCTCCCACCCCAAAATAAACTTTAAAAATTGAAGCTTTACAATGCCTTGAATAATATTTTTCAAATGAGTAATTTGGAATAGTTCCCAACAGTTCTATAGGAGGTATTTTGTACAGTTTGGAGAGCAACTCCATATAAAGTTCTATTGCAACTGAGCATTCACAGTATGCCACAGTCCATACATATTACTACATATACATATCAGGTTTGTAAACATTGGAAGAATACACAGAACATAGTACCACGATCCTCTGGTACTGCTGAAAGGAAGATGAGGTAACATTCATATAATCTCAAAGTCCACAGAGGTCCTGACTGAGTAGGTAGAACAGCTGCCAACGCTTCTGTTTCATAGTGTGTGTTTAAGGCGCTCTACGTCACGGTCTGCTAAGGCTGGATTCATTAGCTCTCAGTATCCCAACTGCATCTTTAACAGCGTGGTATATGACATTCTTCACCTGCAGGAGCAAAGGAAAAGGTGCTTGGTTTTACAAGCAAACACCACAGATGGTTTTCCAGCTTTCCCAGTTCCTTCCCCTCACTGTGTGGGTCAGTTCAGACAGGCTCATCTGCCTGACTTTCATGTAAATCACAAACTTGGGAAAACAAGGTTCACAATCTAACAGGAGATAAGGTGAACCCTGTAGCCTGAGGAGAGCATTGCTCAGCTCGCAGGGAAACAAAAGAAGTGGCAGAACATTTCAAGAAAATCTCAGGAGAAGCTTCAGAGGGCTTTCTCAAAATTACTAAAAACTCTTAACAGTTCAAATTCTACTGAAATTCCAAGATCATTAACACTGATCTGAACATGAAAGAAACTTGGTTACATGGCCACAGCCTTCACATTGTTGAAGGTTGTCTGTTGTGTTCTGGTGGGTTTTTTTTAAAAGGGTTGAGAGCACTGAGCATTGGGAAGTTACCTGCAATTTATCTTCATGGTTCGTATGCGTATGTGACAAGTATCTAAATTCCTGAGTGAGCCAGAAGCAGTGTTTGACATGCTCTGGGGATACAAAGTCTTCTGCAACTTTAATACAACTGTACAAATTATGAACCTAGAGAGAACAAACAAGCATTAGCCACGTGCTCAGAGGGCTGCCCAAGCAGTCAGGCCATTCCATGTCCCTGGTGCTTGCCTGGTGTGGAGCTCCTGCTGGGATGAAAACTACATCTCCTAGAAACTGTACAATAGCCCAGCCTTGAACTCCGTACTCCTGATGAAGGCGTTTCCTCAGTGATCGGTCCAGGTACCAACTCTGATCATGAATGGGATCATGATCTACAGGGTTTTCTTGGCCTTGTTCTTCTGCAACCTGGAAAAGTCATAAGACAGCAGGCATTTAACACACCAGTGTGACTGGACAGTCAAGTAGTATCTGTGGTATTCCATACAAATGTGTGCCAGAGGGACTTGCACCATGTGTTCAGGTAGGAGAGTTACACAATGGAAATCTGGATTCTTACTCAGATTTTTGTCAAGGTTTCAACATTTCTCAGGTCCCACTGGCTTCACATTACAAGTGTGGGTATGGAAAATGCAAGTAACCCCAACTGACAGTGGCAAGGAACAGAAGGGTGAAGCAACTCATGTTCACATAGGGAACCACTGTCATACATAGAACCAGTGTTGTGACACTACTAAAGCTGGAGAGGGATTGTGTAGAGGAGCATGAAGTGACAGGACCTGGGGAAATGGCTTTAGAAGAGTAGATTTAGATGAGAAAAAGCAATTGGGAAGAAATTTTTTCCCGTGAGAGCAGTGCAGTCCTGGCACAGGTTGCCCAGAACAGCTGTAGCTGCCCCATCCTTGGAAGTGTTCCAGGGGCACTGGATGGGGCTCTCAGCAACCTGGTCTAGGGGAGGGTGTCCCTGCCCATGGCAGGGGCATTGGGATGAGATGGTCTTGAGGTTCCCTTCCAACCCCAACCATTCTGAGATTCTCTGACTCTACAACTAGAAGACACTACCAAGGGTGGAATGCAGCAGATGTCTGCCTTGAGGCCACAATCAGTCAGTGTGTGCTCACTGACCCAGAGGATGCAAACCAGATTTTCAGGAGCAACAAGACTGGGAGGCACAAGAAGCACTTTAGGACAGAAATTTGAGGGCTGTGGGGAGAGAATTTCTTCAAGAAGTTCCTGTATAAATCCAGCTTACTGCAGCAGCCATTTACACCCAGGACTGTAGACCAAAAACTCATTTGGGAGGAGATAAATAGCTGGGATCTAACTCCACTAAAAGCTGCTGAATATCCCACACCTGCTAGCAAGTGTGACAAAGGGGACTGAGGTGTGAGACACAGATGTCAAGATTCCAAGTGCTAATGCTTATCAAAACCAGGAGCATGTTTTATCAACAGTAAGATTTTTTCTTTAGTATTAAATAAGTCTGCTGCAGCCTCTCCCAGCTTCCACCAAGACAGCCATTGGTTGGTTCAGATCATCCCATTTATCCTTCTAAATATCAGCATATTGGCTCTTTCCACTTTTAGAGCACCAAAGAAGTTTCACAATTAAGACCACAAAGAACTCTGGACTATCTGAGGTAAATTTAAACACTGAAACAAGCCCTTTTGGATTGTTTAGCAAATGGTTTAGCACATTTGTACTACCACTCCCACTCCCATGAAAATGTGACACAAAATACCTTGTGCTTTTCCCTTAATTCAGACCTCACCAAGGTAGGGGGAAAAAAAAGGTAATAAGAGGGAGAGAACAAGGAAGAGCTTTATGTACCTGTATTCCTCTGACATTTCCCAAGAACATCTCACATTCTTCTAAGAATGATCAAATTAAACTGTGATTTTCCTTAAATCTAAACCAGCTCTTTTTCTTGTTCATTCTTGTTCACTGTGTAACATGACTCATCTATGAGAAGAGTGGGCAGGAGGAGTATCTACATACAAGGTAACTTCAAGCTTCAACTCTCCACCCTTTATCAGATCCTACAAGATTCATGGCACAGGACAAGCTTTGTCTTGGATACAACTCAAGTATTTGTTCCCAGAGTAACTGGGATGTGAAAGAGAAAAGCCCAAGCATAGAGACTTGCAAGCCTACCCCACCAGAAGATCAGTTTTTAAGATTAAAAGCTTACCTTCTTAAGGAATTCCCGGATTTTCTCTGTATCTTTGGCAGCATAAATGTGCCACAGAGCTCCAGGCTTTTCTCGGCTTTCAGTAAAACGCTTAATTGTCAGTTCATCAGAGTCACCATCCTGTATGGTCTTAAGCACTTCTGTGGAGAGTCAACACCAGCAGTTATGCTAAAGGACCTGCCCTCCAGCCACAGAAATATCCCCCCAGACACCACAAAGACTTTACCTTCTTCTTGATCAGCCTGGCCTTTGGGGATCCCCACGTAAACCATGACATTGGCTGCATCAGACACATCCAAGTGGAGGTTTGTCGTGCCGTATTTCCTGTCTTCTGGTGTTATTAAGCCTGGGAGAGGAATCAAAGGGGAAAAAAAAGGAATAGCAGATCCATCAGTAAGACAAAAGTGTTACACCACTCCCAGCAGCACTTTCTGAAAAGATTAGAGCTTTTACTTCTACCAACAAATGCTTTCAAAACAGCAATATGCTTTCTGTCCAGGACCTTGCTCCATCTTGTGGCTTCCCAAGTGATCTGCTGACAGGCTGGTACAGATCAATGTGTATCTATCTAGCCCATATGATACATAAAAGTCATGTTCAAGTCCTGCTAGAAAAGGGTTTCTACAGCCATTTAGAAAAAAGCATTTTTAGAAACAGTCTCTTTTTCACTCTAAACAGCAGCTACTACAGGATTTACTATCCACAATCTCTTTACTGGCCATGATGCTGCCTAATTTTAAATGTGTTTTGAGTGACAGCAGATGAACCAGCCATGGGAAAAAAACTGCTCAAGGAGAGATTAAAAGCTAAAGGATACAACCCAAAAAGAAGAATAACAAAAGCAATACAGCCAGAAGCAGCAAAACAACAAATACATGTTGCCAGCTACAGAAGAGAGGCTGTGGAGCAAGTTGATTGGAAGACTGGGAATAACTACTATTGGCTTGAAACCACCTGGACAAAAGGACATTTAATAAAACAAATCATAATGCTCTGGACATCTTTGATACCTATAGGTGAGCCAAACTCAGGTTTTCTGATCCAAGGGATTAATCCAATGTCTGCAACAGCAAGAATTCCCATCATCTACAGTAAATTTAAATACAAACATGGGGTCAGCATGACCTTTAGACTGAAAAATTCCTTACCATATGCATTGTACATCTTGGGGCCCAAATCTGGTCGCACAAAATAGTTGGGGAGTCGAGAGGCAAGGTTGAGCTTGCCACCTCTCCTGGTGTATTCTGGCAATGGGATATTTTTCATCAAATCATCAAACCTAAAGTAATGCAGCAAAGCTTAACATTAGGTACAGATAAAACCAAAAGCAGACCAAAACAGACTGCAGTAAAAACTCTCTCCAGTCAAGGAAGTGTCCTCTTTCCCTCGGGGGGTTTATTGGACACCATGAAAAGCAACTAAACAAACAAAGCACAGAAATATAGCAGATAAACAAATTTAACTGCTCTGGATTAATGCTATTTCCTTGTGTTATCATCTCAAGGAATACCAAACAGCCTAAAGTCCACATACTTAAAAATGTTTGGCCAAAAAGTAAGCTTCAACTGAACTTGATTTCAGAGTGATCCAGGCTTTTTAGGAGTCGTTTTAGGTACTCACTTTACTTGGCAACAGATACAATTGAACCACATAAAAATTTATCATGGAACTTGTGCAGGATTTACCATTTATATAAGGCATCTCTGAGAAGCAAAACTGTTCACACATCACAAACTGCTGCTCAAAGCTGAAGCAGATATCAAAATGTGACAGTATTCCTACTTTACATTATTTTGGAGATGTACCACACAAAAGGAACATTTCCTCTGGGAATTCATACCGAGAGGGCATCATATCTCTGAAGTCTTCTCCTGGAGGCCAGTCCTTAAGCTTCAATACCATTGGCTCTCCCTCTTCTGTTCTCAGGCGACCTAATTTGAAGTATTAGCAAGTTTTTATTTTTAATAGTTGTACAATTCAGAATCCAAAGAACCAAGATAAAGAAATCCTCATCTTAGTTTAAAATCATGTTCATTCCACAACTATTCATGTAGAACCAAAGACATACAAGTTCATCTGACACCACAGTAGGGTATCACTATCATGACAAACATCTTACAACAGGAGATATCAGACAAGGAGCCTTTACTGCTTCCCTGCCCAAGCATTTCCTACAATTTAGCTCAGGAACCAGTTTGTGTTTGATGTCAAAAGTAGCTGATGAAGCCAAACCTCTTCAAAGGTCAAGTAGCAAAAGAAAAGTGTGAGTCTTCCAACTTCCACTCTTCTTGCCCTAAGTACCAAATTCCCTAAGCTTACAACTAATTTAAACAGCAAAACAGATCCTTAGGTAAGTCTGTGTAATAAACAGATAAAGCAGAACTCCAAATGCAATGGCAAGTATTAATTCTCATGGAAAACCTCAAGCTCCCTCAAGCTCACCTCTTAATCTATTTTTATACAAAAGGACTTGAGTTCCTCAAGACCAAAAAGCACCTTCAAGTTAAAACAGCAGAACCCATTTAACCTGTGAGCACCACCTCTACATGTTCTTATCCGTTTCACTGAGCTGGAAAAACAAAAGCTGGCAGCTGAATCTAGTTGCTAGGAGGATCTTAAAATTTCCTTAGAATGCCTCCCCCCAAAAGACTAAAGGCAGCCAAACATACTCCTGAAGGAGAGTACCTTCAAGGGAATGACAGCTTCCATCCAGTCCACAATCCTACAAGCATAAATGTCTGCAATGTATCCTCACCAAATTGTCCAAGGTGAAGAGAAAGCCTGAAACATCTTTTACACTACTTATCACAAATCTGTGCTAGGGCAGAATTAGTGCTGCTGAATATTTCACCCATTGGAACAAAGATTCACAGTACTTACTTGAAATATCTTCAAAACCATCCCAGAAATCCCCTACAGTAGCTCCAGTGATGATTTCATTGGTCCTGCAGTTAACCAGATCCACTTCCTGCTGGCCAAATTCCTTCCTAAAGGACTCCGGTCTCCAGAGGTCTGCATTTAACTTGTGATGCACTCCTGACACCATTACAGGCTAGAAAGCAAAGAATATATTCTGAGCAACTATTAAACACCAAAAATTCTAACTACAAAAGGGTCATACCTAAAATACATTGGGGATTTGAAAGCAGGCATTTTGCAAACTAAATGCTCAGCCTGTCCTACCAGAATTCTGCTTTACCATGCATCTGAGCATTCTTTGTTTCAAACTGAGACAGCTTTTTATACAGAGCCATAATTTCAGTACTGTGTTTAGAAACTGATTTTAAACAGCAAAACAGATCCTTAGATGAGGATGTGTAACAGTGCTCATGTCACATTTGATGAAGGTTTATCACTGCTTATCACTACAGTGGTTGCACCTGTGCTTCAATGAAAGGACAAAGCACATGGATTGCAAGTGGAAAAAGCAGGAAAAGGAAAATACCTGTCCCTGCTTCCAGCACTCCCTGAAGACATTCCAATTGCTTTCATTGTTGGGATCCTGAAGACACAGCAGGCGGTTATCACATAACCAGTAGTGGGGCGTGTCAAAGCCCATTATTGTGGGCTTTATGGTCAGTCCTTGAGGTTTCTTAGGCAAGTCTGTAATGGCTCTATTTTGCACCAGGGAAGCAAAAATGTCATCAAGGATTTTGGGTGTACTCTTCAGTCCATTGTCTGTCTGATAAAAAAAAAAGAACAAAAAAAGAGTGCTCTTTTCTGCTTTAGTCCTGCAAGCTTTAAAGAAAGTATTTGCCACTTCTAAAATTTTTCACTTGAGATCACAATCATGCAGAGAAAAAACTGCAGAACTTTGTTGTCTAGAAATGCACCATCATTAAATGCCAGTGCCATTTCTGACACTTTGTCTACAGAATTCTGGCACAACGAGTTCTGCTCTGAGTTACATCTCAGCAACACTGCAGAAACTGCAGCAGGGAACAGGACTTGCTTTATATCAAAAAGCAGAAATGCAGTTTCAGCAAAGAACTCTCAAGGCCAGTATTTCTCCCCACCACTTTGAAATCACATCTGTAAGATCACACAAAGGCCAGAAACATCTGAAGTGAACCAGTCCACAAATGAGGTAGGGGGAAGACAGTCACCCACCACAGAAGGTCCTTCCCTCCATCTGCAAGTTCATTGGTTCTTCTTTTTTGAGTTTAAAAGACATCCCAATCAATGCACCTGCCAGACTCCAGCCTAAGGAAGTTAATCTGCTTTATCCCTTAGTTCCCAGTTCCTCACCAAGAATTCCTGATAGTACCACTAAGCTACTACTATCAGAGCACTAAGACACGGAAACTGAATTAGTCCTTTTTCCCACACAGGACAGAATGTTACCTACTGCAACAAGTAAATAAACTACCTGTGGCAGTTGTTCACAGGTTTAGAACAGAATCTAAGCCTGGAATCAACTCAAAGCTGTAGGACAGAATTTTTCCTGTACCTTTCCTGCAGAAGAGTTCAACAGATTCCGCAAGAAGCCCGTGTTGTTGTTGCTCACAGGGGTTAATATTGCACTGTTGAATGTCTGCAGGGCTGCAGCTGGCTTGGCTAAGCTAGGGAGTGTCTGGAGAGGTTTATTTTCATTCTTTGAAATTGGTGTGAGAAGTTTCTCTGAAATGAAAAAAGGAAAACTGTGAGAAGCATATACTTAGGAAAGTAAAAATCCATTTTCAAAACAAGACACTCCTTTATGCATACATGTATGTAAGTACATACAAATATATACATACACAAACATATATAAAATCTCCTCCCAATATACACAGATGAAATATTCCTTTTACCTCCTTCAATATTCCAAAGTTCCTAAAATACCACATTAAAAAAAACTAGAACAAAACCAACAAGAAAAAAAAAGCCAAAAACCCCACAAAAGATCCACCCCCCCCAAAAAATACAAACAAACTAAAAAGTCCCAAAACATAAAACCCCACAAAAAACCAAACAGCAACAAAAAAAAAATTCTCAAACTGAATTTTGAAGAATACTTTCATCAATAGATTTTACTCCAGTTTCTGAAACAGAATATGCTGACTCTGCCAGGCTTTACTCCAAGCCTTTGCCATGGCCAGTTCTGCAGGACAGGCACTGAACATCCATCCCAGCAGGCAGATGACCTCACTCTCTGCACAAGATACTGCTGGGTCTGACCTATATTCTTCTGACAAACAGCCAAAAAGGGTTTACTCTTCACTGGTTCTGCACCTACCTTTGTTTTCTTTATTCACGTTTCCACTTGTTAGGTTTGAAAACCAGTTTAATGAAGAAGTATTTACAGAAGCAGCTTGTTTGCTTCCAAGTGATGACTTTAGAGGAGGATCGTGTGTAGTGACTTGTGGGCTCAGGACAAAACTGTTGTGTTGAAGGCCAGGCCTGTCTCCTGATGCCAAGTGCTGAGAAAGCAAAGCAAGAACTTGATCAGACACACTCTACTCAGAAATGGAAAGCAAGCAGTAACACATCCAATTTCATTCTTTAAAAGTAAAATGGTTTGGCCCTTCAAAACATGTGATCTCCACAAGAGGTCAGCATTGCAGCTCAGGATGACAGTCCAGCAGAATTCAGATCTCCCAACATCAGGAGCAGCCAGAGTCCATCACCCCTCAGGGCAAGCACAGAGAGCCAAGTTTCCCAGGTGCATTTTCTGGGATTACTTTGGGAACCAAGTGCAGTTTTAACAGCAGTTCTCACAATTCTAGTGGTAGCTGCTGCTCAGGCCAGAGCTAAGCTGGAGCTCTAGCTCAGAGGACTAAAACAGATACAGAGCATTCCTGAATTTTTCTCTAACGTGGCAGGAAAAGTGCACTCACCTGCCAGGTCTGAGCTACACCTGCCTGAGTTCAGGCCCTGGCCTGGCTAGCACAGTCCAAGTGCAGGATTGTCCATCTCCTCTGCAGCTGATTTATTGGTTATTTGCAGGTTCTAGGAACAGACTAACCAGAACCAATGCTTTGCCCTGGGACTCCTGCATTCCCCTTCTCTTCTCAAACAATTTTCAGCTAAGAAATTATTCTGCTCCTTTGTCTGACTATTGCTACATTCTCTGTTTCATCTCTCATTGACTGCTGATGCTTGGTAAGGATTCTAAACATGACATAATAGAAAATATTCAGACTTTAATGAGCTTACCCTCACACGACCAGTGCAGCACCTCATTCTGAAGAGGTGTAGATAAATTTAATGTAGTTATGTTTAGCCAGAGTCATAGGAAATCTTGATTCAGAAGACTAAACCCAGGTCAGTCATATGCTAGATGCTAGCTTTTGATTCACATAACCATCTTCTGGACTTCTAACACCTAACAATATTTTTCATCTCTTCTGTTCATTACTTACACCAAAATCAAGTCCAACCTGCTTTTTACACTTAAGGTAACATATATTTTCAAAATAAAGCTAGGAATAAGCATCTAACAATTAAAACCACTTAATTCATTGCAAGATACTTCCAGACTAAGTTATTAATTTGTGATCTATTTACAAAAGCAAAAAAATATGACATCAATTTATAAATATATGGATCTTATGGGGTTTCATTTGGTTTGGGCTTTTTTTTTTTTACACACAGAGCAGCAAACCTACCAGACTGCCAGAGAAATCAGTGATTCTCCACATTCCTCCAAACCTTTTTTTTTCCACATTTACTCTCTTTTTTTTTCACATTTACTTCTTTTATGAATCCCAGAGCTCTTCCACCTTATTCTTTTAGATGATGCATGTATTATATCTCCAGGACCCAAGGAATAGCCTACACTTCACAACCATTCCTACTCCTTTTTCTTCATATTCTTCTCTTAAGGGATCTCTCAATCAAATCCTATTTTTTCTCTAAAAGTCCTCACTGAGCCTTTTTCAAGGACAGGTCATTACTGAGGCCTCAGTGTCAAAGGGATACAATGAGACTTCCCCCAGAACTTAAAGAATTGAACCAGAAAGATGAACAGTGAATACAAACTGTCTCTATGTGGTAGAGTTACACAGAGGTCAGGGCTGGCAACCTACAAAGTCAAATTAGCAGGGGCTTCATGAACATGCAACAGACTGACACAAACTTAACTGCAGACACAGAGGTAGTAACAATACCTGTTTGGAATCCTCCTTTAGTGTTGGCTTTGATAGTGCTTTGAACTGCTTATTTGCACAAGGACAATTTGCCTTTATTCCCCATTTTGTTCTTACGGAATGAACAATGTCACCAACATCATAGAGAGCTGAAGGGAGAGAACCATCAGTGAGCTCACATGCAACCACAACATCCAGCAGTCACTAAGACTTTTTAAGAAATTGTGTGTATTGTGCAGACAAACAATGATATGTGAATACAGTTCATCATTAAACAAGAAGTTCTTCTATTTCTTTGTAAAGGTCAAAGATAATAAAACCATAGTAAACACGTGAGCTATTCCTGCCTTTGGATAATATATTTTAAGCTTTTCCTAACTTTACTACTAAAAATCACACCTCACTCAATACAGTATATCAACAACACACAAAAGACAGCAAAATCCTACACAACAGTTTTATGCTAATCAAATATTTCCAATACCTTTTCCAGGAATTATTTGTGTAGGCATTAGATTCTCTGGTTCATGTGCCTGACCCTTCACACATTTAAACCAGGAGAAAGTATCTGAGTCATCATCTGTAAAACAAAATCATTACATTGTTTTGTTATTGCAACTTTCATGCAGCTCTGGAAAGCCACATATTTTACTGTTATTGATATATCCAACCACAAGTCCAGAACATGTCTTTTTTTGTTGGGAAGGACTTTTTGATTTTGTTTAAGGTGGTCACTGACTTCCAAGTTCTATATACAGTTATTATTTCCCTTTCTTCCCATTTGTTTCAGGTAGCAATAAGCACTCCCACCTTCATGCGAGCTTTTTTTCCTCATCCTGTAGCAATCCACACACACACCAAAGCCACACTTGGAGCAGACCCAGTGCAGGTTGAAGATCGTGGTGTCACAGACATCACACATCTCGCGAACGCCACGAACCGCACGCTTCCAAGCCACCTGTCCTGTGGGCAGCAAGGGGACAGTCAAAGTGTTAGTTCAAACACAATTCAGCATCTGAGTGTTACATGCAGTCACTTAAAAACTACAGTGATATGACTCAGGCTTGGTTTTGTATTGGAACTCCAAAAAATGCTTCTGCTGTTACAGAACAGTCCAAGCAACCAAAACCACTTTGCTTCCTCCTGTGCAGCACCACCCACAGCTCCTGACATGTGTCTGTTCAAGCTGACGAGCACACTGCTGACACTGTCCTAACTGGAAAATCCACAGCTACTCTAGGAAATAAATTCAGGTACTGCTGTCAAGCTAAGCTTAATGTGTAGCTTGCCACAACCATCTTGTATTTGTTCTCTATTCAGCAGAATGGTGGGCAAGTAGTTCTCTCTCTTCCTTTTGGGAGGTTTTATGTCTATATCTGACCTTCTTAGAATGGTGAATTTTCTTCTCTGAAGCATGGACTGCTGCTGTTCAGGTTTCCTATGTACCCATTATATTCCCCTTTCCTCACCCCAAGTCACTTCTTCAGTTCACTCAAAACATCCCAAACATAGGCAATATCTTGCAAAAAATTACAAGCCCTTTCAGGGCTGTTCTATTTTTCTTGTTCTGTGATTATGTAAGAA
Source organism: Erpornis zantholeuca (assembly GCA_013400515.1). NCBI lineage: Eukaryota > Metazoa > Chordata > Aves > Passeriformes > Timaliidae > Erpornis > Erpornis zantholeuca. Next base: position 47,738 of record VZTN01000489.1, read on the forward strand.
TTATTTTAGCCTGATTTCCATTTCCTTATATTGCCAGCTAGAAAACTAGACTAGACAAAAAGCACACACCTGCCTCCTCCTACCACCTTCCACACTTGTAACTTCTCTGAAACTTTCCTGCCCACAATGTTTCTTAATTTTAAAAGCAAGTTATGAGAGACCACGTCCTAATGCATGCTAAAAAAACCATAACGGGATCCAAGACATCTGTTGTTCTTCTTCTGAATAATGCCCATTGACTATGTATGGAGTAACACTGGAATAGTTTAGCACAATTTGTTCTTAAGTAGGAGGTAAAAATTGTTTGACTACTTACTTCAGAATTCTTCCAAGAGACACAAGTCTAAATATCACCAGCTCCATTCTTTGTCTTTTAAAAACATACACTATATTTATCATTTTCTAGGTCAACTCTCCAAATTCCACCAAACAGGATGAAGGCTTTTTGTTATCTTTTGAATGCCATTTCATATATTTTCTGAATCTTGTCCCTTTCTACTCTTCCTATTTTTTTTGGTTCCTCTCTGTAGTTTGTTCCTGTTTCCTTTTGGTACTTGGTGGCCAAGGAACAATATGACCTAACAAGCTGTTCTTCCACACTGGTCAATCTTTTACTACACAGGGATTATTCACTTAAATTTACCATAACTTCAAGTCACGGGGGCAGAAGAATCTCCCTTTTTCCTGTGCTGACTGAGCACTCTCCCACTGAACTCTTCAAAGAACACCATATGTGTAGACTGTAAATTACTTCTTTCCTGCCCAGGGCATTCAAAATAACCTCCACATTAAATAAAGCGAGTTCCCTTGCTCTCACTAGTCAGGGCAAATCAAAGAGGAATTAATGAGATTTTGCTCCTTTCAAGCCAATTCCAGAACTCACACACGTCTGTGTTTTTTAAATAGAGGATGTTTCTGGCAGCTATGCCAACAGATGCATCCTCTGCTATTAAGAAACACCACATCTCCCCTTTGTTTCATTAATTCCATCCAAAGCTTCACCCTCCTGAAAGTGTTTCAGTATTCCAGTCTATATATGTCACAGGCTACAGATAATTTGGCTCCACAGGCTTGAATATATTCCAGAGAAGAGCAAAGCTTGCAGATTCCAAGCAGCCCAAGGTAAGACCCCCCAGCAAGTGTTTCTGGAGTATCTCAGGTTTTCCCTCCCCTTCTGAAGGGCATTCAAGCCTGTTCAGCTTATTTTCTTCTTTCAGAACAGTGGAGTGACTGCCAAACTGAGATCTTTATCTAATGTCAACACTCCCCAAACAGAGCAGACAGTGGCAATCTCCTCAGCTGTGCTGCACCCCGGTCATGCACTTAAAATCCAGAAAATAAACAGAATTTTAGGAGTCATTCTACTCCAAGAAGTGATTACGCAAGGTCACAGGCTTCCCCATTTGTCTGTCCACATTTGCTACAAAAGTATACTGATGTGGCCAAACACCCCTGTGTTTGGGGGTGCCAAGTCTACCCTGTCTGCACTAATTAATCTCTTCCTCTATTCCCTGTAGGGCTGCACACAATCACTTCTAAAAGTGCTACTGGAAACTTGCAGGTGAAGGAAAAAAATCTTTTACTGACAGACAGCATTAAGTCCGTGATACAATAAAATAGGACCAAAGCAATCTAGCAATCTTTCCCTGTGCTGTGCAGGGTAAAATCTTTGTGTTCCATTAACATGTCAAGAATAGATTTTGTTGTCAGCTACCTGCTAATTTTTTTTTCACACTTTGTAACAGCAAAAGTAATTTGATAAATTGAGAAACAACTTCTGACAAAAGAGGTTTGAACTACCCTTCCCTTTCCCCCCTCCCTGTGAGGAACAAAGAGTTGTTGACACTAGTTCACAGTGGCTCTTAACTATCCCCTCTGAGAATGACGTTTCCAAATATATGCAATTCACTTTCACACAGATGCTTAAAGCTTCACATAAAGCTGTGAAAAAAAGCTGTGAAAACACATAATTTCAATACAAGTTGATCTTACTGTGTGGTTCAATCGTTGACATGACTTCCTTTTCAGATATCACCAGCTGGCAGAAGTGGTCTCCAATGTTGGCAAGGATGTACTTTGCTGTGTCCAGATCCAGACCCACAACATTTTTGGATAAAGGCAGCCACAAACTAATAGCCTCAGGGTCGTACTTATTTGGAGTTAAGAAACCTTCCTCACGCAGTATTCCATGCTTATTAAACTGCAGCCTGATGAAAAAGGGGGAAAAGGAGAAAAACCCTCATCACCTCAAATGCTGGGTTAAACTCATTCCAATCAGTCAATGCTTGCGTTGCAAATGTGTGTACTGTACACCAATGAATTTACTCAAAGATTACAACAGACATGGGTAAACATACTGGTCACTAGCATTAAGCATGTTCAATGCACTGCTTGTTTCACAGAAAAAAAAGACTGAAAACATTCAGTTTTTAGTTAGGAAATCTATCTTAGAACACATATAGTGCTAGGGGCTTTTTATTCACACAAAACCAAACAAGCCTTAAAATTTTTAAAATGCACTGGCATTAAGGACCACGTCTAGAGATAGCAACAGCAGTAACTTTATCTAGGACTACATACAACTCTCAAGAGAAGTTAGAACACCTTAAATATAGAATAAATTTCAGTAACAATTCACTTGGAAGCAGCTGTCAAAAAACATCAAGCAAAATTTGAGTAAGATATATTCTTGAATGATTCTGAGTAGGCGGAAAGAATGAGATCTATATTGTTAGTAGTACCTTAAATGGAAAACACTAAGAATTCTGCCCAGGAACCTTTTTACTAAATGCTATAGAGGAAAGTTGACTTCTGATGATAACATGTGCTCACTGTAGTGTTAAGTGTGGCAGGAGAAGATGTACTGGCAGCTGCTGTCATCAGACAAATGCCACCTTCAGATCTGGCAGACTTCACATTCAATAAAAAGGGATAGTTCCATCAGTTTCAAGTTCTAAACCAAAGGATTTGAACTGATTTGAACTGCACTGCAAGTCTGGATTGTTATCCCAAGAGGATGAATTAGCATAGTCTGTTGTTACACTGGTCTCACACATCAGATTATACAAAGATTTGCTATAGTAAAATCTCTAATCTGTGGTTAAATAGCAGATTAGTAGAACATCTGCATTTTTTTAAACCTTTAGCAACAAAACTGAATTCTAGTGGGTGCAGAGATTAAATGCTTCCATGGCAAGCTTAAATGTCTCCAGCTGATAGCCCATAGCCACCTACTGCAACTCTTCCACAGCTGTGGGTTCATGGTTAACATTTCATGGGTCCAAACACAAAACTTTGGGAAACCAGTGATGGAATCTACCCTCTCACTACTATCTCCAATTTTACTGAGCTGTAGCACTCAACTCATGTTTTCCTACTGGCACTCAGCCCAGAACAGCAAAATAAAGAGCTCTAAGTCCTGCCAAAATATTTTCTACCCAAATGAAGCAGTTGTATCATTTCTAAGGGCTAAAAAACCATAGACAGCCACTTGTTAGTGGTATATTGGTCTTATAGCTAGACATGAACATTGAGAAGCTTTGAAACAGAGACCTACATGAGACCATTCTGGACAAACAACTGGGGTTTTTTAACCTTTCACCTTTAAGGAATAGCAATCTGTTTAAAGTATCCAAGTTGTTCTCACCTTCTGAAGTGAAAGAACCGGCAGAAGACAGTGGAGTCTCTCTGCTCCTTGTTCTTGCGGTAGCTGTCCAAGCGGCATTCCCTGCACTTGTGCAGGTGAGGGGCGATGTTATTGCAGGAGCCATCCTGCACAAAGGCTTCTCCACTCTGCTGCAGCTTCTTCACTTTAGCAGCATCAGATAAAATGGACTTGCGAACAATTACTGCAGGGAAGAGCAGCCAGGATTAGAAAAGCCTCCATTTCTCACACAGAAGTGCCAAATGTATTTAACTGAAAGATCTACGTCAACTTTTCCTGTAAGTTTCACATTACATTGAAACAAAGTTATGCTAAAAATATTTGCAGTTGGCAGAAACCTCTTTTCCAGTCAGCAGGAACTGTCTCAAGCTGCAGTTCCAGTGGAGTCACACACTCTGTGCACCCAAGTTTAAGAGCTCCTTCCACTTTTTCACAGAGGAGCATTTTGAAAGAACATCTGCTTTTAAAGGAAGTTCTTGAGCCAGAGTTGGAGCCCTGGGAAGATTAAGGCATGCAGCAACCACATTTCACAAGAAATGGGGACAGAAGTACAACCTGGCCATTTCTCAGTCCTGTTTTTCCCCTTCATGATGCAACAGCTTTCAGAATCTTACTGTAACAGATGCCAAGCACTTCCCTTCCTCCTACACTGCCAGTGAGGCCTTGCAGGGGACACAACAGTGACTGCTTGGCTGGCTATAAATTCATGCTAATTATAGAATAGCACATGGTAATCCAAGACCAAGCAACAGGAGATTAAAAAAAAAAGGTATGTAGGGAGATTCCCAGAATCCTGAACAATCACCAACACCACCTGATGCACAGCAGGACACATGACACCAGGAGTCCAGCTCCTTAAACAACCACAGCCTTTCCCCTTCTGTCCCATGGGAGAACCTGAAGAGCTCACCAAAAGGAAAAGAGGAACAAAGTGGGTGGTTTTGGGGCTGGGTGGGTTTTCATTTGTAACGGTGGTCGTTGGGTTTTTGTTTTGCTCTTGGGACAGTTTTTAAATGAAAGCCCCTCTTGAACAGGCCTTCACTGAGAACAACATCCACCTCTCACCACGTTTATAAAATTTAGGACCATTGCTAAAAGGTATTCTCATGCCATGAGTATCTGTATTCCAAACAGAACCTTGTTTCTGTAACCTTTTTTGCCATTCTGTTCTTGCATACAGTTTGTAACAACTAATTTCTAAACATTAATGATTGGTCCTTTTCCTTTATCAGGAAAATCAGGAAAGGGTGTTTCTGAAGGTTATTGCATGTCCCTCATAAAAGAACATACAAATGACTCAAACTCCTGATTTACTCACACAATTTAAATTACTAATTTTGCGTTAAGTAACAAATTATCTACTTCTAAGTAATTAGACAGAAACTACAAGGACTTTCAAATGACAGGAAATTTTAGAAACACTTACTATTATCCTGGACCTTGGCACTTCCATTCCAAAAGCTTTCACTTTCACTTCTGTCACAAAGAATCTCATTTGAATTTCTTCTAATAAAAAACTCCATGTCTGCGAGTTCATCAATCTTGTTTCCTTTGTGGCTGCTGTGGCTGTTGCAGCTGCTTTGTGATTTGACCCCACACTCACTGAAGGACAGAAGATGAGCATCTGAGGTTGAGGGTCTGCAATCTAAAGTTCTCTGCAGTTCAACAGTGCCACTCCCTCTGGGTATTGCTATGGAAGGGTTGGGATGCTGCAACTGTTTCACAGAAATGCATTCCTTGGCAAAGTTTGTTGTGGCCTTCATAAGAGATTCATTAGTATTCTTCAGGTTGGTTCCTTTTTCATTAGCTGATTCAGTCAAAGATGAAGATCTTGAGGTTGTCAAAGAGGTATATTTACCATTTTGATCACTAGGATTTTGTGTTTGTTCTTTAGACAGAAACACCACTTTAGGAATGGCTGTCAGATCTTCCTTCAATGGTTTAATTCCAGTATTAAGACAGGAAGGATGAGCTTCCGGTAGGCTTCGTCTACATGTGCTGAAACACAACATGCAATAATTAGAGGAAAAAAGGTGTCAAACAAAGCAGAGCATCAGCTGCTCAATCTAGTCACACATGAAGCTTGAAAGAAGAAATTTACTTATTTAATTATGTGCTTTGAGTTCTGATGTCCAAGTATTTTCAATTTTGTGTGAGGCTAAATAAGCTTGTGTTTTTCAGGTGTTTTTTCAGGTTTTCTTTTTTTTTTTCAAGAGTTATAACAATAAAGCTCTACACCCATGTAGGCATACACAAATTTGTGTATTGCTGATACTCCACTACTTTCTCTCAAGATTAAATATTTGATTTCTCATTTCTCCATGCAACTGCTGAATAAACAAATGCATTTCATTTGCATGTTTGTGGCAAGATTCTCAAGGAACTTCTGACTGGCACCACAAGTCTATGCTGGAGACTGTAAAAACTCACAAAAAAAAACCCTTTAAAAAATAGTATTTTCCACATTCAGCATGTGAGAGAGAGACAAAACTAACAGGAAAACCCCTATAGCACTTCAAATTTGAGTTTTCCCATTACACTGTTTCTACCATTACATCCACTTTGTGACAGAACTGGGGGTAACAAAAGTTCAAAGGCACTGGTGTTCAACAGAAATAAAATTGAGGACCTGCAGTTAATCTGCAAGAAAGCAGACACCTGCCTTGAACTTGTTCTGGTTTTCTTGGGGGCAGGGGAGGAATGCATTTGACAAAGTAGGCACCACACCCACGTATCCATTTACAGATGGGTACAATGCAGCAGTGACACTGGCCTGGGACATTGAAGGGCCACTTCCTCAAAGATAAATAAGAACATGGCATTGGGAAGCAAATTATGTATCTGGGGCAAGCAAGTCTAACAGTTTTCTATGCTGGTATTACAGAAGAGTAGTTATTACAGCTCTTAAAATGACCTGAGTTCACTGTGCTAAGAATCAGAATTATTCTTGGATAATTCTGCATAAGCATAAAACTGCTTGCTTACCCCTGAGGAGTTTCTGCACCAAGATTGGGTGGTGAGTTAGCTGGCAGGGGCAGGCCTGGGTGCCTTTGGTCTTTATTTGCAGGAGTGCATCCCAGCAGTGCTTCACCCAGCACAGTTGGTACTGACTGCACGTGTCCCTGACTGGGAGAAACCTGCAAGGGAGATTTTAACAGTTAGGAAAATTCAGGATAACAAATTATGGCTTTGCAGGGTTCAGCTTGAAAAGAAAAATATATTAACACTCTTCCTACCATGTTTAATAAAAGCAAATAAAGAGCCAATCAGTTCAAGAGATGGAAAGACTTAAAAATGTCATTTTAAACCTTACAGGTTCCATGAAAGACTGTTCATGTTAATGCATTTTCCCCCAATTAACAACAAACATTTTTGGGGCAAGTGCATTAAGCAAGTGGAAAGGAAGACAGAAAGCTCTACTCTTTGTAACTGCCAGTGCAACAATGTTTCTAAAGTAACTGAAGTAATTGGCAGTCAGAAAAAGACTTCTGAGCTCAGCTGAAAATCCCAGAGAAAATTAAAACTGTGAAGTCTGACAGCATTACCAGAAAGCTAGATGTGAACTTTCTTGCAGCAAGAAGAATCTTTGCACCAGGATTCTAGAAAGTGTTAAATAAAGAAATCCTGTGTTGATTAAATCACCATCTTAAGAAATCTATAATTCATTTAGGAATACAACAGGCCTTCCAAATTACCAAGGGTCTTTAGAACAGTTGTTTTCTGTGGGGGGTCCTTCCAACATCTATATTTTACTCCCACATGCTCCACTTACTGCTGGGAAGTTACACTACAGGCTTCTTAGCATCAGCTCCCAAAATATTTCCTTTTTGCTTTGGTATAACACAGCTGTCAGGCACCAAGTCAAGCTCTCAGAAAAATGTTGTAGATAATTAACTCCACACTAGAAATCAGTACTATCACATACTTATTAACAAAAAATACAGCTTCAGTTCATCACTCCCACATATTCACATCCATCAAAATCAGAGAAACAAACAACTTCTGCTTTCCTTACTAGAAAGCACACTCACTGTAACCACTTTGAAAAAATGGTTGCAGGGCATTTCCCCAAGAGTATAAAAGTGATAAATGACCTAGTCCTTTGAAGGAAGGCAGACCAGAAAATGGGAAGTAACTTCACTACTTTAAGGAAAAACTATGGTAAAACAAGTTATGAATTCAGACCATGGTACTTCTTCAATGGGGCATCTGGAATGTGAAATACAGACCAGCTTTGTGTGTATCAAGCAGGCTGCTCAATGGCTGAATTATGCAGAAAACTGAAAAAAGGCAAACTGAGCACCAAAAGCTGCTAAAGGTACCCAAGCACGAGCTATGGAAACACAAGGCTGCAATGCTCTGTTAGTCCATGCTGCCCATGCTCTTCCTCAGCAGTTAATACAGGATAGGACACTCTCTTCACTGAGGCATCTTATCCTGTGCTTGTTACCTCATGCTGCTTCTTTGTGAGGTTGTTAAAGATTGCTGATGACTATATCCAGCCATTGGCCAGATCTGCACAGAAGCAACACAACCCCCTCCCCCCCATTCCAGAGCTCCCTGAAGACTGGCTACTCCTGCCCAAAACGCAGATTTTGGTCTGAAACACTGGGGCAAAATCACAGGGCAAGTTTGAAGTACTGCTCTTCAGCCAAGCAATAATTTTTTTATTTGCATTTTTACACTTAAAGAAACCCAGATTGTCTTTTGACCTTTGATTGTTTACTTATCTCTCAGTGATACCTGGCAGGTCACTCACAAAAGAAATAAAAGTAGACATGAAAGTACTAGACAAGTCACATTTCCTTTTTCTACTGAAACAACCTTCAACTGCTGCTTATGCAGCTTGAATCCTCAAAGCATCCAAGTGCAGCTGAAGGTTTTGGGTTCAAGCACAAAACAGTTAAAGAAAGAACATGAAAAGCAAAGGTTATAAACTTCAGAACTCCTTTGTGTTTTCTCCCATGAAAGAATACATGACCAAGCAGGCCAACTCCTAAGCGGAAGGAGGGAGCAAAAAGTACAGTAAAAAAACCCCAAAAAACAAATAAAAAAATCCCAACAAACCACTTTCAAGGCTTAGTAGCTTTTGTTCCAATTATCACAAGGCAAGATGTTCAATTCATGCCCAGACAAGCTTGAAAGAACCAAACACACCCTCCAAGGGATTATATTTATTATTCTACTTTCCAATCTAATCCTTATTTAAGATGTTTTGAGAAGTGACATAATCATTATGTAACAGCCATATATAACAGAGCAAGACATCACCTCAGGAGAAGATTTTGTGTGTTTAGCATCAACACTTCCACTGTTCTCAGATGACTTCCTTTTCACACCCTCAATTCTTTTTGATTTATCTGGAAGAGAAGGTGATCAAGATTAATCTATCACAAATAATCTACTTTGTGTTTGAAGGACAAAAAGTAATAGGTCTTACCACATTTTCCATTGTTGTCATATATGATTTCAACATGAATTAATTCTGGATCAAGAGTTTTTAAAGCTGGAATCTTGAAAAGGAACAGGAAACACAGAAGAAGCCATTTAGAGAGGTGGAACTCTATTTGAATATATTTATCTTAGATGTGATGGTATGGACTAAGCTTCAACACTTAACTTCTAAGTTATTTGACTACTAAGCTGAATTTAACAGTGTACCATGGGACAGTGTCTCTGCATAAAAACACAAACTGTACTGGAGAGCACTGTCTGCACAGCACAGAGAGCAAAGAAACCAGGATCACATTTGCTCCACTCTTCCAATAAAAATTCCAGGTCTCCCTCATTTTTCATAGGAGGACATTTGTTATTTAATAATTACCAGCAGCCTAAAGAAACAGTTTGGGTTACATTGTTCTGCACTACACTGACACCCATGTTTGAAGATTACAGTAAAGACAGAATTAAAAATGGTGTTGGTGGAGATATAAATAAAAGTTTGCACCTATTCCCCATATCCATTTGTACACCACAGTAACTGGTTCCTACCTCCTGACAGTTGACTTCTAGAGTTCTGGTAGCTGGATTACCATTGACAACAACTGCTGTGAACCACTGAGTAGAAGGATCCAGGCTATAAATCCTAATTTTTGAACCAATGATATTTTTTCCACCTTCAAAATTGAAAAAAAAAAAAAAAAAAAAAGTTTAGGACAAAGGAGGCATGAAGATGACCACAGTAATCAAAATTAATGTTTCCTGTCCTTATTGTATGGGAAATGAAAACTATAAGATGCAATATTTACCTTTTTATGAGACATTCCTTGCTTGCATGTGCAAGCACATGACTACAAATATGCTGGTATGAATCCAGTAATTAAGAATTTAAAGCTGACATACAAAACTAACAATTTTAAATCTGACTAAAAAAGGAAGCCTTTATACAACACCTGGAAGTTTTCACAAACAAGCAATAAACTGGAAAAAAAAATGAAGTTACTTGAAACAACTTGATATAACTTTATTCAAAATTACTGCAAATTTGATATATTTCACAAGTACCAGGCTATCTATACATGCCCTTACAAAAGAAATACCTGAAACTTAAACATCTACAATCCTTCACATTTTGCATTCACTTCTGTGAGAGCAAAATCTGTATTTTTAAAATGCTTTTATCCCCTGGAACGGATTACCAATTCATTAAACCAACACTGCAAGGGTTTCCCTTTGGACTTGAGCATTTATTGCCAGAGTTTTCCACTCCACAGTACTTTTGTACCTTGGACCAAGCGTGTCTCATCAAGGTGCTTCTTAACCAGAGCCTGAATTTCTTCATTTACATTTTGATCATCCTTAAGAGAAAGCCTGGAACTGTCCACATCCTAGTTCAAGAAAAAAAAAAAAGAACAGAAGTTTGCATTCAGGGTAATACTTTTAACAAAATCCCACTATACTTAAAAACAAGATGGCAGCAATTCATAAAAACCCAATTCTCATTAATCTGTCCCCCCTCAGTTCTAGGATGTTGGATTAGAGGTAGACAATTTCTTACCACTAATTTGCAATAAGCATCTGCAAGACAGACTGAAGTGAGCTCTCTAGGTCCACTTTAATATTGCTCTGAAAATAGCTCAGTTTTGTTGTACTATATTGCTAATGAGCACTAATTTTAATTGAAGAATCCATTCTTAACTTAGGATTTTAAGTTCTCAGAAGCAGCAACATATTTGTCCTGACCAGACACAAATGAAAATATTTTATGTTTCTATTTACAATAATTCCAGGATCCACTCCATCTTAAGATACCATTATAAAATGTTTATATGAATGAAAACAGTCAGCTACATATAAATTATTCATAATTCTTCAGCATAATGCATGTACATTGTAGTGTTTTTCTTCCTCTTAAATTCTTGAATGAGAATTGATTTTGAAACAGAAAGGTCAGAGCAAGTTTCCACTCAAGGCTCAAAGAGTGCTTATAAGAAAAGGGTGCAGGGTTGGGTTTTATCTTTTTGTCCCAGGCACTGCTCTGGTATTTTTAAGAGGCAGAAGACTGAAGAACTACAAGTCAATACACTGTTATTCGAGATGCCAGTAAAGCAGTCTTCTCCACTGCAATGCTGAGATAAGGCTTCTGCATAAGAAGATCTCTACCCTGCTGCTGAGCCAACACAAGCAGAACCATCTACAACTCAAATTTGGCTTTTAGTGACTCTCTTGTCAGTTTCTCTAAATAACTTGTGCATTTGCTGACTGTTAACAAGTCAAAGTAGAACATTAATGATGGCACTACTTGCAGTCTCAGCATGGGCCATCCATTACTCTTTTTATTTCAAATTGCTTACAGATCTTAGGAATAGCTTCCTAAAAAGGCTAAATCTTTTATCTTTAGCAGATACTATTCTTTCAAACACCTACACAGTCAGTCAGAAGGAACAATCGTTTCAACCCATCTGTACCTAATTTTCACTAACAAACTTTCCTCTGGTGCTCAGTAAAGGGACTGCAATTCAACCATCCTCATTTACATTCTCCCCAACTCCTCATTTGTTTAGGATTAGCAGTGATGGGCTTCTGTTAAACAGCAAGATTTATGCCAGATGCTGCTGCAACTCTTTGCACAGTAGTAAGTCATGTTCAAAAGAAGAAATGGAAACTATTCCAGGTTATCCCCCAATCAACATGATGCAACTGCTGTCACCTGAGCTGAAAAACTGTCCTGGCACAGTCCCTCACCCTAAGTGACCATCTCCTGAATCAGCTTCAGCAGGTTTTTAATCAGACATATTACATTCAGAACTCGCGAGTTACAGAAATAAATACCTACTACATATTTTACCCATATGAAGTTTGCATTTAGATTACATTAACTTGATATATCTTAAATACCAAGGTAAGAAATTCATCTTTCATCTTTACAAATTCAAAGTTACCTGGATGGGCGTCAAGAGGTCTTTAGAAAGAAAAACACATTTCTCTTCACCCAGATAGCGCACTGAAACCAGTGATCCCATTCCAGCTTTGTCTACTAAGGACTTGTAGGTCTAAAAAAAGTAAAAAACATGGTCTCAGAAACAGAGTAAGATCACATCATTTATCATTTGCATTTTAAAAAATTACTTTAACTTTGCTTCTATTCCTCTGTTAAGTTACTACAGCTTCATGCAACTCTTGAAAACAAAGCTAGCTTCCAGTAAAACTTCTCACACACACCTAATGAAGGAGTTACTAGACTACACCTGAAATTAATTTCATTCATCGGAATGAATTAGGAATTCAATGCAGGTGGCTGTCATTAACAATTAATCATTCACCTCCACATGAAGAATTTATTAATATAGTAATTCTAATTGTGCATATATTACTAATAAACCTCCTTATGGTAGACTGGGGAAATAACTACCAAATCATTGAATTTCTGCAGCACAGTTTACACGAAAGTTTTCAAAACTTGTGCAACACTGATAATATACCAACACCTTAATTTAGGCACATGTGATTACTTGGACACAGTTAGCCCCACAGTTGTTGTAACATTGCAATGCAATGATGAAGTTCAGGTATACCAAGGACAAGAAAAAAATTTCCTTCAAAAGCTTCTGAATGCTTCCTAGTATGTTCAAAGTTAAATTTTGTCTACTGACAGTAACAGATCTGAGAAGATAGGCACCAGGAGCCTGAAACAAAAGAAGTGGCAAGAGTAACTCCTTCCTACCTGAAAGGTGTAACTGAGCCCCATTTAAAGAAAGGAAATCATTCTGATGGGGAAGAAGGCCTTTCTTTCATCAGTCCTTCAAGAACCCAAACAGATACTTTCATGCCTTCACCTCATTTAGGACAGCACTGGCAGAGGGGCAGGATCCCCACAGGAGGAACAAGAATCTCCCCAGAAGCAACTGGGCATTCCAAGATTTCTACAGAGCTACTCCATTTGTCAGAAACACTCTCCCATGTACTCAAATCAAGAAGTTGTGATCAAGTTCTAAATAAATTAATCACACACCTCTTTTTGACCTCTGCCTTCCTGCCCTGTATGATGATAAAGGGACAAGAAGTCTTTTTTTGCCAAGGCAAGCTCCAGCACTGGCCTACACTTGATCCCACGTCTTCCTCTGCAAAATGAGCTTTGGAACACTTACCCTGCATGAACTGACCCATCAAATACATCAGGAGGAACACCTTATGCCAAAACTGAAGACAAGTATCCAGTAAAAACTATTCAGATACTTGGAAATGGACAACACTTAAGTTTGATTAAGAAGGTTTTCAGAACAAGCTATCAGCAAAATCTATCAGTGGAACTGCTGGTATTAATGCACAGGCCAAGAAATAAAATTAAAGATTTATACTTCCTCCTATTCTACTGGGTGCTACTCCCAATAAATATCTGCTTAGATTGACTTTGCTCAAGCAAGAAAGACCAGCTAAAATGCAGCAATTTGAATTACAATGCACGCTTTATACCTAGCAAAGTTAGTATTATTAAAACACAGACTACAATTTCAGCATAATTCATATTCAGCAAGTTTACATGTTTGCATTTTCACTTATCTCACTACTTTCTTAAGCAGCAATAGCCAAAGTAGTCAAGTACAACTGTACTGGCTGAATACATTAGAAATGTTTCCTGTTCACATCCCCTGGCTAATTTCCCTATTCAGCCATGCATGGCAGGTACAGGGAGCTTAGTTCTCTCCTTGAACGGTGTAGCTCAGGTTTTTGTTTGCAGAAAATCTAAATCTCACATATCATTTTTGCCAGGCAGGCATCACATAAGTCATCTGAATTATTTTTCTCTCAGGATCAAGAATCACCATAGAATTAACAGTACTTGAAGCAGAGTCAAACAAAAATTTAAAATAAAACACAGGCTATCCTTAGAAACCTATTATTTACACTTTTTCTCTCTATTCTTAAGAGAAATTTCATGGAAGAAGAAACAAAACATGAGACTAGAGGGAAAATGAATTAACAATGTACAGAACAATGGTGAGAGAGAAGTGGAGTCATAAAAATAGTCTTGTGTCCACAACCACAATGCACCAACTTCAAATGCTGATGAGCTCTGTCACCTCGAGCTGCACAATGAGATTTTCTCCTTTCACAAGACACCCAAGAGTGAGGCTGCACTCAAGAAATTCACACTGATGACAACACTGTCCCCAGAAGGTGGAACTGCAGAACCAAAGTGAGTCAAGCCAAGAGTGTACTTGCCATTGCAGGCCACTGGACAGGAGGCATGGATTGGGTTTTTCTTTCAGCCAGCACCAGCTTTTGCTCCACCAGAAATGCTATCATCATACGGCTGTAGACTTCTATCCATCTTCGCTTTTCCCATGATTCATCATCAAATTCTACACAAATCTACAGAAAGGAAGCAAAGTGAATGAGTGACTACCTACAAAATCCAGACACATTCAACATGGAAAAGAAAAAAAACACCAATTCACTCAGAAATAAAAAAATCATTAAAAGTATTTATAATGCCAGCATGATTATTGTCTGTCACATAATCAACCAACCACTAAACCATCCAAGGCTGACCCAGTATTTTGTAAGTAATAGTCAACGTTAAGTGGTTTTCATCATTATTACTCTCACATAAAATACTAATATCTCCATTTAAGTTTACAAATTCCCATCTCAAAAAGTTTTGTTCTGTTCAAGACGAGTTAAACATATTAACACTGACACTTGAGTTTACAAGCGGGAAAAAAGACACACACCCCTAAGAAGTCCATTAAAACTAAAGGACTGGCTATAGTAGTGGCACATGGATTTTCCACACTCTAGAGCACTGGAATGAACAAGCTGGTTTTTTTCCCAGAAATATTTTTAAAATAACAACCCCAAAGAGTAACTTCAGCCAATTTATTGAAAGAACAAACGACAGTAGGACAGCAAAGGTGATTAAAATATGTAATGTGAAGAAGGTAATTGCCTGTTTGCTTTTAACTGCGATTTATCCTTACAAATTTCAGAAACAACTACATAAGTTTTTCAAAAGGAAAACAATTTCATGGCAAAAAATATGATATCTTTGGGACAGCATTACCCTCATTTCAAAGGCAACATAGGAGATCAGCAAATGATTGAGAAAGACCACAAATACAACTTGGCCTGAATAGGAACTGGAACACTGTGGTAGAGGACTCTACTCTTGGGAAAAATCAGAATTCCCTCTTCCCAAAGAATACAGTGATCCAGCATAAACACATTTCACAAACTGGACAGAAATCTCAGTTGAGTGAATCTTAGAAACATTTCCTGGTGTTTTATCGTCCCTCTCAGGGGAAAGGCAAGTGAAAACATGAACACAAACAGCATTACCACAGCCAGGAGTCATAGAACTAATGGGTGCAGAAATGAACTCAGTAATTTTGAGGTGCACAGAAACAATGAAAGAGATAAGCAAATAACTACCAGAACCAGAATGGCTTGTTTTGTCTCCTGCATCAACCCTGCATACACAGGAAAGTACAGTTGGGAAAATAATTTCAACAGCAGTTGACAGTCCTTCCACGTGAAATAAAACCAGAAAGAAATACTTCTGTTTTTTTACAATAGAAATACTTAATCCCCCCTCTCAGTCCATTACTATTTTGGGTCTATCATACTTCCCCAGAGCTGTGAAAGGAAAGGAGGTGGGATACGTTTCGGTACAAAGTCCTCCACACTTCCATTGTCCATTCTGCAACTTCTTTAACATTTCAACTGGCGAGCACATCAACTCAATCGCTTCTGGCAGAACCGTAACCAGCTACAAAGCTCACAATAGAGTCCCCCTCGGCACCTGCTTCTTCTCCCTCTTTGCAGAGAAAGTTCTTAAGAGTTTTCTGCACCAACAACCTCCGCCTCGCTACAAGCACGGCACAGGGCACAGCCCCGCACCCAAAAATGGACAAAGCTCCACCCCTACCGCAGATCCACAACAACAAATTGATAACAAAGTTTACACTCTCAAGAGTTAGGAATACCCACAGTTTCTTTTTTTTTTGACAAGGAAGGGGTGCTTCTTCGGTTAATCAGAGGTCACAAAATTCTCACGAACAAAAAAGAGGATAGGAGACATTTTAAATAGGAAGATGGTGCTGTTCGTGCTGTCACAGGACAGCCACCAAGTCCTCCGTAGAAACGAGGACAACATTCAAGATGCCGCTGCTACAATGGAGTTTTGTCCTTGGAGAGTAAGCACTCAGTCTATACTCCAGTAAGTGCCCAGACATGGCTGAATACTTTCAATGACTACAGTTGCCAAATAAAGCCCCTTAACAACTTCACAGCCAAACCGTAAACATCTCGACTGTCACACAAAATACGCAGCTGACCAATTACACCACGCTTACAATAACTGACTATGTGTTCAAAAAAACACTTGGTAATCATTAATAAGAAAAAGCCACCATGCGAGAAGAGTCCGAGAGACCTCCAACACCAGGAATGAATTTAGTACGACTTCAAAGCCTAAATACTTGGTCATGACCAGCTACTCCAAAGAGCAGGAAAGAAAACTCACCAATCCGAACCATACTGGAGGGTTTCGGTTTCAACTCTGGGGGCAAAAACCCGTTCACAACTAGCAACACCTTAAATTACCTTTAGGAAATAAGCCATAGGCATAGTGGGTGCGGTAAAAACCTGCTTTTCAAAATGCCGGTGGAAGACAGGACATTTATAATTAGTTAATTTCCGGCATTAGTACAAGCACGTCGGGGACTTGGGCAGGGGTTCACGTTTCCAAGCACGTTGGCCAAGACGCCCTCTCCCCCCGAGAGCAGCATGTGCACACACGTGTACGCACACCCACACTAACTTCCCCGGTCACACTCTCCATTTAGCAGGTTTCTCTGAAAGTTCCCAGTTACCTTCAGGTCTTGTTTGGATATATCCGTGTGTGACACAGCCCGGATCCTGCCCGACTTCCAGGGCCATTCCGAGATGAGGCTGGCGTCCCAAGTCCTATCCTCCTCCTCCGACAGGCAGAGGAACCTCTTCCCTACGAGCAGCGACCAGCTCCCTTCGAGCCTCAGCACCATTTTAACTCATCGGGAGGCCTTCAGCGAGGAAAACGACGGAAGGAGGAGAAAAACACACAGGGCAGGGCGATGAGCGCTTCCTCCTTCCTCTCCGCCCCCACCCTCCGCTTCTCCAAGCGGCTCCAGCCGGACCCCCGGACACCCACAAGTCGCCCCCCCCGTCCACGGTCCTGTTAATCACTGCTCGACAGCGGCGGGTGGAAGAAAACACCAGAAGGTATTTCTAGAATGGCTACAACGCAACTCCCGGCCATTCCCACCCCCGCCGCCTCTTTGTTCCCTCCTCCGAGCAGCCGGAGAGCTGAGCGGCAGCCGAAGGGAGGGAGCAGACGACCGGGCCAAGCGCCTTCCGCCTCACCAACACCCCGGCCTGCCCACCCGGGCAGCCCTCCAGCCCTGCCCCTGCCCTCACCTGCTCCCCCCCGGCCCCGCTGCCGGCGCGCCCCGCAGTCACACTGGGCACGGGTCCCGNCGGAGCGCCAGCTGGGCGGGGCCGGTGGCGAGTCTCCTGCCGCGATTGGCCCGGAGGGGCGGGGCCCGCGCGCCCTGCCACGCCCCCGAAACCGTTGCTCAGCAGATGGCGGATAAAAAAATAAAAACTATATATCCTTCCGCTGGAGCTTTGAGGAAAGGAGTCCTTCGGGGCCAGCCCGCGGAGCGCTCGCAGCCGGGCCCCAGGGAGGCACGAACGCGCTTTGGGCCGCAGAGCCTCTCTAGGTCCGTGTTCCCACCTCGGGAGTGCCGAGCCTCCAGCTATAGCAACAGCCCTCGGAGGCGGCGGAAGGATCCGAAGTGAAGCCAGAGAGTGTGATGCGACTCCTTATACGTGCGGCTCGCGGCGTACTCAGATATAGCACAGGGGGCGGTGGCACCTGCGGTGCGGCTTTGCGCAGGCGCACGGGGGCGGGGCCACCACCTGCGGGAGCCCCAGGGGCCGCCATCTTGTCATGCTGAGGGGAATGGGGACAGGAGGTTCCTGTGGGGCAGGAGACAGGGCACGGGGCGAAACAGCACAACATAACAATGTCCCCGAGGTTCCTGGGGGAGATGGCAGGCTGTGGAGGTACTCCAGTTGTGGTTGATGTAGGTTGTGTAGTTGCATCTAAAAGCAAATGGCTTCCACTAGCTCATGCCTTTAACATGAGACCTGTGTGTTCTTACAAATAACAAGACAAGATGACAGGATCATAACTGGTTTGGGTTGGAGGGGATCTAATGCCTCACAGGGAAGAATTCTTCCTTATATCTAATCGAAACCTATTTCAGTTTAAAGCCACTCCCAATGAAAACCAAGGAGTTAAGAGAATATGACAGTGATCTGGGTGATGGTGTTCAGCAGTGACCCAAAAAGACACATACTCCTCTATTGTAAGACTTTCCCACCAGAGCACGTGGGAAGGAAAGACCAAAAGTGCAGGAAGTACCCAAGGTGAAGAAGGTGTTGACTCATCCAGTTTACTAAAAAGTAACAGTGCTCAGCTTGTTCTATCTCCAGGGCTTTCATTCACCAGAGATGTCTGAGTGTCAAAAACCGCCATCAGAGAGCAGTTGGATATTCCTGCCATATTCTGGTCTCATCCCACGTTTTCTTCAAGAATCTATTTCCACACTTAGGTTAAATGTATTTTTAAAGCCTTTCCCACCAATTTGCTTTCCCTGATCACTTGCCTATGACATTAAAACACATACATTCATTTAATATTAATTTTATTGTATAAAATCAAAAGGCACAAAAAATTCTTCACCTGCCATGATGAGGAAATTGCTGTCCTTCCCTCCACGGAAATGAGACAGTCCAATTTCCTTGATGACTGTAGGGAATCTCCAATGATTTCTCTCAATGAGATGAACCTAGTAATCTGGATAATTTTCAGCAGGGAGAAACAAAGAGATAAAAGGGCATAATAGAAAACTGATGGATCAGCAACCGCATGCAGTCTGAAGAACCACTCATTAGCTGGCGCTGAAGGAAAAAACACGTATGTTTGCTTCTCAGATGTAGATATTTACTATATAGACCAGACTAGCAAAGTAGATTTTGTGATAAGATGGTGTATAAAGCAGGCTAGATGTGAAAGTACCAAATTACTTGTTTCATATCTTTAGGCTCGCGTAGCAGCAGCTGTACAATTGACACATCACACCATGTAGATGTTGCATAACCTCCTTATTTAAAGCCCTTCGTTTTTCTGCAGAGAGAACACTTTGACTCAAAGAGTAGATGATTAATACATGCGGGAAGAGGGATGTCAGGCTAAAATGAAGCAATATTAGTTAATGCAATAGATCAAGTTATTGGTAGCACTCCAGTTGCCTAATAGTATTTTTTTTCCCATTAGCATCAGAATAAAGGAACGCTTTAAGGAGAGAAATGTGAACGACAACAACATGAGTTTTGTGAATGAGCAGCTCCCATGTGGAAGTAGTGGCATGGAGGTTGGCCAAAGGTGTTTTAAAATTTAATGTTTTGGGTAGGTCCTGGCTCTTGAAGGCTGAGAGTATGTGGTGACATAGTCCATGAATGTCCTCGAAGATGAACTTACATAGGAAAGGATGCTAAAAGATCACCTGATGAAAATGCAAGATTCTTAATGTATATAAAATAAAATGAGTTGGCAGAGACCAGAAGAGAAGATGGGGAAGCAGACAAAGCACAAGTTAACAGAAGCCTGGACAAAACTCAATCATCTAGGGTACAAACAAGCTTTCAAAGTCCTGAACGAGTAGAAGTATTCAAAACCTAGGGGCTAAGTAGAAGTCACATAAATGAAGTCACATAAATTTTCTTTTGAAACAGAGAAGGTAATCAGCTACTTGCTTCCCTTCCTTAGGATTCTTAACTTCTTTAAGTTAAATCAAGACCAAATATCTTAATTAAATTATCTAGCTTCTTTAAAAGTTATAAGTTAAAGGTAACCAGTAAAGTCCTGGATCAAAAAATGAAATACATCAAATTACGACTCTAAACGTCTCTGAATTTGCTGCATGGTTTACGAACATGTTTCACAGTGTTACACAATACAGGAAAAAACTACTGTTATTTTTCTTAACTGATTATTTTATCACCACCCACAACAGTCCTCACAAAAACTAATGTCTATTAGAAATATTTTGCGTGTATATGCCCACCTTCAGTGCGTCAAGAGAAACATCAAAATGTTAATAAATAAGTTTCAGACTAACCCTGTGATAATGGCACAGGTGCAGCTGTCTCACTCTGCATTACTTACCTCTGGAAAACACAATGCCTATTGAAGTACCTGCAAAACAAAGCAGTGCAGTAAATAAGAACTGATTAAACCTCAAAACAGCAGGTTTCAGCCTGTTCTTCCGCCTGCAAGAAGTCTTGAGCATAATTTTTTCCAGCTGGCCCTGCCTACTGTGTTGAACTGTAATAGGTAAGCCTTTATCTCCTACATGAGAAAGCAGTAATCTCTGCAAACAGGAGCTCTTAAAACAGTAACTTCAGAACACACTTGAATAAATTCTTCCTTTCAGCCACCATTAAGTAACAGAAAATTTCTCTTGTGCAGGGTATCACTAGGGAAAAAGCAGAAGAGGCTTTGCGGTTTGAATTTAATTATTTGAATTTAACAGTTCAGTTTAAATTGGAATTTAGCAATAAAACTCAATAGCCAATTTTATGCCTAAACAATTGCACATTCAGGCATTTACGCCTACCTCTCTGCATATAAAATCTGGATGTGCTATTCAAATATTTGTGCTTGAAAATTGGCCTCCCACTACCTAGAAATATTTGATTTAACAGACACTGCAAGAAAGGGACATTTCAGTCAGACAAGGGGCTGTAAGTAACGTTAACTGTCATGGCACATGTCACCCCAAAGATGTTTTCCATATGAGAGAGCAGATTGTTTTTCAGGGCTCTCCTGCATTTCCAGGCTAAACCTACAAGCATGTGTGCAGCTACAACAAGCAATGATCAGTGCAAGATGTTATGGACAGTGTTTTTTTAAATCTCTACTGTAGCAACATTTAAGGGTCTCCATTCTCAACCAAAGGTCCTCTGAACAGGGGGCTGCGCAAGCACAGAAATATACAGACTCCTTTATATTCTAGTGATTAATGATGGTGGTGTAAGGACATGTAATTAAAGTTGAATGTGCTTATGGTCTGGCTATGAAACCACCAGCTGTGCTGACAGCACCAGGGTTGTGGACATTCACTTAAGAGCTGCCCTTGGTGATCCTTGTGGGTCCCTTCCACCCCAGAATGTTCTGTGAACTGGAAATGGGGCTTTGGGAGATAAACCAATAGCTCATTTCTCTAGTATGTCCCGAGATGTGGTGCTAAAGAATGAGTGAAAATAGACTACCAGAAACTTTCTTATTCACTAGCACCAAACTGATGTAGTTAAATTACTCCTTAAGTAGCTAATGTAGATCAGTCACTAGTCTTATGCAACCTAGCTCTAGTTATAGCAGGAAAAGATAAAAGCCTATGTGAGCTCTTTGCTCAGGTACAGCCATGTTACCTCAGCACACCTCACCTGGATCACCTTTGCAAGCATGGCAGGACTAGTTCCAGGTCCTTTTTTCTGTGATTGTGTCTTTACCATAAGTTAAAATAAAATAATTCATGTCTTGTATTAGTTAATATTGTCTCTCTGTCTGAAGCTGAAGGAAGCGTGTATTTTTATACAAAGTACATTTCAGTTTTATGCAATTAAGTTTACTTGCTGAGGGAAAACTCTCTGAGAAATGCTGACCCACTCTTTTCCATTCCCATACATATTCTGCAGTGGGGACTGTCTTTTGCTAGAGATGAGTTAGTAGGACTTTGATTTGTTATCCCAACTGTAGAAATAGGAAATCATGACAGAACTCTTAGGATGATAAATCAGGATCAACTATTAAATTTTAATTGACTATTAATTTAATATTTAATTATTAAATTGTGTGTTAAGTATTGTCTGGAGATTGAAATTAGATATTAAATTTTTCACATTAATTCTTAAGTTAAATTAGTATTTATAGATAGAGTGATGCAATAACCTTTACAAAGTAGCCATGAACAAACATTAGACATAAAGTGTGGTGAGTAATTCTGTGCTGGTTTTGCTTTTCCATGACTGCTCCAGAGGAAGAAGGTCTGTTGTGGAAAAAAAAAAACATTTTCCCTCAGGTATTAATACATTATTAGTTAATAATTCAAAGGGTTTGGAGTATCATTCTTTAATAAAAGAATGCAAATCAATATTATCTTGACGGATATGGTTGAATCAAGTCTTCGAAACCACCACCACAGCAGGAATGTCTTGGTGATACACAACAGGTGACAATGAAAGGTAGGTAAAAAGATGCAATGAACTTATTTAAGCAGCACGGTTTAATGATCTGAGGAAAGTTGTTGTTTGTTAATTAGCTTTACCTCCAGAAGCCTCACAACAAAACTGAAAACAGAACATGTTACTCATATTTTGCTACTTAATAATGTCCAGGCTCTTCCACCATTGATATAACACAACCTGGCTTTGGCAAAGTTAGATTTCACACCATTCCCTGCCAGTGCCAGAGAAGATCTTATAGCTTATTTCAAGTCCCTCCTGCTCTTTCTTTTGAACAGATCTGTTTTGTGATAGAGTGTCTTCCCTTGGGAGAAAATTTACACCTTTCTCTAGTGGATCTGACAAGAGATTTCAGCAGCTCAGGCTGCTGGGCATGTGTAGGTGTCAGGTCAGTGAGTCCTGTACTGGTGATAGACATTGTTCTAATCTTGAACTACCCTGCTACATGCTTTTCTTGAAAGTTCACTTTCAGCCCCTGTAATTTAACTCAGTTTTTGACAAAGTAGTGAACATGTGAGAAGTAGTGATTGTTGAGTTAGGAGTACATGCAATTTGGACAAGAACTTTAAAAGAGGCTCAGCCTTTTGTCTGGAGGAAGGACAATGGAGAGTGATCTCAGTGGGTGGTTGTACGTGCATGAATCTTATTGATGGACTTCCACCCCCCACAGAGGACACTGGTTCTCTTGGCTCTAATTCTTCTGTCCTGTCACTTACCAACTCGCCCTTGAACTGGAGCAATGGACATATTGTATGGTTTACCTGCTGCTGCAGTAACTGATTCCTGTGGAAAAATGCAGTAACTTTTCATGTCAAGGGTCAACTGAGAAATAATTCCCTTTTTTAAATTACGTTAAATATATTGTGCTGATACAATGTTAGCTAAGCTGAAGTAATGTATCACTGAAGCTAAAAAAAAGGAAAATTAAAATATTAAGAAATATTAAGATCCCAGATATTGGTGAGTATAGAACTGGGAATATTGAAAAGTTGTATATTGCTAAATGTGACCTAGTTGGTACAGCACAGAAATGGGAGCCGGGTCTGGAATCTAACACTAAGTGTGTCATAAGGCAGATCATTTAATTCACCTAATTTCTCTGTAAGATGGGGATAACAGTAATCGTTCTTATGAATTGCTTTCTGTTGTACACCTGAAAGATGATGAGTATTATAGCTACTAATTAAACATTATTTTAATCTTCAAATTTACTTTCCCTGTTAAACTTTAATAAGTGTTTGTGCTCCCTTAATGCCAGAGAGGAAAAAAAAAGCATGATTGTGAAGCAGCTGCTAAGAATTTTTCCCAGAAGATATTTAATATTAAATTGGAATTGAGTCATCGGTTTCAGATAAAGGGGCAATGCAAGAAATAATATGTGAGAGATGTGAGAGTTGAAATTTTGAGTAAAATATATTCAAAGCAGAATCAGAGCAGCTGACAGCCCTGTTCCATCAAACTGGCTCCCACTCCCCCAGTACCCTCTGTCCAGAAACTGGGGATTTTGTAACTTCTCCATAGCTTAGAGCAAATGTAACAGTATTGCTTAAAAATAGTTACAGCTGTAGGTTACAGATTGTTCTTGTTGTTCTCTCAGTGTCAGCTCTCCTGCCATGTGCAGAGGTCTCTGCATCTGCAGCCGTCCCGGGAGAAGGGAGCCCTGGGCAGTTGGAGGCCCCTGGGACTGCAGTGGACTCCAGGCTGAAGCCTGCAGTGCAGCTGGGCATTGGTGCTGGCACTGGTAATTACATCACTCACTGTATTTGTCATTGTAAACCACTTAGTGATTTTCTGCTCCCCTCTGTAAAGTTCTCCAAGTCAACTACACGTCAGTGAAACTTCAGAGTGTCTTCACAGCTGTCAGAGACTAATGGCTGCTCTCCAAACCCTAGGCTTTGATGGTAGAGGTTTGTGCCTAAAATTAAAACACTGGTTCTAAAGCAGATTCCTAACTCCAGTGAAACTAGGAATTTCATCCACTGATTTTAGAGATTATATGTCAGCCTTGTCCTCTTGTAAGAGGAAGATTGCAATCTGTCCTGTCTCTCATCTCTTCTGAAAAGCATAAGAAGGTAAATTTGAACTTTTCCTGCCTCCCAATATCTACTGCCCTAGACAGCATAATTGCAGTTTTCTCAAAAATGGAAATTATATTTTCCAGTTTCCTGTGCAGAGGAACTTTTGCTGCAGCATAGATTTCTAGTGCTGCTTTTTACTCTTATTTCCTATGCACAGTTTATCACACAATAAAATTTACAGCTGCAATTTTCTAACGAGAATATAAGAAACACAGCCAAGTTACTCCAGGCTGTCTCTGCTGTCTAACAAACTTGGATACATAAACAATGAGGAGTAGCTTAAAACCTGTACCTCTACAGGTTGGGGTAACTGGAGATGGATTTGTTTCAAAAGCAAGTAGGGAAATATTCTAGGTGATTTAAATAATTGCCAAGGCTGAAAATTATTTTATAAATGCAGTTTTGGAAAAAGAAATAGCAAATCATTTGAGGACTTTGAATTTCAGCAGGCATGGTTGTATGTCAGGTGTTGGGTCCCCTTACTCACTCCATGAGACAATTAGCATTGTGCCTCTGATTGCAGCAGAGGTTGGATGTATCTCACTTTGTATAACATGTAGGTCACAAGCTGCCAGCCCAGAAAGTATGCATTTAATGAACTTCATCCACCAGCAGGCATCTCAATGTCTAAGCCTACTCTACAGGGAGAAATGAGAAGCATCTCCAGAAGGAGATTCATACTAAAATAGATGTCTAGAATAAGTGGGACAAATTATCCCTCAGAGATGTTTGATCTTCCTCGTTTGCTGTAGAGGTCCCTAATTATTGACTTATGTTCCACCCTTTCTGCTAGAATAAATGCTGAACTAGACACAAACATAAAGTGGGATGGTGTCTATGCTACTCTGGTTTATACATTGTTGCCCAAATGAGGCAGGCATTGAATTTTTCGGGTTTTTTTCTTTGTCAGAAGCTACTGCAATGAATGCTGGTATGAGGCACCAATGGGCTAATGAGTATGCTCAGCTCTCACAGGTTTCTTGTGGTACAAGTGAGATGATCACTAGAAGTATAATGTCAATAGAGAGGAATCACAGGAATTGGTTGTGGATGGTAAAGGATCTTTTAAAGAGGGAGAGAAATGAAAGCTTTATTTTTCAAGTTCATTATTTTATCAGACTCTTTTAAACACATCTATTGTTCATACGCAAAGAATGCAAAATAATCACTTATGACCACAAGCTATAAAAGATACATATAAAAGTTTCAGATGGTTCAGAATGCTTACATTTGACTGTTCCATGTTAGACACGCTACGGAGCAAAGGAAAGTACTGTAAGCTGTACTTTTGCTCCCAAATGTATTTGTGTAGGCTCTTTCAAAGTCAGCAAAACATGAATAGTGGAAATGGAGCTGTAACTGGCAATAGAAATGTCGCTTTATAGGCAGCCTGTTAGTATGAGAGAACAGGATGTGCTGTGATTGCTAGGACTTTATGAGCAGGTCATACCAACCTATGGCTCAAGAATGCTGTGTTAAAGCATGTCTGGGAACAGTGCTACTGGTTCACAGTGTGGAACTGGTGTTATTACTTAACCTCTTTGCACTTACATTTTCACCTCTGGGATTAACAAATATTTACCCACCTTTGAAAGGTACCTTCTGTTCTTCAGGGAAGTGCTGAATAAATACAGGGTAGTATTACCCTCATCAACAGGTAATCCTGTTAATCTAACATACACTCTGTGTCCATGTTAAATAAGTTCCATGCTACTTGATCATTGTAGTTA
The DNA here is from genome assembly GCA_013400515.1 of Erpornis zantholeuca. Lineage (NCBI taxonomy): Eukaryota > Metazoa > Chordata > Aves > Passeriformes > Timaliidae > Erpornis > Erpornis zantholeuca. Next base: position 74,002 of record VZTN01000489.1, read on the forward strand.
GATAAATGAAGGATATTACAGGGATTAACTCTTAAGAAATGGCTGCAGTTGCCCACCATGTGTGTTTACTATAACCCAGAGCTAAGGTTTGAAATCCTCTTGCTTATAGCGGATAGAAGGAATGCACTTGACTTTTGCAGAACTAATTTTCCACCCAAAAGAGCAGTGTCTTAACCTAAGAGATTGTAACAAAACCTGTTGCACAGTGCTCTGATAGCTGCTGTGCTGCTGGCAGCAGGGGAGACAGCTTCAGTGCAAAGGCAGCTTCAGAAAACACCAGTTTTACAGAGTTGTAAGGTTAAAACTGTCTCATTTCTCACTGCACTGTAACTGCTACAGGTCACAAATTAATGTCTAGACTACTTTATGAAATATTATCTGGAGACAAGGTCCTCCCCAGTGTAATGCAGGCTCAAAGTTGGCCCTGTTTTGAGCTGGAAGTTGGACACAAGGACCTCCATGGGCTACTTATAACTCAGTTGTTGTACCAAATCAGGAGTAGCCTCAGCTGCATGGAGCTTGGCATGAGTTGAAAATCATCTCCAGGGTTCCTGAGGACATTCCTGTGTAGCTGCCTCAGAGTAAGCTCTGTGTTGCTACAGCAACACCTTTATCAGCAGCACCCTGACTGGTGTCAGGGTAGTTCTGGGAAGACTGTATGATGTGCTGGTACACTTCCCATGAGATAGAGATACACCTTCACAGCCCCACAGTTGGCAGTGCTATTCACTGGCTCTAGTTTGTCCATTTCATTTTGGTGGCACTTGGAGAATCTCTGGGCTCTTTATAGATATGGGAAGTATTTTCAACAGAGGATGGCTAGGCTGGTGTCTGAGGAAGAAGAGAGGACAGAAAACACTGCATCACCTGCATGCATTGCAATTATGAGTCTCTTACTGGAGTATGGAGGGAGGACATGTGCTTGAAAATGCTTTACTTAGCAGTTTGAGAGGTTGGAACTTGCAATTTTCTGGCTGGAGACTGATATGGAAAATAGGGGTTGAGCACAAATGCTATTTTAAAGTTATGATGATGATGATTTTTTAAGCAGTTTTCTGTTGTATTTTTTCTCTTCATTAGGGTATATTGTGGCATTGAAGTATATAGCCTGCTAGGACTCCAACTTTCCTTTTTCAGCTTTTTCAAATCATGCTAAGCAGATACAGGGGATCACTATTTGTGGGGAAAAACTACTACTGCTTTCCTCAGTCAGTCCCACATGGTTCAGAAACGTGTTAGAATACTTTCACTACTAGAATTCTAACACTACTACGTGTTAGAATACTTTCAATATCAAGTGTTGGGAGCTCTCTATATGCAATGCCCACAGCACACACTGACCTTTGTGAGCTGTAAGCAGGTACCAAGCTAAGGAACCATTATCTGCTCTCATTAACAGTAGCATTAAAGTGAGATATTGTAAGGCTTTAGAAGGAAGTAAAGTGTAAAGGCATGGGGAGCCTCTATAAATAGCCTGTAGAAGGTAATTTGAAAACCTTTATCACAATGGATGTATTTTTCCTTTGTCTTTTTTTTTTTCCTGAAGCCTCTAAGTTGTTTGGTTTGGATCCTGTTTTTTGGGTTGTTTTCTGTTTCAGTTTTGGAACATAGCCTTTTTTGTCCCTGGGAAGACGATTAATTCTTGTTCCTACTGCCACATAATGAGAGGGAGAGAAGCAGGATGATGCTGCAAGTTTTTCATATATCCTGACTGCAGAGAAAAAATGTAGTTATATAACTCGTCTGTAAAAAAGGCATCTTTTCCCTGACATCCTTTTTACTTTTTCCAGAAAGAAATAAAATTGGAAGTAGCTTACTGTGATGGAATTTCATGTTCATGAATATACATAGTATGAGAGTCAGTGTCTTTAATATGCTCTGTGCTTTGACACTCAGCATTTCTCTTTGCATTTGTAACTGAGGACAAAGCAGCTGTAAGGCAATGGGTGGTTTACACACCTTGAGAGAAACAGATCGGGACACACATGGAAGAAACAGGTGTATCCTTGTGTATGGGAGGAAAAGGAAAATCCTGGCAGAAGTCTGAGAAAACCCCTGGAGAAATAAGTGCACTCACAGTGAGGTTGCTGCTCACCTGCAAGTAGCAGCTCCTATGGGAAAGCATCTTTGCCAGCTGTGCCAGGGCAGCTCGTTTCCATCTGCCTCCCTCGGGGCTCTGCATGGAATTGAAACCACATCCTGGTTTGTGCTGGGATTTAAACTGATCCGGAAGGTCAATAGCAGCCTTTTATTAAAACTTACTATTAAGTAGTATTTATACAGTTATTAAAACATGTTTTTACACTGCCATGTTAGCCTAGTAATTGCTTGGGTGATTTCATCAATGTGCAGGATACTGCTAAACAGAGCAGTGCCCCTGATACCAAATTAGTTGGTTAAAGGTAATTCTTCAAGGGATGGCGAACAAGCACACTTTGCTTTCCTCTCTTACTGCCTTCCATTCTTTTATTACATCAGTCTGTGAAGACAGTATCTAGAAACTGCTGAGACCAGTCTGCAGCTTTCTCCTGACATAATTAGGGCTATGGATAGCCTCCTGCACATTCCTTCTCTGCTCCCTTGAAGGAAACCTCTCTTCTGCTCATCAGAGGGGCCCCTTTCATTATTTACAGCTTCTTGTTATCGTTTGCATTCCTGTTTGCATGGCATGGTGCCTCAGCGAAACCTCAAGGCCATGCACTGACCATATATCTCTCAATATCTCTCTTGAGCAAATGCCACGTTCACACTAGCACTTAATTGCCTACCTCCTTTCTCTCTGTGTCTGCTTTAAGGTCAAGAACATGGTCAAGTCATCCTTCAGTACATTCAGCATTGTTTTCATCGTTTACACAGTAATAAAATTTAGAACAATCCATCCTTCCAGAGCAAGAATGTAAGGACTGACCCACTGGATCAAACCAAAGCTCTGTACCTCTCAGTATCTCCTCCCTGGAGGTAGCTGATAATAAGGGCCCAGAGGGACATGCACAACCAAATTTAAAGCGTAACCATCCCCTAGTCTTGCCTCAGTGTGCATCATCCACAGAAGATTGCCATGGCCATTAAATGTCCTGTTTTAAATCTGCTATAGGCTTGGTCTTTCTCCTGGTTTCAAGTTTTGACAATATGCCTTGTTATTTAAAGTCATTTTTTGGTGACTTTTTTTTTTTTTAATTATTATTGTTGTTAGGGGGGGATGTTTTTGCTTATATGTACGATTTATTATTGAACTGTTTCCTTTCTTTTTACATTTCAGTTATACACTGTCCATAGCAGGGTGTTCAGGACACAAGCAGTGACAGGCCAGTGGAAAGATGGTACCAGCTAATAAGCAACAAGGAATCTAACCTGAGTGTCAGAAGTAGTGTAATAACAGTGGTAATTTATTAATGTCTATATTGACTTTTAAGGCTGAAAAATTAATTCCCAGTTTAAAATACAGTTCTTTTTTACATCAATTCATAAAATGCTGTAAATCAAGCATTTTCTTTGTTCCTTATGTTTCCCTTCCGTCTCAGGATATTTTACGATTGTAGGATTCTGAAACAGTAGAGTGAAAAACATGCTGGACTAGGATAATTTCTCATGGAGCTGGAGGGCCTGCAGAGACCTCATATCCACTAATGAATTATTCTAAAACATGTATTTATTCCAAGGCAGAGGCATCTTGTATCGTGTAAGTTACGGAAGAGGATGTGGAAAGCAAAAAACAGACTTCCCAGAAGACACTTCTGATGCACAACTTGAGGTATTCAGAGCTTAATATTTGAGATATTAAGTATCAGTGGCTGAACTCTGTGCTGCAGAGTTTTGTATTTGGTCACTTGGGGCTAAGCTCTCCCATTTTGGTTACCTAAAGCCAAATGATACAAATGGAGACATGCTGGTCTCCATGTTTTCCCCAAGCTCTTGTAGTCAGTCACTGAAATTAGTGTTTCTCAGGAATCACAATTCCCAGCGCAAATGCCAGACCACACCACTTTTGAGGCAAAGTAGGTATTAATCTCTCTTTGCTAATGGCCATAGTGCTGAAACAATTAATTCAATAATAAAGATGGAAATAGCAGCCAGGAAATGCTTTTACAATACTCCCCATGAGTAGGATTAACCTTTACCTGTCTACTCCATATTTGTTAGTAAAGCTGTCATTTCAGAAGTGGGCATTTTTCATTACTGTGTTCAGGAGCTGCATTCTTCTTGGATTTTTGCTGTAATTTTCCATGTTACCCCATTCAGTTTTCATTTATTTGCTTCATTTTCTTTGCTTCCCAAGTAGAAGTCAGGAGATAAATGCAAGGAATCACCCATTCTATTCCAGTGGGTGGAACACCAAACATTTCTCTTTCAAGAGGCTGAGTATATTTATCTGTATGTGTGTGTGTGCACGTACATTCCTTAAAGGAATTCAGAATATTTATTCCTGATCAAACTATCTTTCTTCTCCTGATACTTTTTAGGTGCTGTAACAATATACTGCATGATATACATGTGCACTGTGGTTATGTGTATTTATTTTTATATTCATTTTTGGTTTTGCCAAATGAACCTCAGCACCCATCTATTGCAACTGGTATTTTTCTCTATTCCTGGGTACATTTCTTGGCTGGGTTGTCTGCACTTCAGCTGTTCTTAAATGCCTCTGCTGTAGGTTTGATTCATTGGAGGACATAAGAGTTGTCTGCATTTGCTTCTTCCTGACCTTTTCTAGATTTGGTAACAGAGTGCCCTGTGCATGTGTGTCAGTGACGCTTTTGTTCTAAGAAGCCCTGGCTTGGCAGTTGTTGTTCAGCTGTGAGGCAGAGATCCCCTTTCCCTGGCGCAGAGAGGAATGAGTCTGATTATAGTAGAGCTGTTGGGGGATCTGACTTTTCCATGGCTGTGAACTTCTCAGGAAAACTAGTTGCCAGGAGAAGACTGCATAGTATTTAGGGCAAGGGTGGTGGCTCTGCCTTCATTAACAAAGCTTCTTTATTTTAGAATTTGGGGAACAGAAATCAAACCATCTAATGGTGCAATCTGTGTAGGATTTTTCACTGCCAGCCCTTCCACTGCTAAAGCAGTTCCAAAATGTTCCACTAGCATTGGATGGCATTTCTGCTGAGCTAGCTGTGTAAATCAGTTCATATCTGTTCCTACACTTTAACTCTTTTGTCTCTCCATTTTTTGGTGGTAATTTTGTTTGGTTGGTTTGGTTTGTTTTTTTATAGACTGGATGAAGTGGTTTAACAGCAAAGGGAAGGCTTTATTCAAGCAAAGCCTCTTTCCAGAATTCTTGGGATGTCACACGCAGAGCTCATAGACACAGAGCTGTGACTTGTCCTAAGACACAGCCCATGAGGAGTAGGTAGGGGGCATTGTCACCCTTCCACTGGTGACTCAATGGAGCTGAATTCTCTCCTTTACCCTGTGCTTACCAAATAGCTATTTCAGTAAAGCCCCCAGCATTCACAGTCAGGCTCCTTAGGTTTGCCGTCACCGAACTACCTCGTTAACTATCTGTGTACATTTGAGGCTTAAGATCAGTCAACAGTCATCAGGTGGCAATTGTGCCAGTTGTGTACAAAGCAGCAGAACAAGAGGGGTCCATGTCCTGCTTGCCCCTGTCAGAGATTGCTGCCAGCCAGAAAAAATAGTCCTCAAACCTTTCTGAGGTTTCAGAAAAGAGCAGTGGGGTCAGCAGCGATGGCAACTGGCAGGAGTTGCAGTGAGCATGGTGAGCTGAAAGAAGTTGGCAGGAGCCAAGAGGACATGAGGCTGAATTATGATTTGAGCACTAAAATGTATTGCTGCAGCTTTGGGTGTTGTCCTCTGTATTATCTCTCTTTATGATCCAATATCTTCTCTTGTTGGTCCAGGAAATAAGCAGCAAGTACTATGCTTGAAATATGCAGCAAGTACTCAGTGGCAACTTCTGTGTACTGTGGTGATTACACAAATATTCTCGCAGAGAGATCTGTGCCTTGTACTTGATAATATCCCATCATTAACTGTAACAATGTTGTGGATTGTTTGCCAACGTGCAGTCTAAAAGCTCGCACTAAATAATCCTGACACGGGAAAAATCTTGGATAACAGATTTCCAAGTACTTATTTGGCTATGATATACAAGCAAGACAGTCACGGGATGATTCACTCCTGCAAGAATTTGGGCTGGATGACCTAATGGCTTCTTTTGGAGAGAAAGCATTTCTTGCTTAGAGCAAGCATGCCTGGAGAAGACGGCTAATTTACACTTGTTTATTGCAGTACACCACCCAGCCCTGGCTTTGTGGTGCCGGTACAGCAGTCAATGCCGGCTGGAGCGATGCTGCTACTCTCGACCCTTGCGGTCCCTGAGGAAGGAGTGTGTGGTGGCTCCATACCTGCAGCTGTGGCTCCCGGCCCGTCTGTAACCCAGAATTCGGGCGTTGGGAGCAGAAGCGCTGCTGTAGCGCAGCGGCGGTGCGGAGGTGACAGAGCTTTACAGGTCACAGCGCGGGGTGGAAGTTCCCCCTGCTGGAAAAAAGGATCCACTGCGGCCAGCGGAGCATTGCAGCCGTGCACATGTTCCCCGAAAATTAATTTCTAGGGGTGCTGAACTTTACCTACGTGGCTATCTATGCCTGCAGCTGTACCCGAAGGCTGTTGGTGGTTGGTCTGTCTGCCCCACACGTATTGGTTTTCTGAGGACCAGATGCAGAGAGCCATAAGAAAAGGTGATCCTGTTAGGGAGAACTCTTGAGCTCAGCAGAAGGAAGGTGAGGTGTAAGGTCAAGCTGGATAGGGGGCTGAGCAACCTGGTCGAGTGGGAGGTGTTCCTGCCCATGGCAGGAATTGGAATGAGATGACCTTTAAGGTCTTTTTCAACCAAACCATTCTATGATAAGGGACATACTGTGGACAGGGCTGTGAGGATTTCAGTGGTGACCTGGGACTGGAGATGTCTGTGATCAGCTCCCAGAACTGCTGGCTCTGGTTTGAAACATTCAGTCTCTCCCTGAAAGAATTCTTCCCAGGTTGCTCACAATACATGAGAGATTTTCAGCCTCTTTCAGCTGTTGCTGTCTCAGAGTGATGGGGAAACTTTGCTGCAGATGCCCAGCCTTCAGAAAGAACCATGTGTGGGGCATGGAGGCAAGGATCCTGCAATGCATCCAGCGTGGCTGGAGCCCTGGTCTTAATGCCAAAACCAGGCCATCTGTTCCACAGACCAGCCTCCTCGTGAAGCTTGGTGGCAAGCTTGAGATCTCAGGATTACTGCAAGACAAAACCTCATCATGAATTGCCATGGGCATGTGTGTTTCCAGTAGAAGGGAAAAACCAAAGCAGGGGAAGATGATTTCAGGCAATCTAACCACATTTGGCATGTGCCAGTGAAGAAAAGGAAAAGAACCCAAAGGAAACGTAAAGAGAACAACCTACAGGTCAAGCCAACATATGTTTTGTGTGTGAGCAGCTGTTCCTCATGGAAATTTGACTTGACAGCCGTGAGACCCCCTAATGAAAACTGATGTCGAGGTGAGATTGCTGTTTGTCTTCACTGATGATGATGGGAATTTAACTGGTTCGTATGGCCAATACCCTTGTCCGTTGTGCCTGGACACTTTGGGAGGTGTGGTGAAATGGGGAAATCCTTCTCTTTCTTATGGATCGAAGACACCCTTCGACCCCGTGCCTTAGCTTTGCCTTTACTTTGATGTGAACGGTCCGTACGGTTTCCTTCGTGTCCTGCTCGGCTGCGGTGGTCCAGAAGCGCACCTGCCTGGTCCCGCGGGTGGGGCAGGGACCTCCTCTGCAGCCGAAAGCTCCGCGCACGCCCCGGGGTCTCCCGCTGGGGAGTCCGGCGGGAGCGGGGAGCGTGGGGGGCTCCTCCTCCTCCNGAGCCCTCTCTGCCGGGAGAGCCAGCCCTGCGGCACACGGCAGCGCCATGGTCTCATGGATCATCTCCAGGCTAGTGGTGTGAGTAGCCGCCGCTCGGCACCTGCAGCGTGTGCCCGGCGTGCCCGCATGTCCCGCGTGTGTGCGTGCGCGGTGTCCGCGCCGCCGGTCCCGCTCGCCCCTGCTGTGGATACTGAGCTAAATTTAGCAGGTTGTTGTCGGGGCCGGGGCGCTCGGCTGCCTGGCGGGTGAGGCAGGAGGTAGGTGGGTCGGATGGGATTTTCCAGCATGAGAAAATCACCGGGGAGCGGAGGGCAAAGCGCTGCCGCGCTGTACAGCGCAAGGTGACAGGGGAGAAAGAGAAGCGGGTGACATCGCCCGGCACTCCGCGATGGACAGGCTCGGCGTCCGGAGGGGGAATGGAGCATCAACGAGTGGGAAAATGAACACGGATTTGGGCAGCGGCGCTTTGTTACCGGGCTCGGCGCGGCTGGGGGCTCGCGAGGGGGCGTGGGAGAGGCGGCCGCGGGGTCTCTCAGCCGCCGCCGCCGCTTTCTTCTGTCTGTTTTGCAAAAGAAATATCAAATATTCCTTTGCTCTTTGCAACTTGCCGCCCGCCCTCTCAAAGGACGGTCTCGCTCTCCCTTTAACCTGTCAGCCTGGGAGAAGAAGCGTGTGGCTCTTTGCACTTGTCCTACACAGCTTTTCCATGGCTGAAATTGCTCTAGGTGGGAATACATGTAAAAATTCCCTGAAAATTCTTCCCAGGCAACAGGGGAAGACGGGGCAAGGCCGAGGTGTGTGTTCATCTGCCTCACCCGAGAAGAGGTTTAGTGAGAAAAAGGTGTTTTTGATGCCATTTGGAAAATTCTTGGAGGAGGGTGATGGCAGGCTTAAGGTGGGGCAGCAGGATGGCTGATCTTCCTTCTGGAAATGTGACTGGGGAAGGCTAATATATGGCATCAGATGAATAATTTGCCAGTTTTCTCTGTCATGTACATATAGATACATCTCCTGCAGATTCAGGAGAACATCTGTTGTGCTCTTAAGTTATTTTAGAGGGATTGTGAGGGCCTGTCACTTTCTTTGTCTGCAAGAAACATGCCGTGATGTTGCACCATCAGCATGTTTCCAGAAAAGCATTTTCAAGGTCTCTTTTGCCATATGAGATGAAACATCAAAAGGAAAACTCACCTTCACCTGAGTTATGCCTCTGTAACAGGAAGACATTGAGTGTCAGATATGAAGATTTTAGGGGGCTCTAGAGTTGAATTTAGCCCCTGGAGGTCTGTCGTCTGGATTTAGCTGCAGCTAGCCATTATTGGATTGCACTTCATTCTGGGAAAGCGTGTTAATTATTTAAAAGATTTAATTTGAACAGTATAACTGCAGATATCTCTGCCAGCAATGTGAGATGTAGCATGTATTGTCTAAAACAGCTTTTCTTTCTTATTTACTAGACTAATTTCTGCTTTGAAAAAACCACATTATCTTGTAACCCAGCTAATCCTTGAGAACAAAGAATGTCTACACAGAAATGATGGTTTAACTTATTTGTCTCAGCACATGCACATCTACACAGATAATTTCATCTAAGACACATGGACTGGGTAAAAATCTGATAGGGGCAGGACCTGCAGCAGTTGACCAGTCAGGTAATTAGCTGAGCACACAGACCTTCCTGTTCTCTTCAGTGTTGTCTGAATAACATGTCACAGCATGGAATCACAGCTGTGCAGAGGGCAATAACCATTATTTGTTATGCTGCATTTTCAGTAGCAAATAATGAATATGCAGTGTTAATATTAATTATTTAGTAGTCATAGTAATAAGTAAGAATTTTGCAAGGAAACCTAGGGCAAGCCAAGCTTGGTCACCACTTTCTTTCCACTACTGAGTATACATCCATCCTTTAAGAATGTTTTGCAGCAGGAAGTGCTGGTTTGTTGTGATCCCAGCAAGAAACTTGAATTCTTTAGAGTGTTGCTTAAAACGCCATTTGCTAGAGGTAGAATTCCAAAGAAAAAGGGGAGAGTATAAATAATCTTTTATTCCATCAGATCCTGGAAACCCTGAGGTGCCTGACATGGAAGAGCCCTCCAGTCTGACACAGCACACCAGGCAGCTCTGTCTGTGGAAAAGTTTCCTTACCACTTTGATCTTTTCAGCTCTCAGAGCATTTTCTTTTTATTTCTAAAGACATTTCCATTCATCACTCCTACTGCCAGATGACAAGGATGTTCACAAGAGAGCACATTGCTACACTTAGATGAAAACAAAGATGGTTTAATGTCAGGTGATGAAGGAGTTGCTCCTGCATCTAGGAGGTATGTGCATCCCAACACAAGCCAGACAGCCAGGATACACCTGCAGCACAGCACAGACCTGCACCTGTTCAGGGTAACTCTGAGTTGGATCCCTGACTCCTTGATGTACACTGGTCTTCAGATTAGGATCATGGCAAAGATTTAATCTATCTAATCCAGTTTTCCCATCTCATTATGAATCACTAGTTGATCTATCAGTACAGATAGCTGTGCTTTAAGTAGAATGGACAGCTGGTCAGGCTTTTTTTCCCTCTGCTTGTGTCTATGTAGTTGTTTTTTCCTTAAATCTTATTAACTGATAAGGATTATGAGGAAAGTGGTGTGGTGTGGTTTAGTCACACTGTGAATATTGCTTTGTGTTCCTATGACTTCTGCTGGTCTCCACAGGGGTTATGTCTGATATGACTCAGCTAACAGAAAGGGCTTTAAAACAAAAGGCAAGCCTTTCCTTTGTCTCTTTGGTGCTTTGCTGCTTCCACTGTCTCTGATTTGGTTGTTATTGGCTCTATCCTGGCAGTTTCTATTTCTGAAACATTGCTGAAGGAGAACTTGTGAGCACTTCTCACCTTTTTCAGCAGGAAGTCAGGCTGCAAACCTTCTTTTACCTCAATTCACCTTTAGTGTTTGGGCTTTGTGTTCAGAGTGCTGGCTGGTTCTGTTCTGCCTGCAGAGCTGTGTGTTTGGAACCTCTAGAAGAGAAATGATAACTTCAGAGCAACATCCTATACTGCCTTAGCTGTGTGTTAAAGTCAAAGACTTTAATATGTTCAGCATCTGCACTAGGTATTGTACAAATGTAAAACAAAAAGATAATCATGTCCCTGGGTATCTTCTTCCTCTGAGAGCTCAATTCTCATTCTCTAGTTGTACTACTCCCAGGAAGTTGTTTTGCTCATCTCAAGCAAAATTGGGATTTTTTTTTTTCTCATGGCAGTGGATTACAGTGACTTTTCCACCAAGGGATGCCTGTGATCACTGGAATTGCAATTGTTGCATCCTGGAGTTGCTTGTTCCTATGTCTCTCACAATAACTGGAATGGACTAACATCATTATTTGTGAGTTAATTACAGCCCTTTTTTATTCTTCATTTCTAAGTACATCTCAGAGAACATCCTGGAGCACCTGTATCTCAGTTTCCTGATCTGTGAAGTGTAATGAACTGTTCTGAATTTATCTTCCCAGAGGCAGACCAGAAGGGAGGAATGGTCTGTCCCACCAACTACAGATTATTGCTATTCATTTCAAAGGATATTCAATTTGCCTCAAATGGTAGAGGCCTCTCTAGGAGAAGGACTTGGGATCTGTCTTCATTATTGCAAACCAGTTCAGCTACAGTGCACAGCACTTGGGTGGCTACTTTTGGCTGTTGTTTACAGGCACTTTGAAGTTAAAAGTGGTGTGTATAAATGCAGCCTATTGTATTGGCATGGGAATCCTGTTCTTTCTCAGAAATGTGAAACTTGGTTTATGTACTTGGGACCACACAGAACAGAAATAAAGGTTTTTGGCTCCTGAAAGTTAGGCACATCACACAGCCTGTTGAAAGCATTTCAGTCTGGAACACATGGCAGAGGAAGGAAATATCAGTAGAAATGAGGCTGGGTTAGACAAGTTATCAGTAGATCAGATGATACTGTGTGATGACTTAGGCATTTGAATTCCTCCTGTGAGAAGCCTAGAAGTGCATTGCAAATTATTATAAAATAGTTAAATATGTTCTTCATGGTGAAAATCCACAGCCCTAATTATGCTTTTTTGTCTGCATTTATTTTCTCCTAAATCAAAATAACATTAATGGCCTCTCTGATCTCTTATATTTTGATGTGAAAGAGAATGGCAGCTTTAGATATGTTCAGTGGGAATTCCTGTCCCTGTGTGGAAGTAACAGAGATTTGGGGATCTGTCAGAGGCATCCTTTCTTCCGGCTGTCCTGGGAAGTAGTTGGATTCTGAACAAAATCAAAGGGTAACCAAAGAATTCTTCAAACTGATGCGTGAAATTTCCTTCCCTGACACAGTTTGTCAGCTTTCTCTTTCTTGGTTATTGTGATGCCATTTTAGCAAGCCTGTGTGAGATTGGCCACCCCCATCCTCATCTGGTGTCAATCCATAGTGCTACTGAGTCAGACATTGATTTCATCTTTATATCAGTAAAGAATTCTCATTTTAGAGAAACTTAGCAGCTCCTTCCTCCTCCGACTTTTCATGTGTATGGGAAGCCTGAAGAAATTTGTGAATGAAACAAAATCTGGAACGTCATATCATGGATATTAACCGTTGGTAGAAAATGATAACTTGTGTCTTCTTTATGAGAGGCAGAGACAGGATCCACTCAAGCAGGCAAGGGCTGCTCTTATGAAAGCAGAGCACAGCTTCAAGCTATTGGTTATTGATACGTCAGCATTAGGTTTCAGTTAATATATATAGATCATGTATTGGTTATTGGTACATCAGTATTTTCATTTCAGTTGACATACATCACATATGTGAAGGTCCTTCACAGCCTGCTTTATTTACTTGGTGCTGGCAGGTGACATGAAGGATTCAGGTGTTCTTTGTTCTCTACAGGCCTCACACTAGCAGTGTAAAATTATCTGAAAATACAGCAAAGGTCCCAAACTGCAGCTTGAGCTCCCAGACAAGGCTGTGGGATGAGTTTGCGGTAGACTGTTCTGTGCTCTGGAGCTGGGAAGTGGGAAGGGCAGACCACCCATACTTGCAGAGTTTGCTAATAAACTCTACCTATAAAAAAGGTGGTGTAATCCCTCCAGAACAGAGGCTCCAGGCTTGCACTGCTGCTGTCCTTCGTAGGAAGAGCATGTGGTCTCTGTGGCTGCCAGCTCAGTTCGTGTGCATCCCTGCTGCAGCCTTTGGCTCTGCTGAGGGGGCAGAACCTGTTGGTGACAGTAAGTGACAGAGGAGTGCCCAGCGCAGGTGCGACATTTGCTGTGCCCTTGATGTGAAATGTGACCGTGTGATCACGCTGCAGGGGACAGCACTGCCTGCTGCTCTGGCAGCCGTGACCCAGATTCTCCTGCCCAAGCACAGATGTGCTGGAAATGCTCCTGTCCCCAAGGAAGGTTTTCTGGTGTGCACATCACAGATCTGACTGGTTCTGGTGTGGCAAGGAAGAATGTTTAACCAGCCTAAGAGCTATAGAATATAGCCAAGGGCTTGGCTTTTTATCTGCCTTAGTACAGTATTTTGCCTTTGTGGGACCCTTTCCATTCACTGTATTAAAGCACTTTGAAGCATTAATTTTGCATTGTGTCATTAGAAGGATTTTTATTGCTATTATGTGGGTAAGGGTGCTGAGACACATGGAGATCAAGTGATGTGTCCAGTATTCCACAGAGTAACAGGTAACATATTTCCTCCAGGCTCCCTGCTCAATAAATTAATAAAAGGGAACCTGATAAAGGGAATTGGGAAATGTGTGTTTGGCTTTTTGTATGGATTTTTGATGGTTGTAAGAGCAAAACTACAGATTTAGATTCTATCTGAAGCAGTCAAACAACCAAAGGCTGAAGGATTTTGAGTCATGACCTATTCCCTTTCAGATCCTCAGTGCTGTCCTTAGTGTCAATCAGAAGAAAGCAAGAGCCAGACTGCCTAATGCAGGCTACTAAGTCAGGCATTACACTGCCTAAAATTGGTTTCCTAGTCACAGGAGGGAGACTTAAATCCGAAGGACGTGAGCTGTGGTTCACAGCTGACTGGCAGTCCACAAAACATCAGTCAATGGAAATTGTTCATCTCTAAACCAGAAACCCTGATACAGGCAGTTATGTACTAACAGATTTAGACAGAAGATACCTCTTTTTACTTTATTTTTTTAGTTACAAGTTTTGTAATTATATCTACTGAACTACAATTTTGTAAAATATTAACATTTCAACATTTTGTCTGTTCCATGTGACTTATTTGTCATCTATCCTTAGGCAACAGTCGGATATAAAATGAGCTCTGTGTTTCTTTTAAAGGTTTGCGTGAAGTGAATAGGAAAGGTTGAGAAACACTTCTGTGCTCTTACTGCAGTTAACAGAGTGAGACTGGCATCTCTAGGGAGCTTGCATCAGAGCTTGTGTGTTGCATGGAGAGCTGTCAGGTTAAGGGGGAATACTTGGTACACATTGGACAAAAGAGGACGACACAATCATGCCTCCTACATCTTGAGCAGTTGCTTCTGAGTACTGAGCACTGCATTTGTCTTTCTGCTTCCGTGTCTCAGCAGACAGAGCTGATACCTTGGAAACTTTCAGGCTAATCATAAAGGTGGATGAAGATCTGAGTGCTGCAGAAGTATTGGCCAGTTTGGATTGCTGCAGAACCTTTGTATGACAAAATTTCTTCTATGTCCTCATTAGGCAGCAAGGATCTGAGCCTAGATTTCCTTTTGTTGTCTTGTCCACTTGGCTGAATTGGGGCCACTTGGATTTCAGGTAGGTCTTGTGAGGTGAAATGGCCTAAAGGAGGGATGCATCCATGTCATCAGGCTCTTTGCAAGCAAAACACTCATATGGCAAAATCTCCTTTAGGTCACCTGTATGGTTGAAGTTAATCACATGCTGCTTTTTGCAGGGAAGGTCTCACATACTTTTGTTATCACTGGTATGCTACTTAGATTGCAAACTCTTTTGGGCAGAAAGTTCATTTAGTATTTTTAAATGAGCAAGATAATTTAATATTTTTTATCTTACAGCACCTAGACTGTGGGGGTTGATCTCTAGCTGGTTCTTCTAAGTTCTGTAGTAATAGAAAAAAAAATAAGGTATGAATACATTCAACTCTGCATTCTAGGTGAATCATTCTTGAGACTGATCCTATGCTCCTCAGTAATTTCTCTGTGACACTATTGTTGGTACAGTGTTCATGCTCTGATTTGGCATTTCACATGCATGTAGTAAGGCAGAGTTTAAACTGATAAAATACAGGCAAAACAGATGGTGAGCAGAGTAGTGAGAAGGAGCTAGAAGAAGTGACAAAATGAAGACTGTGTTTTACTTTTCCATGACTTATGTGCTTTTGAAGAGAATGAGGTAACAGGACACTCGTGCTCATTCCACAGGTAGGACTTGGGAAGGCACTCCAGACCTGGAGCACCATGCCAGAGCTAGAAACATGGATGACACTTCCCCAAGCTTTGTACACAGAACCGCTGTGAGCATGATGCACACATCTTTTGCTGTGAGCCTCAGAACAGGCATAACTCCTTAGAAGAGTACCCTGCTGTTTGTTTTTTGCAGAAACATTTTGCAAGAGGAGGGGAGGGCAAGGGATTTTAATTTGCTCTGGGTGATGAGGCAGTGACCTGCAGGTTGGTAAAAGTGGTCACAGAGCCAAAAGAGGGGCAGAGATGGCATCAAAGGAGGAGAGAAGCTGGTTGTACAGTAAGTAAAAATGAAGAGGAAGGATTATGTTTCAGAAGGGACACACATTTATAGGAAGGCAGAGGATTGGATGTCAAGTTGGAGATTTACTCTTGGCAGTGACAGGGGGGACAGCTGGTGTCATGATTAGGAAAGGCTTGTTTCTTCAAATGCTGCATCCCATACTGCTCATGTACTAATTGCTAATAAATAAACATCCAATTTCAAAGAAGGAATCTATCAATTGTCAATAAAGCTGCAGTCTCTCTTTCCCCTTTCTCTCTCATGGAGCCAATAGTAATATGTTGCTTTCCAAAAATGGCAAATTTTATAGGAGAACAAAACCAATATTGAAGAACCTATTTGTGAGGAGCTACAAAGAATGCTCCTCATGTCTGAAATGTTGTGCCTTTTTGGATGGATCCCAGGGATGCCAGGACCATGTGTGTACCTGCCTGTGAATCTACCAGGCAATCCAGTGCTATCAGCATCAATTCACAGTTGCAGCTCCTTCAGAAGAAACGCTTTTGTTCTGTTGAGTTCATACTGTTGCTTCCTTTCATTCAGCTCATTTATTCTCTTTCTTGTTTCCAGCCTATAAATAAATGTTTACAGAGGAAAACAATACACTGACAGACATTTCTTGCCTCACCTGTTGGAGGGAGGTTATAACCAATAACCAGCCTCATACAAGGAAAGGGCTTGTGCTGCAGATTTCATATGAGAATACCAAGAGCCAGGATCCAGTGCAATGCTGTAAATTCCCTGTTGGAAGAGGGCAAGTTACTAATTTTTTCCTGATTTGGTACCTGTAAAATAGTGATAATCTCTGTCCATGTAAACTACCAGTTCTGTTTTACACATGGTAGATTCTGATGTGGGAATGAGGTACCCCCACTGGAGCAGAACTGGAGGGGCAAGGTGAGTATGAATTCTGAGCTGAAATTTCCAAGCCAAGGGCAAAAAGTCCAGGGATGCTCTGGGATGTTTTACATAGACAAGCTTCTTTTGTGGCAGAGCTCTCCTGGCTGTCAATCCCTGAGGAGCACTCATGGAGAAGGGAAACCAGGAATCTTGTATGGCATTTCAGGAAGAACAGCCTTCCAGGGAGAGTAGATGGCAAACACCTGGTGATGGTAAAGAGGAGAGCAATCACAGGAAGATGACCTTCTCCATTCACCGCAATGCTTCATGGTCACCTTTGTCTTGATGTCTTCAGCACAAATGCTCTGACAGTTGCTGTGAGCATGTGGGGGGAGCAGCTCTCTCCAGCTGCAGGTCACATCAAACAGCCCTCGTGATGAGGTGGTTGTTCTAGCTTGGGCAGTTCCCACAGGACTGCTCTGGGCTGTGCTCTGCCTTAGGCCCTTTTATGGATGAGCAGTTTGAGGCTCTTGAGCCTCATTCAGCTCTTGGAAGGGTTCTGCTTGTCCTGCTGCCTCTTCTGCTCTGGACTTGGGAGGACATGGTCTGTGCTTATCTAAACTCAGACCTATGAGCCACTCAGATTATGTGGCCCACAAGAAACTATCCCTGGTGTTAGATCAGGCTCAAAAACACCATCTGGCTCCTGAATCTACCTGCAGAATTCATGGTGATGTGAAAGAGAGAGATGGATGCTGGAGCTGCCCTGAGGCTAAAAGGCTTTGGGTTTAGTCACATATTTAATGGGAAAAGATTGTGTGGTTTGACTCGAGAATGTGTGCAAGAGAGGTGGTTATATGAAAATGAATTGATGGTCAGTGTTAAGATTCCACTGAGCATGTCCCTCTGCAAAAAATCCCACTATAGCTTTTTTTTGCTAGAAATCACAGGACAGAGGTCAGGGACATGGTGGATACAAGTGCTGAATGAGACTTTTCCCCCTTCCAAACAATTTGGCTAGGTGTGAGTCGAAACACATTGTCAGGGCAGCATGGAGGCTGTTTGCATTTTCCCTTGCTTAATTATACCTGTTTTGTAGCTGAACAAAGGACTTTGCTTTCCAGGTTTATTGTTTTCATTCTGCTTGTAAGGATTTTGGTCAAAACAGAAAGATGATGCTGTTTAGAAAGAACATTAATAATTAAATTGAGATACTCTGGGGAATATACCCCATAAGGCTGGATTTGTTGAATTTAAGTAGATCATAATAATTTCCATGGCAACACACTCTGCTGTCCTATATACAGAAAGGGTCTTTCTCATAGGATCAAATGCAGAGAGGAAGATGCTATTTTAAAATATACCTTAAAAACACAGACACTGAACTAAGAGTGAATTGTTTCCTACATAAATATTTTAGGAATTTTCTCATGCTTGTTATACTGTGCTCACCTCTTTTCACAGCTGTCAGAGTGCAATCAGTCAAACCAATCCCCTGCTGACTCTAATGATTTATGGAGAACCTGAGGTCTAATGATGCTTTCTCAGGATATAATCTATCTAATAGATCTATCCATATCTGGATATTTATATAGCTGTAACTGTCATGAGCTTGCAACAGAGACTTCTGTGGTCATTTGGAACAGGTCTACAGAAATCCTTGTGTTCTGCTGCCTATCCTGGTGACTGCCTGTGATCTCCCATCTCACTGCACTAAGCAAAGCTGGTTTCACCAGTATTGTGAGATCCTTGTGTATGGCATGTTCTGTTACAGCTGACTCTACAATGGGAATTCTTAGCACCTGAACACTTAGAGATAATTGAGGAACCACACCTTCACTTAGAGGATTTGGAGATTCTGCAATCCATCAGGAATTGCAGAAACTCTTTTCTCTAATCTAGCAATCAAATAAGCATATCATTTCACATGCTCAGAAAAGCCTTACAGGCACATGATCAGAGTTACAGAATCTGTGTGAAATGAAGTGTGATCATCCAAACAAAAAAGATGGAATTCAATAGAAAGCTTCTTAATGTAACCTTCTAAGAAAAAAGTCACTGTACATGAGGGGGCGAAAAAGTTCATATCTGGAATAATTACAGCTTCTCTGTTTTGCCCACATAAGTAGGCTAAGTGGTTCATTGCCAAATTTTAGCAAGAATTGCCACAAAAATTCACAGTCCTGACTTGTGGTAAACCTGAAGAATTAAGGCTGGATTTTCTGCAGACAAACTAAATAAAGAGCTGGAAAAGGCTGGTTCGATGTAGACTTCAATAATCTTCTCATCCCTAAGGCAATACAGACCTTCAAGTTGTGTCAACTGATGCAACTTTTCTGAGGTTGGTGAGCAGTGTAAATCTACCCAGGTGGGAGACCTAAGGTCGTGTTTGTAGCTTGGAATGGTGAGGGTCTTGTGCAGGGTGCCAGCTGCATCCTAGAAAATTGAATATTACAGGACAGAAGTTGGCCAGTTCAATGGAGGACTTGTATTCCTTATGAGCTGAAAGTTAAACTGCCCAATACAAGATCAAAGATAGAGGGCTCTAAAAGCGTGATTCTGTTAGGACAGTTATTTTATCCTTTCATTTCAGTATTGGGAATTTCATCCCTGAATAGGAATATGGCTTTACCTGCACTTCAGCAACAAAAGCCAAACAATTGGGCCATCCCAAAGCCTGTAATCACGACACCTCTGACCTCACCTCTGGAGCTCTGATGAGTTTCTCTATTGAGCTTTTCTCTAAAAAGTGTTAATACCCACTGAAAGCTGAGGATGAAAAGCATGACCACCTTCTCTTTAGATTCAGTCTAAAGAATCCTAGTGCCTGTTTCACCCTAGCATATATACTTTTAAAGCTAATTTAATCATTCCTGATAGGTAGAAACTCTGTAATCTCTCATGATTCATGCCTGTATCTGTGTTTGAAGCTCTGTTACAGAAGGTGCTGGCAACCATGGTTGCTGCCATTAGCTCTGAGCTCACATCCCTGATCCTGGCTACCTTCAACCAGTGCTGCTATGCAGGCTTTCCAGAACTGGGAATCCCAGCAGCTCACCCACAGCTATTTGCAGGGCCTGTGGGGATGTGACATAGGTGATTGATGATAAACACCCTATGCCTGTTTCTACATGTTATTCCTAGATCCCTGCAGAATCAGCAGAGTTGCTTGAGAGACTGCAGACAGCCAGTGAATGATCTTACCTGCTGTCCATGAGGCAGGACATTTTAAGTTTATAAATACTATGCCTGATTTTGCATGGTGCTTTTAAGTGAACGAGTCTGCTTTCCGTGTAGTTTGTGGTAATTCATATTTAATCTTGTGTAAACCCATTCTGTAAAATCATACTCCCCACCCCCAAGGATTTACTTATAGATTAGATATTTTTCATCTCTTTGATATAGTGTGTCCTGAGGTTTTTGCACTCAGATGTGCAGTGCAGCCACTGAAATAGCTCAGCATTCTTTTTCAATTATTTTTTCTGCTGAGGTTTGCAGATACTTGACTGTGGCAAATCAGGTCCCTATTCAAACACCATTATAATTTATGTATATTCTTGAAACCAAGAAACCTCTCTCTGGGCAGTCAGGCCATAAATGGCTGAAGTCTGTGTAAATCCAATTCTCCAGACACATTTTGTACAGCTACATGTGTTTGACACAGTTTAACCATTTCATTTCAAAACAGCAGTGCTTTGTTTAGAGTGTGACATGCAACATTGTCGTTCTTCTGTGTGAGTCCTCTTGCCCGGGAAAGAGAACAAACACTGGACTGTGGCATTTAAACCAGCAGTATTAATAAATAAGAAGTGATGGAAATCATACATAAGATAGCACACAGTGTGGGCATTCCCACAAAAAGTACAAGCTGCCTTCTCAAGCAGCTGCTTATTTAGAAATCTCTGAAATGGTCCTAAAAGAATTGGCTGTCTTCCCCTTTGCTTTCCTCTCAAGTTGTTTCTGTGAAGTCTCCATTTGGCTCCTAGGCCTCAGTTTATATTTTATTTTATATTTTGAGTCGCTGCCAGCTGAAAGGTATGTGTGTGAGAGGGAAGGTGAGAATGGAAAAGAGGTGAAGTCGCTAAGCCAAAAGAAAGAAGAGGGGCAAAGCCATTTCCATTCAGGATTGTGCAAGGCACTGACTTTTTACCCAAGCCCCAGATAAAGTGGTATTCCTCATGGTGTAAGAATGGAGCTGTGTCTGTGCCACAGGCTTTGATCTCAACACGCTGGTGTTTGGGGAAATGCAGAATAGAAGAGAGCTGCATGACTTATCCCTTTTCCTCTCTAATGCTCTCAACTAAAGCCTGAAATTCAGAGACATATGAGAAGTCTGGGAGAGATCAAAATTGAATGCAAATGGGAACATGACATCTTCTGTCAGGAGGAGGATTGAATATCTGGATAGCAACACTGCTGTCTTGAGGCATTAAATAAACCTGAGTCAAACCCCTTCATCTCTTCCCCAGATTGTGAAACTGGATTTTAAATCCCAGTTTTTATAATATGTGCATATATTGCATATATCTGTAGGCATTGGATATTTTGATTTGTACTCCGAACCTGCAAGGCTGTGTGCATGCTCTTTTCTGAGAAACTATTGTCTGCTACTTTATTTTGAATGGAAATGTTCCTGTAATTGCTTCCAAGAAATCACCTGATGAGAATAAATGAGCAAATGTGGGAATTGCTAAGATGTCCTCACAGTGAGATTGTCTCACTGTGTAATGATGGAGGTGGTAAAGGCTGGCACAGAAGCAGTGCCTGAAAACTGTGACTTCTCTTTCTAGATCTCACACTGCTTGGGCTGTGACCAAGCTGCTGATTTCCAGTGGTGAAAGCCATTTGATTTCTAGCATGGTCAATGGAACGTGTAGATATTTGTCATTTCAAGCTTCTCTAAAGGTTTTTACCCTAGGTATCTATTTGTCCAAAATCTAGAATTGTCAGAAGTCATTGTAAAGCTCTCAGTATGAGGTGCTGTGCCATGAAATGCTTCAGCAGATACCTGTCCTTGCTAGTGAGTCTTTCCTGCACTTTAGGTAATAGCTGGTTGTTAAAAAAATGTAATGTAGGTGAATAGTATCTGTGCTGTAAAGAATTGGTGGAAGTGAAAAGAACCCCCTTTCTCTCTCTTAGCTTTAGTTAAAGACCCAAAGTTCACTTGCTAGAATATTAGAGGGATTGAAATCTAGACTTTGATGTAACAGGAAAGTGTTTAACGTGTTCAGCTTCAGGGAGAAGCTGTGGTAAGACTGAAAAATATCAGAAATTAAAAAAGAATATTGGTCAAGGTGTAAAAAACCTGGAGGTACTTAACAAGATAAAATTATTTGGGAGGAACAGGGAAGGAATTGTCTTTTTGTAGCAGAAGTATATTCAGTCATGAGGTGAATCATGGTGTAGGAAAGTTAGATAGATGTAGAGAGGTTTCAAAGTTCAGAAGAGAAGTCTTGCATTTTAAGAAACTTTCCAGAATGGCTAAGGAAATGTATCTAAGTTCCAGTATTTCTGTCTTGATGTATACACACGTGTACATATGTACTCTTTGTTGAGCAAAACCAAAGATATTTTAGAATGCTCTGTACAATTTGCATGAGTGGTGTCTGTCCCATGCACCTGCAAAGTGAACTGCGAGTCAGAAATATTTAACTTGAGCTGCACTTCTGGGCAATATGCAAGTGTTACTGAGGGGATGGGCATGAATTTTGGAGTCTGGGTAAGTGAATCTCCACCTGGGGTGTATTAGTCTGCCTACACTGTGTGTTGGTATGCTCTGAGCCAGAAACAGTGCCAATATCCTGGCCACCCCCAGCAAGTTAAAGGCACAACAGATGCAGCTTTTGTGTGTCAGCACTGCGTGATGCATGTTCAACCAGGGGAATGCTCAGCTGGGCAGATGTGGAACCAAAATGTACAATGGGGTTCTGAGAACTCAACTATTTCCCAAAGACCTGGAGAGAACTAATTGAAGATGGTAAGACTTACAGAGGTTGCTGGTATTTCCATGCCTAGGGTACTGCTTTGTGCTCAGTTATAGTCCTGGAAAGCCTCTTAGAATGATTAGATCAGAAAAATTAAAGATTCCTGGACCCTGGAGTGTGTATTTGTCCTGTTACTAACAAATGACATCAACCCTTCGACAGTGCTAAATATAACTTTTCTTAGGATCAGTTTCATTTAATCTTTCTTCATTTAACCTGAAAATACAATTCTCCAACTTCTAAAGGATGAATTTAGGGGCTCTGGAGGAGATTGTCATTTAAGAAAGCCCTTTAAATCAATTTTAGCTTGATCAAGGCTTTGCAGCCTCTGATCCTTTTAAAAATTATCATAGCATGACTATTAGCCATGTATGGGTAATTTACTTTCCCTGTGAGGTTCCCAGCTCCAGCAGAAGAAAGGATGTGTCATTTTGTCTCTAGATATGTACTGTGGGCCGTGGTGTTTGGCATAGGGGTAAATAAGCTGATAATGACCTCCCGACTCACGGCTTTATGTAAAAAGAGATCATGCAACAACATTACCATAAAACCATTATAATAAACTGCACAGTTAATGACACAAAGCCTTGTGTGTGAGTATGTGGCTGTAGAGATAAGGGAAATCTAGCTGTTCCTCTCGCTCACCAAAAATGGCTAAGCAAGAGAATTAAAGCAGTGTTTGTTAATACTCATTTCATCTCCCTACCCCTCGTTTTGAAGCTCTTTGCTAGCAGCAACCCAGTCTGTGTTAAGTCCCAGAGTTAAGACAGCGTGGTACTGCTCTTCACATGCTTCCTGTGGCAGTCAAGGAGGTATTCCCCAGCTTAGTTCCTTAGGGACAGCAGCTGTTGCAAAGGAAAGCGTGTGGTGGGGCTGAGGAAGAAGGTTCTCCAAGCAGCAAGGAAGAATCTCCTCATCATTTAGGGAGTGGATCCCTGGTGCTTCTGTACCTCTGATCATAGGGATGATGTAATGCTGTTCTCTTCCAGGGACAAACACAGGGTTGGGTTAGTAAGAGGATTATCCAGCAGGTTGAAAAAAGTGATTGTTCCCCTCTATTTGGCAACTGTGAGGGGATGTCACAGTTGCTGGCTGGAGTAGAATATTCTATTTGAGTTTCCCTGGTATAAGGAGGGCCCTGACAAAGTGCTATGAGTCCAGTGGAAGAGGACTGGAGCATATGGTGCACCAGGACAGATGAGTGAGATGTTTGTTCAGCCTTAATAAGAAATGGTGAAGGGGAGATGCCATTGCTGTCTTGAAAAATGTGGTGGATTGTTACAGAGAAGGTAGAGCACAGCTTTTTGTGGAGGCACAGCAAGAGGGTGAGAAGCAATGGAAACAAGTTGCAGCAAAGGAAATTCTGATTAAATATAAAGAAAAGAATTCTTCAAAGCAAGGGTAATTAAACACAAACAGGAGTCCAGAGATGGAGATGCTGAAAATTTGACTCGACGGGGCCTGGGACTCCTGATTTTTCTCTGACAGGGGATTGATGCTGCTCCTTTGTTCCTGGGTGAGTCTGGTTCCTCCAGATTCAACCCTGGAGGAAGTGCTCTTGCTCTGCAGTGAGCACTGTTGATGGAAGCTCAGAAGCCAAAGTGCTGGGTGCTGGCTGTCCCATATGTTCTTCAGGAGAACTTCAGAGGTTCAGTAGGTATTTTGCATCGTGACCATTGTGGGCGAGTATGCAAAGGAAATGTGAAGCAAGAGGTGCCACTGTACTGTCATTTTGCTGTGCTTTTCATTTCGTGTGTGAGCCCTTGTCCACTGTCTGCCCATGCATCCCATAATGAGTGTCATACCCCTGTAGGTACTAACCACCCCCAGTCTGTGAAGTGCTCTGGGGAGCCTCTCCCATTAACATGTCATGATGGGTGTCACCCCCGTGGGGCTGATGCTGCCCTGGGACATTCCAGAGAGGTGCTGGGTCAGGGTATTATTTAGGCTCTCCCACCTGCTGTTTTGTACCACTTATCCTAAGACCATGATTTAGGATTAGCCACTAAATGGTCATTTTTCATCTAATTTATTTTAATTAGAGGCAAACAGTTGCCCTGGTACTTGAAGCTGAATTCAGAGGTGTAGCCAGCGGATCTGACTGATAATTCATTAGTGGTCTGTAGCTTCAGAACCGAGGCGTGTTTCCTTCTGCTTTCCTCTCCCTTATGTCTAGGTTAGACTGCTCTGTATCAGTTCAGCTCCAGCTGGAGATCTCTCCCTTCATGTTTATCTCAGTTGCACCATGCATTTCATTACAATGCTGTTATTGGCTGTATAAAATGGAGGGATTAAAAAGGATGAATGAAATGAGAAAAGACCCTGGAGGAATGAACTCTATTAAATTCGTACTAGAAACCCTTGTCACATGTGAGAAAAGACTAGAAGTCTCTCTTTTCCAAACTGTATGACAGTTTCTTGTTTTCCATTGTTATAAAATAAAAGTTATGCAGGTCCTAGTAAGAAAGCAGGTGCCCAACCACTCCCCAAAATGTTTATAGTACCCAGAAGAAATACCAGTCTGTGTCTGTGGGCCAGAAAGAGAAACTTGGTCTGCATGGCCTGTGAACTCCCGACAATGTTGCAGCTGTTATATTTAGCATGTGGCATTCTGATACCCGTGCTAACCAAAGCGTGGATCTGGGCTGAATATTCTGAAATTACCTGTAGAATCATCTTGCCTTAGCTTTTCTACACTTTTGCTTTAAAACTGGAGTTGAAAACTGGGCACCTGAAAATCAGGTTCATGTTCCTGATATGAGCTTCCTGTATGATTTCAATAAGTCTCACTTTCTTATCATTTAGAATAGACATAAACCACCAGTGAAATAGAAATAACCCAAAATCAGTAGTAATGTCATCAGCTTTGATATTAATATCAGTAATATTTATACTGCACTTTGAAATTCTTCTTTGAAATGTGTTACCAAAATGAGAAGAAATGTTTTAAAGATGTGTGAGGGTTTTTTATTCATTTGTTTACTTAACTAAGAGGTAGATACTGGCTCCTTAACATAGAGGTTACGGCTGGGTTGGGTCCCGCTTGTTTTCAGTGAGGCTGGTCCCTCAAAATGTTTGCTCTTCTGTTTTTTCTGGTTAATGTTCTGGAGTCCTCAGGGATGGAAGAATGTCTGTTCTCGATGGAAGGAGTTAGTCTGTTTACTGTTAATTCACCAGCATCCATCACATCCACCACACTAGTGGAAGGTGTCCCTGCCCCACGGCAAGGGGGTTGGAACAGCAGTAAGATTTCACCTCAGGCTGTTTAGCACCAAGCTGGCCATGACCATGCCTGATACCTGTTTCTATACCAAACTTCTCTCCTTGGCTAGGGGAGAGATTTGGGTTTCTATCCTCCTCCAAGAGCTTCTAGAGAGCTCCAAGACCCAGAGGTATTCAAAGCAGCCTTGGGACTTGGCTGCTTGATTTGTTACAGTAGATTGAATCATTGGTCAAATTCCATGAAAAGTCAACATTTTTCATTGCTTTAGCTGAATATTTGGGCCAAAGAGATCTTCTGGTTTAATTTTGAAATTACATTGAGCTGAAATATTCCTTGCATTTAGTTAAGCACTTCTAGTAATGTTCTATCCTTGGGAAGCTGAAGTAACAATCCTCTAAGGAGATTATGTTGCAATTGATTTGGATGTGTTACAGTTTGATTTAATTTTTTATTCCTGTTTTCTGTCCCACAAGTATACCACAAGAAGTCTAAAGCTGTCTTTCAGTGAGGGGTAGATGAACAGGAGCTTTTGTGTTTCTCCCCACTTCCTCAGAAAGTGGTAGCGCTTATGGTTTGATGGTGGAAGTCTTCCATAACTTGAACTGAGTTTTCAGATACACAGACTCTAGTAGGATTATGCTCTCAATTATGATTTCTGGTTACACTGGTTAACGTGGTTACACTTCCTAAAAGGTGATTCACGTGGTATCAGTCAAAATAATTCCAGAATAATACTTTCACTGTAATGTGGTTTTCTATGAAAATAATGCAGGGCTCCTCTGGTGATAAGCAATCCATATTTTATACTTTTTTTTTAGCCTAGAAATTAGTTTGGTTAGGTTATAAGTTTTTCTGTTCCTTTTCATATCATGAGCCTACCATAAATCTGTAGGCTAATTCACAATGCAGATTTTGAACCATCTGTCATCTCTGGAATATAATATCAGTGCTTCTAAAAATGCCTTTTCCCACATAAATATCCCCCTCTCCAGAGTCAGGAAAAGCAGCCCTTCCCATCTAAAACATACAATTTAGTTTTCAAATTGCTATTTATTCGGCTTGGAAAAAACCAAAGCTCTCAAAGCTGGAACTATACGGTCAGTACTGGATGAGGAAAACATCAGGGCACACAGATCCTGAGCCCTGCCTTTTTGGAGCAGTGAAGCTGGGTGAAGATCTGACCCGGTCACAGAACAGGAATGTTTTCTTCTCTAAAAGGCACAGATTTTGTTGCCCTCAGTATCACACTTTGATGAATTATTTCTTCTTCCCCAAAAGAGTGATGAAGCCGTGGGCTGTGCCAGCGCTGGGGGTAAGCTCAGTGCCGTGGGCTGTTTTCTGCTGCGGTGCTGCTGAGCTGGAGCGCAGAGAGGGGAGGAGCAGCAGCAGTGCAAATGCCTCTGGCGAGGCCCACGAAACACTATCACCCGCAGGCAGCTGCTCAGAGCCCCCTGGGCTGTGCCAGCCACAGTGTTCGTGTTGACTGCAGCTTCTCACCGTGGGTCAGGGCCCTACGCCAGCCCCACACACTCTCCACACAGCCCCCCTTTCAAACATTGTCTCGGTGACAGCAAATTCTCCTCCCTCATCAGCACTCTGGGCCTGGCAGCTCCTCTGAAGGCAGGGTGAAGTAGAACAGACCAGCTTAGTAAACCTCTACCTGCAATGAATTTGCTTCCTAAAATAGCTGCAGAGCCGTAGGGTATTTTTATAGCAGCTACACAGGCGTTTTCTGTTCTGAAGGACTGGAAGAAAACTTTGAAGTGTTGTTTTGAGTGTAAATGGAATTCTTCCTGAGTTTGAAGAGAGTCTGGAACAGTAACCCTGGGAAGGGTTAAGTACCTGCCTAATCTTGAATGGACTTTAAATACCATACTCAAGGGTGTCCATATAAACATAACCCTGCGAGGACCCTTCACTCACTGCTGGTAGTTTTACTGGAAATGTCAGGCTTTAGTGGGAATCATGTACATTATCCTAACAGTCCCACTACTTAACAAGGTCTCTCCATCAGTAATAGAGTATTTTTAGCATTTCTGTCTTCTTCCTGTAACAGGAAGTGTGGAAAGGGGAACACTGGGGGCAAGTTTATCTTCTTTAGACCAGTCTGAATGTAGGAATTCAATGTGAGTAAATGTAATAGCTCACAGAATCACAGAATCATTGAGGTTGGAAGAGACCTTCAAGATCATCCAGTCCAACTGTCAGTCCAGCACAACCATACTCACCCCTAAGCCATAACCCCAAGTGCCACATCCAGATGCCTCTTGAGCGCTTCCAGAGATGGTGACTCTAGCACCTTCTTGAGCAACTTCTCCAACACCTCCTCGGGCAACTTACTCCAATGCCTAACCACTCTTTAAGTGAAAATTCTTTTCTAATATCTAATCTGAACCTCCACCAGTGCTACTTAAGGCCCTTTCCTCTCATATTTTCACTGTAGGCACAGAAGAAGAGACCAACCCCCCCTCCCTACAACCTCCTGTCAGTTCTAAAGAGTAATGAGGTCTCCCTGAGCCTCCTCTTCTCCACACTAGACAACCTGAGTTTCCTGAGCTGTTCCTTGTAGGACATGTCTTCTAAGCCTTTCACCAGCTTTGCTTCACTTCTCTGGACACACTCCAGCACCTCAACATCCTTTTAAAAGTGTTGGGCTCAAAACTGACCACAGCACTTGAGATGCATCCTCACCAGTGCCCAGCACAGGGGAACAATCACCTCTCTGTCATTGCTGGGCACACTATTGCTGATAAGGCCAGGATTCCATTTGCCTTCTTGACCACCTGGGCACAGTGCTGGCTCATTCCCAGCTGGTCATCAACCATCACCCCCAGGTCCCTTTCTGCTGAGCAGCCTCTCAAACCACTCTGCCCCCAAATGCATGGGGTTGTTGTGACCCAGGTGTAGTTGTGTGACAGCTCCAGATTGGCCAAGGCCAGTTCCTCCACCTGTCCCTGCTGCTATGTCTTTTGATCTGTTTGTGCCTGGCCATCTGCCAGGTCCTGTGTGAGGAGTGCCCTGGCTGAGGAAAACAAAAAAGGGTCATGTCAACTGGAGAGGAGTATGTGTTGCTTTGGGAAGATGAAGACTGCTTAAATTAGAAGCATCAAGGACAGTCCTTGACTTGCTGTTTCTGCTGGAAGGCCAGTCAGGCATCCCCGTGCCCCAGAGTTACGCCAGGAGAAGTGATTGTGTTTTGTCAGCTGTTAGGTTACATTAACCAAGATGAAGTTTCACTGTGCTTCTGTAGTAACCTGGCCGAGAAGTCAGAGGTGGATCTGCATGGAAAGCAGAGCATCTTTGTGTTAGACACAGAGTTCTCCTGGGGTCTGCCTTCTGCTTCCTTGGTGCTGTGGGTGTTTATGGTTGTTTGGAAGTGCGGATGTGAGGACATGGTCTTAGCAGGTCAGAAGAGTTAAGCACATCACCACCAAGGAGGTGCAGAGGAATGTTTCCTAAAGCAGAGGGAAGTGCTGGGTTGCTGTGCAAGTGGAGCTTTACCTGCAAAGGCAGTGTATGACTGGCTGAGTGACATGGGCACATCTGCAATTTTGTCCTTGGGCACTGAACCAACACCACAAGGATGTTTGATTCAAGTTGCAGTGGAGTTTGAAGTGAGCCTAATCTGTCTTGGGCATATCAGGACCCAGTGCTGTCCTTGGGGGGATATTTTTGTCACGGGTATTCTCAGAGTGTCGCAGGATGTCAGTCTGGCATGGTCAGGTATCCACATCTCTTGGGGCCCAAGGTGGGGATGGTGTCAGCTGTCACCCTGAGGGTGAACAGGGAAGTTCCTGACTTCCCTGGAGCCACCATTCTGCTGCACAGTGACCACGAAGAATTTGCAGGCGCCACCTCCTAGGGAATACCAGCCCAGAGCCTCCTCTGCACCTGGTGCTTCCTTCACCCCAGCCCCTTCTTGAATATCAGGCATCTGGCCTGTCCAGGGACTCAAATTAACCCTTTCCCTGACCTTGTGCACTGCTTATTTTCATGTCCCCGACTGCTGGATTTCAACTGGGAACCTTCAGTGCAAAGGCAGTGCCATTTATTTTTAATCTCTGGCACTGTGTGAAAATTAATTAGGACTGATAATAAGGAACACAAACCTATTGGCATCCTTCTTGGTGGTATCATTGAGGAATGCTGGTGTGGTGACAGCTCAGCTGCTGCTCTGTGTGTAAGAAACATGCACTAGCCAGTGAACATGTTGAGAAAATAGGAGATATCTCAGTGATTCTCAGTGTCCACCCCTGTGAGCAGAAGTTGCCATCTTGGCTGCTGTTTGCTGATGAAATGGGAACATTAGTTATTTATGGGCAAAACAAGGGCTGTTCTATTTGTGTTGTGGTGGTACAATGTTCTAAGTGTTTGGGCAGCCCAAACACTGCTGGTGGCATGGTAACTAGAGGAGCAAAACTTGGATGGCTTGGGATGTAGACAGCCCATGCTGGTATATTTGTAACAGCAGGTTACCACTCAGAAAATATCCCTGTGGTTAAAAATGCTCAAGGGAGTGGATGTGCAGGCATTTCTGGAGGTAACCTGAGTCCTGGCAAGAGCTCCTGAGAATCACTGAGAGCATTTCCATTTATTTCAGTGGCTACTTCATGGAGTGTGAGAGTTAATTTTGTGGGTAAATGAGTTTTCCATGAGGAAAGCAGCATCACCAAATCAGAGCTCAAGATGTCATGTGGGACTCTCCCAGGTGATGGTAGCAGCTCTGAGGCTGTTCCCCTGGCTGTAGCCTAAATTCTGTCAAGAATACTGTCACATCTGGGACATCTGTTCTCTGTGATGGTCAGATCACTGGAGAAGGAACAGAAGGATATAACACCCAGGTTTAGCTGGGGCTGTCGTGGTAAGTGGAGACAGAATGAGCTTTGGTGATGGTGCAGCTGCTCCCCTGGAATATGACAGGGTTTGCTTATGAGGCACCAACAGTTCAATTGCTTTACTATTCCCCTGACAATCAGGAAACCTCACAATATGGAAAGCTTCATCCTTTCCCACGTCATTTAATGGTAAACTTGAATAATGAAAACCAAACCCCAAATCCTACATAATGTAATTACATAAATAAATGCAGTTCATCCATTTGGCATAATATCTCCTGGAGATCGAGGGGGTTTCTCCACTCCTTTTGCCTTTGTTCCCTTTATTGACTTAAGCATCCCCTTACAGTAAATAAAAGTAAATAAAATCAGTTATTTGTCTTTGTTGCAAAAGAAACAATTACAGCCTTTACAGTCCCTCTTATGGATCTTTCCTAGTGCACTTCCACTTTCCTTGTCTTTCTCTTTCCCCTCCTGCCTTTGTGTGTCCCTTTTTACAAAGAATGACAGGAAGCACATGTAACGATCCAGACTGGGGATCGCTGTTGCTGAGGTGCCTAATAGGATTATGAGATTTTCAGCATTAATCCTTATCCTATTCTTTAGGCAGACTAACCTTTTACTTAGATTTTTGCCTCCTATTGCACAATTATTTGACTCTTCAGTGATTTCTTTACAGCTGCTGTTTTGTCCTTTTCCAAGGCGATTGTAATTGGTGTAGACCTCCAGCATGGAGCAGTGTAGGAACTGCCAGGCTGTTGTGGTTATTTGTTTAGTGCTGCAAGTGAGATTTTCATAACTCACTGATGGATGTCACCACTTCCTTGCCTCTCCCTATACTCGGAGGGTGTGTGCTTACTCTAGCCCAGACTACAGAACACTTTTTTAGCTTTAAATGTAGCAACTACTCTACATCAAGCTCTGGGAGGTTTGATGATCAGGATATCTGCTTCTGCACAGAAGGTAAAAGGGCCAAGGCTTTCCTGGGTACATGGCTCATTCAGAGGAGGTTTGAAAGATGGAAATGGGTGGGGAGTGGGTTGACACTGCTTTCCTAAGGAAATGAGACTTAAGTAGTCTGTTTTTCCACTGATGTGAAACTTGTGGATCTGCAGAGTGGTTGTGGCCAAAATAGATGGGTCAAAGAGGTCTCAAACATAAATTTTCTACATTATTCCTAAGAATTAGCTGCTGGACAGGAGATTGTCTCTTAGCACTGTCTGCCAGAAGGTAAAAGCTGCAGTGCTGACTCCATTGGTAGGTCATTAATTTGGCTGGCCAGCACCGGGCAGACAGACAGTGCCTGTGACACAGGAGTCACAGCACATCTGAGTCCCAGGTCAGCTGGCAGCTGTGGGAGGGAGCTGCAGGGCAATCCTGTGATTTGGGGGATGTGCGAAGAAAGCTGAAGGTCCTGTGGTCTGGTTCAGAGAACATCAGAAGTGTTGCAGAAGAAGAGTGCAGAGATGAGGAGAACTGGGGAATGGTACAGTTGGGATGAGTGTAACTTGGGCTGTTAGCTCTCAACCTGGCAGCTGTCAGGATGACTGCCCGGGAGCAGCTTGTTGTGGAGGTGATGGACTGATGTGCAGTGGGGGAGCAAGGAGCACAGGAGCTCCAGGATGTGGGAGAATACATACAGGGAACAGCAGAGGAAGAGGGTGGTGGCACTGTAATCATTAAAGGAGAGAAGGGACCAAGGTGGGATGTGATAAAAGTAAACCACCAGTAGTTAGGAGAAACATTTTTCAGGCATGGAAAGCAAAGATAAGTTACTTCAGTTTATTAGACCAGGAGTGGGGGTGATGAGGACAGGGGAGAGAGGTTTAAGCACTGGTGCATTCAGGTGGGGTAGAGACCACACAAAGGAGGTGGAAAGGAGACTTGGACAAGGAAAGACTTTATGTCTTGGGCAGAGGGACAATGGATCAGCCTCGGGTTTGTGTATAGCGTGCAGAAGGAGTGATTTGGCAACAGTCTGAGCATGGAGATGAAGGAAGGGAGGAAACAACAATAATTACAAAGGAAGCTTGGGTGAGGGGGAAGTGAGAATTACTGTCTTCAGCAGGGTAGAGGAACTGAGGGAAGAGATAGAGAATTGATGTGTGTGTTTGAATTAAGTCAATTGTTGTACTCAACCCCGATCCAAAGCCAAGTGAAGACAGTATCTTCAAGAGACTTTATGGAATATCCCTATATGCAAATATTTGTCTTAAAAACCCTGAATATGCTTTACAGCAATGCCCAAACATCTCTTGTCTTCCATTTGTACTGTGTGCCCAGAAGTTTAGTGACCCCAAGCCACTTAGTAAGCCACAGCAGTGACAAGACTGGCTTCCAACATTCCTTAAAACAGTTTTCAGTCTGGTAAACCACAGCAGTAATAAATGTCCATATATGCACACAACACACTGCAAGGCAAATCAGTAAAACTCTCAATCTCCAGTTTAGGGAGATCACATCACCTTATTAACTGTCCTTTGCTCTGCACATGAAAATTATTGCAATTTCTTTCCCTCACAGGACTTTTTTTTCCAAGTATTTATTGTCTGCAACTAATTATTTTCTAGTGTTCCCATAAACCATTTGCTGCCTTGGGATCCAGTGACTTTATGTTACCAGCATAAACTGAGGAAATGAATATCAATCATTCAGTGATTATTTGCAGGAAATAAAGACGTGAGATAGCAGCCAGCCCAGGCCAAGAAGGAAGAACAGCATTGCAGTGCTTTTTATAAGAAGAGCCAAAAATATTATTCATGTGCTCAGCTGTTATTTTCTGAATATTGTAGCTTTCTTCCTTTTGTGAACTTTACCTTCTTTGGACTACGTCCTGCTACCATTGAACTGGTAATATTTGTTACTAGCCTCAGTGAGAACAGGATCAAGCCATTGTTTGTCTGTTCGCCCTTGCCTTAACCCCTGTTGATGTTTGGTGGGTACTGGGAGGGAGGGTAAAGGGAGAAAAACGCTTTTGGTTTCCCAGAATCTTTCTGAGTGTTTGTATCTGATCCTTGCAGATAGCACAAGCTCCTCTCGGTGAAATTGGTTCAGAGCTGACTGTTTCCAGCAAACCTTTTTGAAGCCAGTGTGAAGCCTCTGTAAAATGTTGAATCTCCTCACTCAGTAGCTGCTTTTCTGAAATCTGTGTTGTGCTTCAGGTTCTGCTAAGCCATGCTACAGTGAGCATGATGAATAGCAGGCAAATTGCCTTCAGTCACTGCTTTGGAAATCAAGATGTGTGCTGGCTCACCCCATTCTTTCATAAATACCTTCTTGAGCTCCGGGAAGTACGATGGAGCACCATATCCCAGAGTGTTAATTTTTAATGTCTTATGCACGTAATGGACTTGACTGTAATTACGAGTCCCACGGCACACAGTCACTGCTGGCAGGATGGAAAAAGATGACTGCAGGTCCGTGTGGCTCCACAATTAGGGATTGAAACATTGATCATTTTCATTCCCAGGAGCAGAGGAAACAGTTGTATGAATTTAAAGCAAAAGCTTCAATGGAGAGATGGGTAGTTGCAAGCCAATAAACAAGCCCTACTATCTATTAAATTTAGACTTTGCAGCATCATCCTCCTGCATTGAATAAAACTGACTGAAACCTGGGCAGGGCAAAGTGGTTTTGACAAGCCTATGCTTACGTCCAGAATAATCCAAGTGAATAAGCATGTAGGCAGTGATGCAGAGAGAACCTAGGATAAAAAATATGCCATGTTTTTTTCTCAGTAGTGCTATTTTTAACTTACGGATCCTTGTTTCTTCCTTACATGAAATCTTGAAGCTGACAGCATCCCTTTCAGACTTGAAAATGAAAGGGAGCTGTCTGAAAGAACAGCAGAGCTGGGATTTTTAGGCCTGATCATGTTGGCATATCTTGGTGGGCAGATTCCTCCTCCTTTTATGAGCCCAAATTGACTTTACTGAACAGTGCAGGGTTCTTCCCTATATCAGGTTTAATGTAGGATAAGGCATCCAAACCCTCGCACCAGCAGAACTTGGATGCTGTTTTATCATCTGCCAGCTTTTCAGAGTATTGAGTAGAGGTGGAAGGGATTTTAGACAAATAATTCTCTCTCTGAAAACAGTACTCCCAATATTCCTGGTGTCACAGTAGACTTTTTTAAAATTTGATTTTTAATTTCCTTTTGAAAGTGTGGTGGTGTCCTTTTCTGTTTTGTTTGGTAGTTTTGTTTTGTGTGTAACTCATAAGGTACAGCTTTGGAAACCATTGCAAAAGGAAAATCAGCCTGAATCTCTGCTCTTCATTCAAATGACTGGCAATAGCTGCTCTGAATTCAGTGATGCAAAATCACTCCTGTACTGCACTTAGTGCACTCAAGCTTAAATCAAATCCTAACACTTTTTATCAGTGCAAAAACCACATTTAAAACACGTGGGGAAAAAAATCTTTCTCTGTGACAGGAAATCTATTTAATCCGTTTATTGTTTGTTTTTCCAGGCTTATATTTGGCACTCTTTACCCTGCATATTATTCTTACAAAGCCGTGAAATCAAAGGACATCAAAGAATATGTGAGTAATGGTGTTTGTGGCTGTTTGGGGGGTTGTTTACTAAGATTGCTCCTCACCACATTGTAAAGGTGTTGCCTGTATTCTGGGAAATCTCATAAAGCAGTGCAAGGGGCACACTGGCCTGAAGGTGGGCTGCCTGATTGCTGGGCACAAATGAGACTTGGGTTTGTGCTTCTGGCTCCTGTGCAGAGCTGATGTGCTCCTTGATAAATGTGTGCTGTTCCTCTGGTGGTGAGATATACAGCTGACTTAAAAGGCATTTGGCATCCAGAGCTTTGTATGCTCGCCTTTGTTTCTGAAGAGCAGCATAAATCAAAGCCTTTTCAAAAAGCCTTGAAGCTTTAGCTGCTCATTCAAAACAAGGATAAGAGGAGGCAACTTGAAGTACGTATGACTGAATCCTCAGACAGAAACATCCTTCCTTGCAGAGCGACCTATTTACAGGCAGGTCTGGCAGCTGGATATGCTCTCTTTTTTCTTTTTCCTGAAAAATCTTTCCTGGCCCCTGGTTTCTAAAGGCATATGGGGCCATCAGGGAAAGTGAAGTGTGGGAGAATCAAAAGCACTTGGATGCTGTTGGGGTCCTTTAGGATTTGTAGTGCCCTTCACCAACTGTGCTCTGTTAACTTCATTGAACCTGGCTCAGCCTCCAGATCTTGACTCTTCAATCCTCTCAAGATCCCAGGGATAACAAGCCCATTTTCTCATCTGGATAACAGCATAGATGTCTATCCCATTAAATCTTTAGTGCAAGCTCAATCTGGGATTCACTGTGGCTGCTAAGAGTTTTGCTTATAATTTTCCTCCTTCAGAAAGTGGTTTTGGGTATTTTGAGAATCGTAACTGTTACAGAACACAGAGATACTTAATGCAAAATGTCTCTGCAGCCCTTGCACAGCTGTGCCTCTCAGGGCCTGTACATGCTTTGCCTGAAAATGCTGAAGATGTGCACAAGCATCTCCAAGCAGTGTCTGCCACTGGTACTTAATGTTTCCACAGTCCCTTTCTGGAAGGTATTTTGTTGAAGGGTCCAATTCCTGTTGGAAATTTAGTTGTAAAAGAGGAACTCACATCAGACACTTGAGGTTGTGACGTAAATATAAGAGCAGCTGATCTAAGACGTGGTCTGCCCTTACAATTGATTTCAGTTTAACACAGCAGTTATAAAAAAAAGTAATAATTTACACTGACACAGGAGGAACCTTCATTTATTAGTCAAAACTTATGTCACTCTAGAGTAATTTTATTCTGCTTGGTAATAGTAATTTTGATAAATGTTTTAGGCTGATCCAAGCCCATCCACACTAGGTCTTGGTTGTGTTTAAAAGTTTTTCTGGTAGTAATGTCTAACTGTGAGAGCCATGCTGGCACTGAGGCTCTGAGGAGTCAGTTATGTAAAAAGTCTGTCAGAAACTGCCCTGGGAAGATGATGCTCTCAGGCATTTGGCAGTGCCATTATTTCTGCAACACTAAATATAAATACAAATATACACATAAATATAAATCCCAGGAGGGCAGTTATGTAGCAGAGTGGCAGGTGCTCAGGGAATAATTCCAGTACCTACAGGAAAATGGAGACTACCAGTACTGTTCAGTACTCTTCCCATTGTAATGGGGAGAAGGTGGGGATATCATTTCAAAGCTGGTGAGATCCAGATTTGTTGACACCTCCATCTTCCATTCCCCTACACCACCTGGTGTAAGTGTCCCTCTTGTCTTCCCTCCAACCTCTCCTTAGTCTATTGCAATTACACCAGCCTTACCTAACACAGTCCAATTCTCTTAATTCATGGATTTTACTTCCTTAAGCTTTCTAACATTCCAGCAAAGCTGCTTAGGGATTTCCATTTTCAAATACACCTAATTAAACAACAGTTGTCAGTTAAATTAACAACCTTTGTCTTACCATCTTTTTTCCATCCTAAGAAGAACCAATACTACAAACATCAGAATAGATGAGCTTTTAAATGCCATTTAGTGCTCAGTGACAAAAATTCCCAAATTCCTGAATTACTTGAGTTTATCTGACCAAATCACCATCCCCAAAGACTCTTGCTGTGACTCCAAAATAAACCATCCATCCATGGCAGTGGAGTTTCCTTAGTTGAACAGAGACAGCACAACACGTGCTCTCACTCCCAGTGTGAGGTAAAACACTCTGCCCTAAGCCCCAGGCACGGGATTTAAGCTATTGCCCTTGCCCTTATCACTGCACTGGACGTGGGTGAGAGCAGGCACAACCACTCCAGGGGTGCCCCTTGATTCAGTAAGTTGTGGTGAGTTGATTGTGCTCCTGAACCCCTGGGATGGGCTGTTACTTCTTTACCTTTTCCTGGCTAGAGATACTATTATGTAAGTAATTATATTTTGTCTTAACTGGAGTTTGGCCTACAAATTATATTAACATTTGCTATTAACACGAGCCAAGTGAGATTACAATGCCCTATGATAGAGCTGTCATGCTCTGCTGGCCAGTTGAGTTTCTGTAAGGATAGAGTCAGGCTGCTCTTCTTTTCCTGAGGCCAGTCCTAAAGGCCACAGTCACCTTCCCAAGGGCTGTGTAAATCTGACACGTGCTGTGTGCTGAAGTGGAGCAAACTGGCACCTTCAAGTCCACAGTAATTGCTAAATACACATCGGGGAGGGTGAGGGAGTAAGAATTTTTTTTCCTGTGAGAGTTATTCTGTGCACTTGTGCCTTGAGACTGTTTTTGTTTACCAGGTCAAATGGATGATGTACTGGATCATATTCGCGCTCTTCACGACAGCAGAGACATTCACGGATATCTTTCTTTGCTGGTAAGCACTAGAGGGGAGAGGCTCTTTGGCATGAGATGAAAAGAAAATGGAAATGTTTACAAGTGGAAAAATGGCACACAAAAGTGCACTGACTCCTGTACAGGGGTTCAGCAGCTTCAGGTGCATAGAGGGTTTTTGTCTGCAGGAGACATGCTTCCTTTCTCAGTGCTGTCACAAGAAAAACAAGAAAGTGGAAGAGCTCAGTGGTATCTCATTAGTGGGAAAGCATTACTGGAGTCTCAGGCCCTGCCTGTCAGAGAGACACAGCTGAGTGCCCAGTTGGATGCTTGCAGAGGTCATCACATAAATAACAGTTGATTTAGCTACAGGCAGAGTTCTAGACGTGCCTGGCTGCATCCTACAGTAAATACACAGTCTGTGGATCAGATGCAAACAGCCCTGCAGCACAAGACTTTGTAGGATGCTGTGTGGGTTGTATCTGAGCTCTTTTGCCAGACCCATTCTTGGTTAGGCTGGTTTTATGGTTTGATGGAGGGCAGTGACAGTCCACACTGATGTGGGCTCTCTGGTGCCAGTGGAAGGATTCCAGGATGAGGGCACATAAATGCCCAGTTATCAGATTCAGTTCCTTTTGGATGCTCAGGTTTGGAAGTGTTTGTTGCTTGGTTGCCCTTTATAGTAAGGCCTTTCTACCAGAAACCAGTGAGATCAGTAGACTTTAGGATGAAAATTTAACTGTAGTGCATGGCCCTTACAGCCTGCACTGCATGCCTTGAGTGAGCCCTCCAGACAAAGGAAATTGGGAGAACTTGGCAACATGTCAGATCTATTGAAAAGGAGATAAAAGACATTATTCTCTACCTAATTTGCATGCAGATCTACCTCTCCTGTGTTCATCTGAAGGTCTGTTTTTTTTTGGAGGATGAATTATGTGGTTCTGTCAGGAAGAATGGCAGAGGGCTTATCCAGCCTGTGAAATCAGGTGTGCTGAAGAGATCCTCATTGGGGTGGGAGATCAACCTGGCACATCCATGCTCAGAGGAGAGCATGGCAGAGGCTGTTTGGGTCAGACCTGGGTGCTGCCTGGCCCAGCTGGCTTGGTGACAGTGCTGTGTGGCACAGCAGGAGCCCATCTGGGTCCAGCTGGGCTGGTCCACAGCCACCACAGGTCTCTGCACTGCTCTTGCTTGCCCCTTCCTACAAAAGGTAGGATTATTCATCACACTGCTGGTAGCAACATGCCTGCCCACTTGAAGATACTTCTGGCTGGCCAGTCTTATCTCTTGGCTTTGTCCCCCAGAAAAAAGCCTGGATAATTTAATCTCAGGATGTCCCTGGCTGCTTGTTACAGCTGAAGCATATCCTGTTGTTAATGTCCTCCATGTTTTGCAGCCCCACCTGAAAGTCAGTGTGGATCTGCACCTTTATGTTGCTTGGACAGCAAAGGTTCTTGTATTTCAGTTCCAGTCGTGAGTGTTATCTTAAAAGCTGAAAGGCAGAGAGATGGAAAGTGCATAAATACATAAATAAAATATTGGTTTGCTGGTTTGCTCTCTCACAATGACTGGGGGTACTGTGAAGGCACCTGTGGTCTTCGCATATAGAAAGCTCCTCTTTACCTCACAGCAGAGTCTCTTCCAGACCATTAAATAATGGAACTGATAACCAAGTAAAGATTCACCCACATGCCTCATTGAGATGTGTTCAAAACAGAGTCAATATGCTTTAATCTTGAGATTCTTTGGTAAGCAAAAGTTGCCTTGAGCTAGGCTGGCAAATCCCTACCTATGCTCAGCATCTCTGATTAAGGGCAGTGGTTAAATTGGGAGCAGACCGTAACCCTCTCTTTCTTTTAGGTTTCCATTCTACTATGAACTCAAAATAGCTTTTGTAGCTTGGCTCCTGTCTCCATACACAAAAGGCTCCAGCCTCCTGTACAGGAAATTTGTCCATCCAACACTGTCTTCAAAAGAAAAGGTAATCACAGGTGCCTGGGTCCTCTCTGGATGGAGTGCTTACTCCAGTCCCTGTATCATTCATTTTCATGGAAGGATTGGGAGTTGCCGATTCTCATCCTCTATCATTTGATCCCCTCCTTTTGGTTGGTGTTTTTGTTCTTTGTGGTTGTTGTGTTTTTAAATACTGGCATCTGTTCAGTGCACTCACACTTATTAACTCATCTTTGTGCATTTGAGAAGTTGGGAGGGAGGGGGATAAAAATACCTCCTGAGCTGCTTTGCATGTACTGGGCTGATTATAGCTGGAGTGCTCTGTTGTGGCTGGATATAACAAATAGAGAAACTTGGTCTGGCAGCCAGGACTCCACAGTTTTGTTCCCAGCTCTGCCTAAAACATTGTACAGCAATGAGACAGCCCAGGCAGTCTAAAATGGGCTTAGCAAACACATGCCTGGCTGTGTAGTGTGGTGAAAAAAGGTAGGTAGCATGTCGAGGTCCTGGGTTAAAAAATGTCTTGCTCAAATTAAAGATGCTAATTTTGGGAGGGGGACATTACAGCTTGGATCATTTGCCTGCCTAGGAGATTCCTGTGGCTGTGAATGGGACACTGTCAGGCAGATCAATTTGACTCATGAATAAACAGGCCAAGAACAGCTATTGGTCACTTACCAACATGCAGACTGCTGAGTTAATAACTGTTTCCTGCATTGGCAACTTGGAAATGAAAGCTCTCTGTTTAGCCACAGGCAGTGCAGGAACAGTTGGATCTCAGTCCTGTCCAAGAGGGCCAGTGGGGGTCAATCCCCTGTCTCTGCTTCCCTTTGCTTGTGCTTCTCCCAAGTAGGGCTCATGCATTTTGATTTGCCACCTCTTACCTATAAGGAATAGGGAGAGCAACCAGCAACTTCTCATAGCCTCCAGTCCCTACTAATCCAGCACATCCACCAGCTGAGTACTAGGAGTCATTGCCATCATTGTCATCCAGACCCCAGTGTCTTGAGGGAAGGGGAATAAGGGCGGGAACCTCCCTAACTGTTTGACTGTATATTGAGCAGCATCAAAGTCCAGGAGCTCTGTGCCTACTAATTCCATGGGCGTCTGAAGCTGGGCACTGCTGTGATGTGCAGAGATATCCCAGACATTTCTGAGACCAGCTGTCCTGGAGACAGGGCAGTGCAGCCTCAGCTGCCCAGTGTCATCATATGGTTATTTTTAACTATGAGGTAATCCCATTCATCTTTAGAGTGCATGGTTTGCAAATGGCTATCGGTCCATGTTGCTCAGGCAGATTTCTCTTGCTTCCAGGACCCCAACTTTGGGTCCTAATCTTCCATTTGTAGAATAAAGAGTTTCCAAACCCTCCGATAAGAGTTACTGCCCGCCAGGAAACTTTTCCTTTTTGCAAATGTTGGCTGTGAACTTCTTTCCAGCCACAGTGGAGGAAATGGAGGACATCTATCTCCATAAAGGATAACCTGACTCTCCCAAGAGTCTGAGGCTGGGAACATTAGCCTGACCTTGTTCTTCTTGTGCTTTTTTAATTGTTTGTTTTGTTGTTTGCTCTGACAGGAGATTGATGACTGCCTCATCCAGGCAAAAGACCGGAGCTATGATGCCCTTGTGCACTTCGGGAAGCGGGGGCTGAACGTCGCAGCCACAGCAGCCGTCATGGCAGCTTCTAAGGTAAAGGTGCAGGTCAGGATGGTGACTCATGAACATCTTATCTGCATCCATTGCCAGCAGCAGCCACAGTGTGGAGCGGGGGGAGGTGGTGGGGGTAGGGGTTCTCTCACTGGTTTTGCATAGTGACCTATAATTTCTGTAGTGGTAGGAAAGAAGATGAAGTTCATAAAGGCTAAAAGTTCTTCTGTGAGGCATACTCATAACGTAACTGGTGTATAATTCTCTGCAGAGATGCTTATGTAAGAGTGAATGGAAAGTGCCAGTAGTTGCTTTTAGAGGACAAGTAGATATTGCATGAGGGGTCTCATCTGAAGAAGTGTATCCTGTACTGTCTTCCTGGCTTACAGCCAAACCCAGAAAATAGCTGTTATCTGTTGTTCCTTTTCTTGCATAAAAGCTGCAAGGACTTGATAACTGCATTTTGTGGTCCTACCCTCTGGCCGTGGGCTGTCATGGTTTAGAGTTGATGTGCACAGTGTGTTTTGGGGGTGAGGCTTGGCTACAACACCTGTTGCAAAAGGATGGTTAGAAACATACGGACAAGGAGGGTACTTGTAGTAGGAAAAACATGAGAATGGGAGTTGAAGGAAGTTATTTTTCTTGGCCAAATGCTTTTCCTATGACCTCAGGCACATCACTTTAGTATGTCTTGACCTTACTTTCTGTAAAAATGCATAATGCATCCTTGGGAGGCCAAATACCATAAAGCCTATAAAGCCTGTTTAGTGCAAGGTATTATTACAGAACTGGGGAGCCCGAGGGGTGTGCCACGCTCATGGGATCACGAGGATATGCAAAACCCAAAAATTGCCTCCCATTTCCCTGCCATAGCAGACTATATTGTCAGGCCTGTCTTCTCCTGAACTGTTGTTCTTCAGCAGGGAGGCTCTTCTAACCCAGGGACTGTGAGATAATCCAAATCTGGACTGAAACCTGGGATAAACGTGGAGCTAGGGCAGTGCCGTGTATCATATGCCGAATGAAATAACTTTTTTGTGATGCCTTCAGGACACTTAACACTTTTGCTGCTGCTGTGTAAGCCTGAAGAAGTCAGGGGACATAAATAGGCTGTCGGAATGCCAGTTTTACAGCACTGCCTTTGCTCTGAGCCCTTCCTACAAGGTGCTGCAGACTGTCTGTGCTAGAGCTGTTTTTAGGACACAGTGAGAAACTATGTGTGAATCCCAAAGGAATTCTGGCTCCTGTCTAGGTAGCTCCTGAATATGAGAAGCTCAACAGTAACTCAAACCCACAGCGCCAACCTGTTCCTCCCATCAGGACTGCAACAGTGTCTGCATCAGCTGTTCAACTGGAATGAACAGTCAGCAGCAGTTTTCCTTCCCACTCTTCCACTTTT
Source organism: Erpornis zantholeuca (assembly GCA_013400515.1). NCBI lineage: Eukaryota > Metazoa > Chordata > Aves > Passeriformes > Timaliidae > Erpornis > Erpornis zantholeuca. The sequence continues at coordinate 116,764 of VZTN01000489.1, forward strand.
CTGGTGTTTTTCTTAAGAATCTCTCTGCCTTGAAATGTGGCTTCAGTGGCAATGGGGGAAAGAGGGAAGAGTCTCCACAGTACAAGGAAGCAGTTGTTTTTCATAGTTGATGAAATTCCTCATTCAGTGGTAGAAGAAGACAACTCTGTGACTTGTGTGGTATTGTTGTGTTGCACATCTGCCAACACAGCTTGAGAGAGAACTGTTCAGATATTGCAACCTGTAAATGGGCCAGAAGAATCTGTCCTGCACACTGCTTTGGGGAGGGGAAGATGATTTGCTAATAAGATTGAGAGGTTGTTATTGAATAGATTGATTTTTACAACAAAGCAAGGACTGTTCAAGTATTTCCTTCAGCCCTGACATTTAAATTACTCTGAATGTGTGAGGAAAAAAATAGGACCTCTGGCTTCCTTCACTGCTTTGGCTTGTGGTCTCCAGCAAGTTGCTTGTTTCTGTGTGCCTCAGGGTGCAGATCCAACAGAGTGTGAGCTGATCTGATAGATCTACTCCTCCAAAATGGGGTAATGCTCCAGCTCCCTGTGTGCACCAGCACTCTGGACCCCCTCAGGTCATCTCTATCAGAAAGTTAATCCTGAAAGAAAAATAAAGGGGTATGTTTTTTTGAGCCCACAAATGTATCTCAAGTGCCCGAGCCAGCATAAGGAAAGGGATTGAACTGCATTGTGAGGAGCATAGCCAGAGGAAAGGAAAGCAAGATCATCCCTTCCTAGTCTTGGGAAGCAGACAGATTAGCTGTGCTGTTCATGGAGCTACACCCCAATCCATTCCACCCCAGTGTAATATCCAGGAATGGTTAAAGCAGCTTCTGTCCCTTGCCCTTCTGAGACAGAATGTGCTGCTGTTCTGGCAGGGAGAGCTGCCTGGTGTGAATTACAGCCTGGTGTGTTGCAGTACAGAAGTGCTGAACTGGGATTCCTCAGGTATCCAGGATGTGACTGGGCGGGTGTGGACGTGTCTCCACATGGCTGTCCCTGCTGCTGTGGAGGGAGTTGTGTCCTGGAGAGGAGTAATCCAGCAGGCAGGGGTGGGAACTGTTCCTGTTGCCTTGGTTTTCAGCTGCTGTCAGCTGCATGTCAGCATCCTTACTCGCTCAATTGAGAAGGTATAACTGAGCCAGATTATCCTGCGTGAGAGAAGTTTAAATGACTAATTATCTGGAAAACACTTTCAGCAGACAGATGCCAGACCAGACTGCAGTACTGTCCTTAGGGGAAAGGAGGAAAGAGAATACTATTTCTAAGGCTTATCATGGCTTTCCCAATGCCAAGACTTTAGGGTATCCATCTAGTCTGTGGTAAGTGTTGAGTGTAGATGGGAAAGGGAGCCGTTCATTTGGTTTCAGCCTTTAAAGGATTGTGTTAAAATTGGAACCTACAGAGATGACGATTTATTCAGAAGCACTGAGTTCCTGCAGCTTCCATGGAAAACATTCCTTTTACCAGCAAGTGAATGTGAGGATTATTTATTGCTTCACTTGGATTACTGGGTGAGGAAAAGATACTTTTGTAAACAGAAATGGACCCTCAGACTCTGCAAATCAACATCATGCAGTGGCAATACACAGTGAGCTGCTGGGCTGAAAAGGGACTCTGCACAGACCCGTTTTCAGTAAATTAGCTGAAATCTAAAGGCTCCTCTACCTGGAGAACATGACTCACACTGTGCATAGCCCTGTCCACTCCTTTCTGTCTGAGCTGTGATCTGTCATGGTCTTTTGTCTTTTGTGATAAGATCTTTGGGCAAGGCCCATCTCTTAATTCTTTTTATCCATCATATTTTTTTTATCCATTCTTTTTGTCCGTCATATTTTTTTATCCATTCTGTTTATCCATCACCTTTTTATTTGTGCAGCACAATGTGTCTGGCTCTCTGATTACCATTTGTGTGTGACAGGCTGCTGCTTATATATTTACTGCAGGCTAAGATGCTGCAAGCTGTGCACAGCCATACCTTCCTTATCTCTGGTCCCCTGGCCCTTTCCCTTTTCTATCTTAAATATCCTATGGTTTCAGTTAGCCAACTGCAGGCTTGTGCTTCCCCCTCCTCCTGCTCCCTTCCCTTGCTCTGTTCTGTTTTGAAGCCACAGTTGTGCTAACGCTGGCACAAAGCTGTGCCAGTTCATTTTACAGGCTGAGGAGCTGTCAGTGGCCCAAGCACCCCGAGTCTGCCCAGCTGGCTCACTTGGGTGTTTTCTCTCTCCAGAGAGTCTATTTTTGATGCTCACTGGGCGAGCAGAGCGTTGGATATCTGGTCTTATTACCCCTGCTAGGTACTCAACACAGATCTTTTCCCTGCCCCCAGCAGCTCACATTGCCACCTAGGGGCATAATCTCATTTGGGGCTCTAATCCTGGCCTCATCACTTGGTGATTCTGTCACATGTGGTGACTTCAAGTGGGTCAGTCCTAAGTGGTAGGATTAAATGGCCAGGCAATAAATCCTGCTGCTCTTTGTGTGTTTTCAATTAGTTCCAGCTAATTCAGCCATTTCCATTCCTGAAGAGCCCTGGGCAATGACAACCACCATCTTTCCAGCTCACCTTGGTGGGGAGAAGAGAAGCAGAAAAGGAGCTTGCTTTTGGGTCACAGCAGAAGGGGAACAGCAGCAGCAGGGCTGTCACAGCCCCAGTTGTGGGGCAGCTGCAGGCCTTGGCCAGGCAGTGCATCCATCAGATGGATCCTGGGCATAAGTGGGCTTTTCACTGCCACCAGTCAGGTTTCCGTGTAAGCAGCTGGGACACACGTGGCTGCAGCAAGGAGAGGCACCAATGGCTTGGAGGCAGCACCAGCCTTCTCCAGCACACTCGTATGTACTCCCCTCCCAGCACTTACCAACCTGTCACCCTGACCCTCCTACCACCTGCTGCTTTGCCATGTCCCCAATCCCCAACTCTTCTATCCCTGCTTGCCTTCCCAGAAGCTGCCCAGCCCTGCCATTGCCTCCTTTCTTCTACAACCCACATGTCTCCAGTTTTACACTCTCCCCCAGCTCTCTCGCTCTCTCTTTCAAGCTCCTGGGTTTCCCAGATCCTTTCTGGATGTACCCTTGTTCCTCACCCTGAGCAAACCAATTCTGCCAAACAGATCAATGTCTTTCCCTGCCTGAAGACAAATCCTGCTCCCAACCACTTAACCATCCCCAGGTTGCAGTCTCAACTCTGCTTTTCAAAGGAGATCTGAAGAAAACATCCCACTGCCAACAGATCAGTGTACTCTGGAGGTTTCTGATAATGTACCTTCTCCATTCCTTCTCCTGCCCTTCTGTGGGTAAGGGTGGCAGAGCAGCTGCTGCTGTGGCCCATTGCGTGCCCGCTTTTACGCAGGGGAGTGGGGCACAGCGTGGTGCTGGCAGTGGGCACAGAGCCTTGGCAGGAGAAGATAAATGAGGTGGAGGGAGCAGGCACGCATGACTGATGTCAGTGAAAAGCCCATTTGTGCCTAATAAGTCTGAGAAACAGTCCAGGAGCCTTTCATGCGTGGGGAAATGTGGCTTGCGGTGCTGCTGGAGCCAGCAGTCACTCCATGTATCGTTAAAAGGAGCAGGCACGCAGACAAGCAGGAGCGTTTCAGGATGTGCATTCACCTCCTTAACTTATGCTCAGGAGTGCAGCCTCAGCAGGTCCCAAACCACCTGTCTGGGTGGTGTTTTTCATTTTCAGTTCTGTTCATTTCTGTTTCTGCCTTTGGGCTCACCTTCCCCTGGAGGGTTATAGCTTCATTACCTTAATGAAAATGAATTTATCAGGAAGTTTTTCAGTACATTTGCTGTTTTTTAAACCAGGACACTGGGAGGGAAATGGTGGTGATGATTTAGGTTTTATCCTCTTTAGATAAACAGCTTATTTTAATTCATTTCTAGTATCTGGCTGGTGTAGCCAGTGCAATTGGCCAAAAATCAATATTTAGATCGGTAATTTACCATGTGATTTTAGACCTATTTACTGTGGGAATTGAGAGAAAAAACTTGTTGTGGGAGAGACATGCTGCCTTTGTGGCATAGCAGTGGAGAACTGCACTTCTACTCGAATTGGGAAAGAGGAGGCAGGGGCTGGGGAGCATCCTTTCCCTTAAGATGGCTGATAAAGCCTCTTTGTAATGATTAGATCCCCCTGCTCAGAGGGAGAGTGCTCCTTTGCTGAGCAAACATATGGGAGCACAGCTCTGACCAATCTGCTTAGCACCATATCTGTGATGGCCACATCATGTGCCCTGATCAGTGACGTGGCCTAGAGCTGCAGAGGTCAGGAGTGATTTAGAGTTCATGGTCTGAGAAGCCTCTGGGGATGCATTACTGTAATCTCAGAGGGGCTGAACTTGTTGCTTTTGAAAGTAGCTTCTTTCGAAGGATCTCTATTTGGGATCCAAAGTCAAATATCTCGTGGCTGAGCTGTGTTACACCAATAAAGAGGAACAACAAATGGCTTTCTTAAAACATATGGTAGCATGCCAATGATTACAGTACTTTGTGAAGTATTCTTGTCATGTATGATGCATCTTTTATTCAGAAGTCTTTAAGAGTCTGTTTTTCACAAATTATAAAATCCCAATGCAGTTTGAGTTACAATCCAGGTAGCTCCTTCCAGTTTCTCTTTCATGTTGGCTCTTTGGTTGGTGTCTCCAACAAGCAAATAACAGTCACTGAATACACAGGACAGCAGAACCAAAAAATAAATTTATACAGAGAGACTAGTGTTGGAGAAACAATAACAAAGAGCTCCCAGGAGAGGAAATGAACTGCACAAACAAAAAGGGTTGGATGAAATTACATTTCCACCACCAAAATTAACGTCAGCTGGTTTCCCTTTGAGTCTTTTTACTGTCTGACATTTCCAAACAGGTAGCTCTTCCACACAAGGCATGGCACACAGGCCCTGGCCATAAATAATGATGTTACTTGTACGATATTTGTGTTCATATGGTGGCAGAAGCAATATAGTCCTTCACTCATGCCTGTTCTCAGACCATAAAGCTGATTTTATGCTCAGGTTTTGCTCAGGGCCTGCCTGGAGCCAGACACAAGGAAGCTTCTGTGTGCAAACTCCTGCTCACTGCTGTGAGCAATTCCCCACTGTCACCCTACTGCTCAGGAGAGCTGTCAGTCACCAGGACTAAAATGACTGCTACATGTCCCTCACATAATCTTGAGCCTAAATTAGTCATTAGGCCTGACATTGGGGATTTCTCCAGTGGGAAGCACCAATCAAAGTGCAAGGAGTGGAGTAGCAGCCCATTGTATTTATAATTTGCTTTACTCTTTAAAAACACATGTTAGGTGACACCTTGTCAGCTGGGATTATGGAGTGGTTTCTCCATCTCTGTGGGAAAGCTGAGGAAGGGAGAACCTACGTTCAGAGGTTTAGTCCACAGGTGGGTGTCCCTGCTTTTATGTGTACGTGAGTCCCTGCACATGGTGCCCAGTGTCATGCTCATGTCTCCCCTCAATTACTTATGCTTCAAATAGATCGTATTCTCAAAGCTTTTATGTGTGTTGCCACAATGGCTCTCTTTTTTCCCTTGCTAGGTCTCTCAGCTACTCCATTTACACTTGTATTTGGACCAGAAAAAAGGGCAGGTAATCTGCTGAGTGCTTTTACTAACCCCTAACTAATGTCTGCTCCCCATTAGACTAGTTGTTAGACTAGTTGTTAGACTAGTTTGGACTGTTTTCAGCTGAGATTGGCCTGAGGCCAAATGCTGTCTGCTCTGCTTCCAGTGGGTAGATCCTGCGTGCTGAACTTTAAAAGCCTGTCCTTGATCTCATCAGCAAATTGCCTTCCAAGTCCTCTGATGGCAGTGGAAGAGACTCCAGCAGCCAGGCAGGGAGATTTGTACATGGAACACTCATTTAACTCAGGTGGTTGCTGCTTCTTCAGCCAAGCTGTTGTGTTTGCTGTTGTGTTCTCACTAATGGATCAAGGGAGCCTCTCTCCCCCTGCTGTGATCCCTATGAGGATGGCTGAGGTTGCAATGGAGCTTTTGAATCTAGGATCTCTGACAGGTGTGGTTGGGGCAGTCCTGCTGACACCATAGCCATCACTGACATCCTGCACTACAGCTTGTAGTGGACCCTGGCAGGATGGAGGCTGCAACATGCATGCAGACATCTGTGGAGGAGAGCTACTAACCACAGTTCCAGCAAAAGGAGAGGAGAACATTAACAGATTGAGTATTGTGCTGAAAGTGTGCTGAGTGTGACTTAGTGTTCCCTTGCTTGTCCATTAACTGCTGATCCAAAGATGCAAAAGGCCAAGAGGTGCCATCCTGCATTAACACTAATGGTATTAAAAGCTTCTCTTTTGTGACTTGGCAGTTTTGGGTTCCTGATTTGTCATGCTGTATCGTAGTTTCCACAGATGCAAAATGGAATTTGTAGGTATTAGTGGTGTTTTGAAGCCTAAATAATGTGTACAGAATTCTTCCATATTTTCAGACTGAAGAAATGATAAAATCTAGACACCGTTATTTGTTTATATTTAGATCATATTTAATGGGACTGTTATATAAATTGCAGATTTTTAAATTACGTGTTTAATTTTATTTACTTTAGCTTTAGCTACCTACATACGTGAAATATTTATAATGAATAGTTCCATCGAATGCACGGAATACATTCCAGTTTTTCCCAGACTCCTAAATGCATCTCCCTCTAAAAAGTTTCAGCTCAAATGAGAATGCAGAGACTGATTATAAAGTGGTAAAGAAATTAAGACAGTTCCAGCTCTTTCTGATGGAGTGCCTTTTACAGTGCTTGTCACAATGCAGATGTCAGTTTTTTGAAAGAATTTCTGATCCTTCCAGGCATCAATGTTTGTGTTCTGCACCCAGAGAGGTTGATGTTTGTTTCTGGAGATGATGATGGTGATGTCTGCAACATGAAGAGAAAAGCAGAGTGCAGGTTGCTGGCTTTGGAAGCTTGGTGTTTTAATACTGTTTTGTCCTACTCTTTAAAGCAAAAAGGAGAGAATGTGGGTGAGGAAGGAATGGCAATACTATAGCTGTCATTTTGACCAGATCTGGCAGGTATACTTAAATTAGTTTTAGATTAATTACTGTGTCACATGGATGGGAGCTTTAACGTTGCTTAGAATCACAAATGAGCTTCTGCAGTTGGTGTTGATGGCCAATGCCCTCATACTGGTGGTGCAGCCATTAATCTAAATAAGGTTGATACGATACCAAGTGATAGAAGTGACTGGGCAGTGATACCACCATGTCCTTTTTAGTATTTGTCTTTTATCCTGTTCAATAGCACTGAACCTTGGCTCTTCCCTGTAAAAAGAGAGCTTGGGAGGTTGGTGGATCCTGGGGGAAAAAGAGGCAAAAGAAGCCTGAAGAGCTCCACTTTCAGTGCTGTACCTTCACCTAAGGCCAATATCAGATTAATTTGGGGGCAGATACACCATAGTGATCAGAGAGACACTGATTCCCACCTGTAGCCACCAAAATCTCACCTTCTAGCAAATTCACTGTCTGTAAATCAGAAGTGCCAAGCCCACAGGGATGGTCCATGTCTTAAGAGAAACTGGATGAGATAGAAGTTGAGTCTAAGCAGGGAGTCTAGTGCCCAGGGACGTTAAGGCTCAGTTTTCCAGCACCTCTTCGTGCTTGTGTCCTCTAAAGCCCCCAAAACACACACTGCCAGCACAATCATCCTGATTGTTGGTGTTCAGTGAGGAAGGGAGAGGTGGTGTCATCCCACAGCCCTCCCAGTCACAATTTTCAGAAGGCTGTGTAATAACATCGAGCTGTTTTGCTGTTGACACAGTGAAATGGTGTTACTACAGCTACTGTCAAGATATTACTGCTGTCATGCTCTCTAGGATAAAGCTAGCCCAGATCTGTGTGGATGTGCTGTAAACATGCCTCTGGCCTGTAGCATAGGCATAGCTTCAGGACCTGGATCCTCTCTCTGTGCTGAAATTCCTGGGATATCTCTCATGTCTGTAGCAGTTGGAAGAGCATTTGCATGATCATGGCCACAACAGTAAACAAAAATCCCCAGACAGCTGCTCTTCATCTTCCACATGATTGTGGTAATGAAACACAGCCCAAAACATGCGCTGTGCTAAATCTGTTCTGTTGAGAAATAAAGCTATTGACTTGTTATTTTCTTTTGATAATAAATGATAAGTCTTTTTGTGGAATAATAAGCATTACATCTGGATAAAGTCTTTATTTCTAAAACATAGCAGTGCAAACCCTCAGCATGCTGCCTTTTCAAGTGTGATTTCATATACACCAGCTGCTAATGTGGCAGGGAAATAAAGGTTGGTAAATGTTATTTTCCATTTTACTCTGAAACCATTCTGATTCTATGGTAATTTCTGTCACTTTTCTATTCGGGGTCAAGTAAAAATGTGGTATCTGGGAAAGAATTGTGAGTGTTATACTCTGCTCTAGGAGCAATTAAATCAAGTCTATCCCTGCAAAGACCAAAGGTGCAGAAATTGGAAAGAAAATGAATGGAACTCTGCAGGTTTTCACAGGTGTTCATTGCCTTCACTTGCCATTTCTGATATTTGGACAAATTGTTTCATAGAATGATAGGAACAGTAACAGTAATATTTTGCTATTACCTGTTTTATAAACAATCTTTATTTTTGCTGTTAGAAACTCAGGTTAAATTAAAGCAAAAATTAAGAAAAGGCAATTTTAATTCTTTTTTCCTGGAGAAAGTCAAAGTTGTTTATCTCAGCTGCTTCAGTCTGTGCTCAAGGCTCTGTATTACATGCTGATGTAACAGACCCACAAGTGACAGGCACATATCAGGCCCTTGTTTCAAAGGTCTCTCTGGGGCCTTTGATCATTCTATGCTGCTATATCACAAGGTGCAGTGCAAGAATATTAACACATCTTCTTCATTTTCAATGTGTTAGTGTCATCTTCCCTGCCAGGCTGGTCTGGCACATGAATCTCATCTCTAACCTGACTCATGGTCCACATACATAAATTGCTGGCTGGAATGAAATGGAATTTGGGTTAGCTGGCTGAGCAGAGCAGCTGGGGGGAGGTTAAAAGCCTGAGTCCTGCTGACACTTGAGCTGGGGATGAGGGAGGAATACAGCACTCAAGTTACAGCAGTTCATCAGTTGCTAACCCTCTGGCTTTGCTGGCCCAGTCATTCTGCAATAGCAGAATATTATTTAATGGTCAGCTTGCTCTCAGCTTGCTCTCACTGGAGATCTGTCTGTTGTAATCAGGCTGCAGGGTAGGATTTCTTGTGTTGGCTTTGAATCAGTCACTGAGAATAGGGTGTCTGTGTAGGAATTCAGTGCAAGCTCCAAAACCCATCCAGACCTGCACTGAGCTCTGCGCAGCTGCCCAGCCATGCAAGGCAACTACAGTTATCAGCCCAGTAACATTTACAGAGTAAATGTACTTTACACTGGCCCAAGAGGATTAACTGGAGGTGAGAACATGCCCCAAGAGTGGCTCAGCCACTGGCAGGAGTAGCCAAAGTTCAGGCATCAACTCTTGTGCCAGGTTGGAGAATGCAATGGCAGATGTGAGAGTTTAGCAAAGCATGAGTTTTCAGGACTCCACTGCCATGCATATGAAATCAGCAACATAGTATGTCTTGGTATATAAGCAAAGAAATTTAAAATACTTTCAAAAGTAGAATAGGCTAGTGGGAAAGAGCAAAGTAACTGCTGCTTCTCTGTAACAGTCTACAGGAAAGCTAAATGGGGAGTTGAGAAGGAAATTTGAACCAAATTTTCTTGTACAAAAAGCTTCAGGCTGAACAGGGAGGTTACTGGTCTGTCATTTTTCTTGAATGTAAAAAGTGCAGACTGTCACAGTGATTGTAGTTATAAGCACCTGATGGCCTCTCTACTTACACACCCTAAAAGTAAGGTGCTAAGGAATTTGTATGAGGTAGAGGCACTGATTTTCCTTTACTGTCCACGCAGAATTTCTGAAGTGGTGTTGATAAATCAGTAAGTAAATTGATGCATTGCCTTCCCAATGGATCAATGCCAGTGCCTAGGGGACAGGTAGTGTTGTCTAACAGCTTTAGCAAAGAATGTGTCCAGTCTTGCCTTTGATTGTAGACATTTGGGGCAAATCCTTTCTCCCTGCCAGGCCAGCGCCAGAATGAACTCTCCACTGGCCTTGACCTGCACACTGGGTCAGGATACTCAAAACTGCAGCCCAGAAGGGAGCAGTGATATGATCTGGTCCAGCCCCAGCCTAAGTCCTCTGGCAGCAGTCAGGTTGTGCTGCTTGGACAAATACAAGTCTAGATGAAAGTAGCCAGTGAATTGCTACCATGTGCCTTAGCTTTTTGTTAAACGGGACAGTATTTACAGTTGCTATCTTTCTGATTTCATCTCAGTCAAAGATTCCATTGAATTTTTCCTAATTTACAGTTGCAGAAAGAATGTTAGAATCAGGCTCTATGTGTTCATTTCAGTATTTTTGTCAAGATTATATCCTATGAAGTATCTTTCAGATCATCCCCCGTCAACAAAATGTTAAAACACAAATATAATTTTTATCAGTTATGCAATTTATATTCTGAATGTCATTTAATGTAGCTTAAAGGTCTTTTCTGACCTCAACAGTTCTATCATTCTGTATGGATTGAATTCTCTGGTGTTCCTGATTTGTGGCTGTGCTGTGGCATGAGGGTTATAGAGTCAGCCTTTTGATGGGATGCAGTTTTAATGGAAAGTGTCATTTAACTCACCCATCCTTTATGAAGAACAGTTGCATTCCTTTCACCAAGGAATATCTTTGTTGTCAGATAGAGAATTAGTGTAAAAAGAAAAGAATATTAATTTCTTTCTTCCTTAATCTGCATGAAAAAAAACATTGTTATATTTCTTGGAATTTAACAATATCTGTTTATTCCTTTAAAATTTCAAATTTTCTGTGCTCTGGAAATACTGTGTATTGCTGAGAATGGCTGGGTGAATATCATCATAGATTATTAACTTTAAAAGGGAGTTATTTTGATGCAGGCCATTTAATTGTGATTCTGAACCCAAGCATCTGTTTGACTCATTCCTAGTGAAGAAAGTACCTACTAGAAAGACAGAACAACATCCTTCTTCTTTACACATGGCCAAGGCTGCTCTGTGCTCAAGTCACTGCAGTGAAGAAACAGAGATATTTGTCATAGAACCACTCCAAAAGGAAGATCTAAGAGAGAGAATAATGCTTTTAGCAACTTATTTTTGCCATCTCTAGGTTACTGGACCAGGCAATTTTCTCCTCTTCCTATTGTCTCGATGGATTTCAAAGAGCAGGAGTGAAAATAGTCTCAAAATGTTGGATCTAACTTTGTGTTGTTTACTTGCTTGTTTAACTAGGGACAGGGAGCTCTGTCTGAGAGGCTACGGAGCTTTAGCATGCAGGATCTCTCGACGATTCGTGGAGACAGCAGCAGCACTGTTCCTCCTGCAGTCACTGTACGAACAAGCAGCAAACAGAGCCACCCAAAACCATCCAGAAGTGCATCAGAAGGCACTGGCAGCTCAGGTAAGTGCCAGTGTTATTTTCAGTGTTGTGTTGTCTGGAATATCACACCGTTCAATGAAGTCGTGCCCTTGGCAGGAGCAGAGAGAAACAGACACTGCAGGCAGCACATACCAGAATTCCCAGGACACAGACAGGCTGTTGAGTCTCTTGGCACTTAGGAGAAAAAAACAGAATCATCATTTGATGGTTACTATTCCTGGCTGGTACCAAGGATGGACCTGAGTGTACAGGGAAGCCACATTCAGTCCTTGCAACCTGAGCTGGAAAGTTGGGCTGGGGGCTGCAAGCCATGCTGGAAAAACTGTGTCTTTTAAGAGCAGCGGTTTGTTTTCTAATTCTGAAAGAACAAAGGGAAGAAATATCATGCTGTGAATAAGATCCATTCCTGAGGATTCAGTTAAAAAAATTATTTCAATCTTAGTTAAAGAAATCTTTTTGAGTCCAGATCCAAAACATTTAATTGGAGATAGCTTTGCAGATTAGATCTCAAAAATTGAGACATGGAGGGTTATCCCAAGCAGGTGGCTCCAGATGGCTTCTGGGATTCCCACACACCACCAAAGATCACTCAACTCCAGTGCTGTGATGAGAAGCCACGGAAAGTTGCAGGCGTGTTGCACTTGGTAGCTTGTGAAACATATGCTGGCAAGTCAGAAATTCAGCACTTTCAACTTGTGTGTGCTGAGGTCTGTGCAAACACTCGCTGTATTTCAAGCCTGTGTAGTTGCTACCTCTTCTAATTTGCTTTAGTTCTGGAATGTATTAGAAATATCTTGTCTCATCTTTCCTAAAGAGCCTTTTAAAAATTCTGAGAGTCAGAGTTATTTTTTTTTAACATTATCTGTTGAATACATTTTCTTTATGGGTAAACTGAAATGTTGGTGTGCAGTGGGTTTATTCTCATCTTTATATAAGGTCCTGTGTACATGTCTCTTGAAGTAATCAGTCTGAAAACAAAGTGTTCACACGCAGAATATAACAGTCTTTAAAAAATCGCATATTTAGACCAAAATAATGTCACAGGTAAAGCATAATTCGGTTATCTTAATTCCATGTTGAGTAGAGCAGCCTTTGAAGTTTTGCTCTTAAGACAGAAAAGTCAGGTCACCTGGCCACAAACCCCTGTCTCAACACACAGAAGTTTTTGGTTTTGTTCTGGCTTTTTATCAATACTGTACAAGGATCTCTCAGAATTAATCTCTGAAAAATTGTTCATAAACTTTTCAAACTAAGCCTAAGTGTTTATCACAAATTTTTGGATCCAAGTAATTTAAGATTTTGTGTTTAATTTCTTCTAATGAAAACTGCACAAATTTGCAAAATCTTCCAAGACCTCTGTCTGTCCCATCTCACTTGGTGATTTCATTGAGGTTCCTAATTCTCCACCTGCAAAGAATACAGACGGACTCCTCTGGAGGGCAAGTCCACTTGCAGGTGGTGGTATCGTGCTGTGTGAGAGACTCCAACCAGAGCTTTGCTCTCACTTTTAATCACATTAAGTGAAAAATACAGTTCTGGTCTCTCCAGCCCTTGTGCTGTTTTGTGTGGGCACCCTTTTGTATGTAGTCAGAATGTCTGGAGGGGAGAATAGATCAGAGTCAGCTGTCGTGTGTGTGTGTGTGTGTGTGTAAGAACGTGATGTGTCAGCCCAACTGTGTCACATCCTGAGGGCCATGTTCTGGGGAGATGACACTGCTCTAGGCACACTAAGCCCAGACATAGTTCCATCATTCCACCTTTCCTATTTGTTTAGTTGGAGAGTTGGACATAAGCGGGGGACAGATAGAATTTGCCTCTGCCCATTAGTGTGCTACATATACATGTAATACATGCATAAATGAGAATGTGCATGAGCAGTCACTACAGACACTGCTCTTTCTCCTGTCTCAAAGCTCTCAGATGACATAAATGTCCCTGTCAGATGTCCCCATTGAGCTCCTCTTTTTTTTCCTGCTTTAGTGGTAGTGGACATAGTCAGTGTGACATCAGATGGAGTCAGGAAAAATACCCCAGACCATGTGTTTGGCATGAAGGTATTCACATTTTAAATAGGCAACACTTCTTAAACTGCAGTGTTCGTCTATTTTCTTGATGCTCTGTCACCTCTTACATCAGCAACCTGTTACCCAAAACAGACTTAAAGTAGGTCTTTTGGGGTTGATTTTTTTTTTGCTGTTTAGAGGTGTTTCCCTCTCTTTTTTTCCTTCCATCCTAGTCCCACTGCCAATCCACAAATTGTGTTAGCAACATTTAAAAGAGAACCAACAGAAAAGGAAACATCTTACCCTTTCCTTTTGCAAGTGTTTTATTCCTGGTGTTTTAAGGGAAACCTTAAAATAGGAGGATAATGATTCCCAAAACAAAAACTAAGGTTTTATATAATTTAAAGAAGGCTTATGTTGATTGTCCTTGACTGCTGCCAGCTAGAATTGTGCCTGCTCCTTGATCTCTTTGTGAGCACACTAATTAAGGGAATTAGCTGAGGGCTGGAGTTAAAGGTTATGCTTACAGTGAAGAGCACAGAGCCATGTTCTTACCTGGTGTGTTTTCTTTGACTGATAAGAGAGCAGAGCTCAGTTTCTGAGGGGCAACAGCCCCTGCTATTATGGAATTTTAGATTAATCACTCATGAAAGAAAAGCAGACCAAAACCACCATCCCTTTTTGATGAAAGCTCTGAAACTCATATGGTTAGAATTAAGGTATAGCTGGAACAATGATGTCCCAACATAAAAATGCATGATAACTAAATTAGCCTATGAAAGCTAAACCCCTGTCATCACAGGGAACCCCTCATGGAGGATGCTGAGAGCTGACCCCACTTGGGTCTGCTGCAAATACCAGCCAGAAATGGTGGCTTTGCACTGTGGTGGTCCTTTCCTCAGGCACTGATCTTTTCTCTTTTAGGCTGAAGAGGGTTTCTTTTGGTTTATTATTATTATTACTATTATTATTTTCATTACCATTATGTTGTTTGGGGGGCTTCAATTGCACCTGACACTTAGCATCTGTGGAAGTGTCCAAAGCCAGGTTGGAAGAGGCTTAGAGGAACCTGGTCTAGTGGAAGGTGTCCTTGCCCATGGCAGGGGGGTTGGAACAAGATGATCTTTGAGGTCCCTTCCAACCCACAGCCATGCTCTGATTCTATTAGCCCATAATCTGTATTGGCGATGAGGTGATGGAATAGCCAGCTCTGGCAACTCAAGCCATCCAGTAGTAGAGAGCTGTGAATTCAGGGGAAAAAATCTTGAATTTGATGCAGATTAAAAATACTTTCTTGTACTATTTTTGAGGGATCATTTTTAACTTGAGCAAATTTGCTAATCTGCCTTATTGGAAACCTCCAAGATTTCTATTTTCGGAGACGTTGAGGGACATATGGGACCCAGAGGCCAGGAACTGGAAGCTCCTCAAGCCAGCTTTGCTGCTGAACAAGTGGCATATGGAAGCATACTTGACTTACAGCAGTGAGGCAGAGACAAGAGAGGGTTCTTTAGGTTGAGCTTACAGTTGTTTAGATGGGTCCCATTCTCTGAGCAAAAGAAACACACCCAGACCTGGTGTGGGACTTGATGTTGATATTTCCCATCCTGCTGTGTGACCGTGTTTAAGAGCAGATGTGATATGTGAAAGAAAGTGATTTGGACAGACGGGGGGTAGAGAGAGGTCTGTTGTCTTCCCTGCACAGAAGAGATTGCTAAAATTCAGTTTTGTTGGTATTAAACCCTCCAGTCCCCCAGTGAGTACCAGCAGCAGTTCAGGTTTTGGTTTCACAACCCTTGGACATGTTTCCAAGCCCACTGAAGCACGTGAAAAGGCTCTCCTGACACCAGTGGGCTGTGGCTATGGCCAAAAGCTGGCTGCAGGACCATGCTACACAAACACTCAGCCTGTTTCCTTTCCACTGTTGTTATCTTCATAATGTGAGTGATGAGGTGAGTGGTGTTGGTTAGATGAATTTGTGACTCTTTGAATCCCCTCTTGACACTGTGTGAAGAGCTTGGCACTTGGTCACGACCTCATGCAGACACAGCAAAGGTTTATTTCTGCCTGGTGGAGAGTGTCTTATGGGGCCAAGGAATAGGATAAACAAGAGCTGCCTTTGACACAAAGGGAATTGCTCCTTTTCCTCTACCTTTTCCTACTTTTTGTCCCCCTCTACCTTTTGCTGTCTTTGCTGCCTTTCAGAGTGGTGCCTAGCCATTGTGCAGTCCTGCTGTGAGGATGGTCCTTCTGCAGGTGTGGGACTGCTCAGGACGTAGTGGGCACTAGGTGTATTCACACTGTGAATACTACTGAAAAAAAAATCCAGGCACTGGATAGAATTACAAGTCCCAGTATTGCACCCTGTGTTTGTTATACATACAGCCTTTTGCACTGTGTTACCCACTGCTTATCCATGCTCCCAGGTCCCTCCAGTCAGGAGTTACTTCTGTTCAGTGGTCTGAGAACACTGGGTACCTAACCCCATCCCTAACACCCATATGGACACAGCCTGGGATGAGGCATATTCCTGAGTCTGTGCTCCATGCTGGTCAGTAGAGACACTCATCTCCCTGTGCACATGAGGACCTTGAAGTCCACTTCAAAATGGCTCCAAGTGTTTTCTAAGAGTGAGTGGCTTCATCTGATGAGTTGCTAACGCTCAGCTCCTCTTTCAGTGTGCACGTGTTGCTCAGTATGCCGACTCCTCAGAGGTGAGTGCTGGATTTCCCGTGTCCTGGTATCCATGCATCCCTTTTGGGCATGGCTGCATTCCCCAGCCTGGCTTGCTCCTGATGCTCTTGCTCACTGGGTTTCCTAACATCAGGGGAACAAAGCAGGGGAAGGCCAGTCTGCGAGCAGGTTTGGGAGCTGTGTGTGTGAGCTGATGGCAAAAATTGCAATGCTTCACTGACCTGTGTTACCCAAGGTTGGGGACTGTTTCTCTGGAGAATAACTTCATTCATTTCTCTTCTAGAGGATGTGCCATGTCCTTGCTGTGCAGTGTAACTCCTCTGCCCTGTGTCCCCCCGTGCTGGTGTAAATCCAGAGAATGCAGCAAGAACAAACCCTGCTCAGTCCCAGCCCCATTTTGCACTGTTCCCTAAGGATTGGCACATTTCTCCATTAGTGGAGAGGACATTTGTGTTTGGGATGAGCTGGGTATGTAGGAAAGACCAGTAGCAGACCCTGGTATGAAAAAAGAGGTTTGAACACTCTCTCTGCTTCAGTCTCTGGCAGAACCATTTTTGAGAAATGTCCCCACTGTCCCCAGCATTTATTTACAAATGTCAGAGTGCAGTGAATGGTTTAGCTGCTGGTGGTCTTTTCAGTGCTGTGCCAGTTAGCTTGGTTGCTAAGAGCCCAGACATGTCACTTCTGCATTTTTTCCCAGTGGCAGATGAAAGGAGTGGGAGAACTCCAATTTGGGCATGCCAGAGGATGGGACTGCCAAGCAGCTTGTCTGGGGAGAAAAAAGAAATACAGACTGGCAGCATCTCATGATCGTGGAGGCAAAAGATCTTCATAACTCATTTTCTTCTCATCTCATGTGCTTTTTGTTTATTTTGCACACTAATCAACCTGGAGACAGAAGCACAGGGACTAAAGGATCCCAGTGCTGCAGCCACCTGTGCCTTCCCACAGCCCTGCACCTGGTGCCAGAGCCCTCTGCAGTGTTGGTGCTTGGAGGCTGATGGTTCCAGCCTGACACAGCCTCCTTGCACCCTGCCTGGGTGGCAAACCCACCCTCATACTTGATTTGTTACCCTCCCTTTTCTGGGTGAGTGTGCCACTGTGCAGGACAATGAAGCGTGTTTAAGGTGATTTCTGTTGAAACAACCATGAAATACTTTGTATTCAGAGGGCATTTTATTAGAACCCTTCTAATTTTAGCCTAAATCACTTCTATGGATTTTGCTTCAAAGTGTTACTTATAAAAAGAATCACTGGATCCTTACGCACTTAACAGTCATGAGTTAATCTTAGGAAAGTAATTTAATGATACTAAAACAGCAATCAGTCCAATATGTCTATGAATTGGACCCAAAGTAATTTCGATCTGGCTGAAATTGTGTGCCTTTCACATTGGCTTGTTTTACTATTCCTGCCACCCTCTCCAACATCATGCAGTCCCTTAGATCATGTCAGTAGGGATGTGCCTCTGTCATAGAGGGTTCATTCTGTCTCCACAGGCTGCCCTTTCTCTGTCTCCAAGGCAATAGATGCATTAATGCACTCTCAGACAGTGGCCTGCCATTAAAATGCTCCTTTGTAAGTGCATCTTTGGTAGCTTGGAGAGCTGACTACGTCATGTGAACGTTTTTCAATGCCACAAAAAGCTGGGGGAAGAAAGAATCTAATTTTGTTTAGCTAGGACTGAGTTGCCTTGAGCTATTGGCACTCGTCTTTCCTTGGTGCAAACTTTTGTGTAGCCAATTTCAGAGTCCCATCATTAACAGTTCTCTTTTCCAAAATGTTTATAATCTAAATGGGTGGATAGTCAAGCCTTACCTCAAGCAGGAATATTAAAGTCTGCTTTATAGCCTTGGTGCAGCCTTTTTGTCATGAGTAGTTTCCTTAATGTTCTTGCAGGTAAAACTCAATTACTTCACTGTCTGCCTCACAGAAACCTCCACAGCTCGTAGGAGAGCACAAGCTGGTGGAGCAAAAGTCTGAGCATTCTGCTCCCTAGATGATACCCTTAGAGAAGGTGTCATGAGGATGAGGCCTGCAGGTGCCATGGAGTGTGCATTTCTGCAGAGCCTGAAGGCCAGGCTGAGCACAGCCTGAGCCCCTGGGCTGGAGCTGTCCCTGTCAGCAGTGGTGGGCTACGTGCTGATGAGCTCCTCTGTTCTGGAGCAGGTCTGTCCCTGTCAGCAGTGGTGGGTTTGTGCTGAAGCTGTTGGCTTCTCAGGAGAGCTCTTTCCTGCACGGTTGGATCGCTCCCGCTGGCCTCAGGTTCCGCACATGACAAAGTGTTGATGCAATTCAGGACATTCATCCTCCCCTGCTCTGGGCAGCTTCACTAAAATACAAGCCTGTTTGACAGATGTACTCCAGCACATCTTTTTGATAGCTCCCATGCCAGCTCCTCTTGCTTTTGTTCAGGGCCAGGCCTTTGCTGGTGGAACTCCTTCCAGGTCTCTACCCGAGTTTCTGATTTATCTTCTTTGTGTTCTGTGGAAAGTCAGGCTGCAGCGTTCAGGAGCAACAGTACAATTATGTAAGAGCTCTTTCTCCCCTTCAGAGAGGACAAAGTGAAAATCTCCAGGGATATCTGTTTGTCTTTTGGCAGTGCCTGGCAAATGCTTAAATGCTGTTCAATATTAAACCATCTTGCTTGGGTCTGGCATTTAAGAAGTAACAAATATTATGTTTGGTGGTGTTCTCTCAACTAACATCTCATAGGTGCTGTTGCAAAGACCTGGGGCATGGTTGAGAGGGAGAAACCATTTTAATTCTTGCAGAGAATAAATATATCTATCATGAATTGAAGAATCAGCTGTATATCAGGAGAACTGGTGGGACTTCAAGTACTCAAGGGGGCATTTAATACTAAAATGCTGATCAGAAGCCTTAGGCAGTGTAAGAAATGTGCAGGGACGTTAGTGATGAATGGGTCTGGTTTGGATGTGCACTGCAGGGTTGTGCTCCATAAGGTGACAGATCGCACACAAGCAGCAGTGCAGCTCACCAAGGACCTCCGTGGGACATCCACTTAATTGTGTTTTAAACAAATCACCTTATTGGTCTATTAGCTGAAGCCAACCCCTTCTTTGTGGTGTGCTATGAACTGCACATGAGTTATTACAGTGGAAAGTGCTTTAAAAACACTAATTGACTTTGTGTCAAGGGGGCTGATTGTACATCTCTGAACTAATTCAGTTAAATGGTGTAAGTGGTTTTATTTTGGTTTTTAGCCAGTTTTGCTTCCAGCTCTCATTTGGGGATTTTTTTTTAACTTTACTGAACTTAAAGAAAAAACAATTTTCTGTTGCTCTAGGCATTTGGTTCCTTAAAATTTCCTTTTACTAAATACTGAAGCAAATTTTTACACGGCTGGTTTGCATCACTTTGCACTGGTACTTCTGAATGGCAATTTGTGATCTTCTGTTTTTGAGATTTAAAAATAGTTTCATATTTATTTTGGTTATTTCTGGGAAGAAAAAAATTTCACAGAAAATGAAAAAAAACAGTAGTTTTTATGTACATTTGCATTTTATCAGTAGAAAGTTAAAATATTAATTGTTTAATAAACTCCAGCTGAACGACAGATATGATAAAAGCAAGGATGAATATTTCTGTGTTCTGAAACAATGTTCCTCCCCCCTCTGCACCCAAATGTTTTCTCCTAACAGTTTATTCTTTCTTTTTCTCTATGTAAATATTATGGGACTCTGATGTAAGTGTTACAGATTGCATGAATTTTCCTCTGAGGTGTTTGGAATAGACTAGCACTTAACAACTCACTCATTTGTGGGATGTGTTTTCATTAACGGATGACTTTGTTGATGTGATTAGGCTTGTTTGCTTTGGTTGCTTTTGACTACAACTTTGGAAAGGATGTCTGCCTCTGGTGGCTCCTGGGCAGTGTGTGCTGGTGTAGTTTGCTGCTCCTAACTCCTTGATTTGGCACTGCTGGGGAAGCACAGGACTTGGGTCAATATCTTTTGGAAATGATGGTGAATTTATCTTTGTTGCAGGGGAAAGAAGCTGATGGCCATCGTATAATAAATACCTGTTCTCCTGTGCTTATTAAATGGTGTGCAAACGTCTTGATATGAATGATCCCCTGGAAAGGCTTAACTTTGGAGTGACTTTACCTTCCATTACAATAATACAATACCTCGCTCTTGGTTTGGGTAGTCTGTGATTGTGGTTTTCCCCATTGCTCCTGAGGAATTAAAGTGACAGGAGGAAGTATTCTGCCCAGCAAAATAAGGGGAGGTCCAATTTCTCTCAAAGTTGCCTGATTCCTGCTGTAACTGTATTCAAGTGTCCAGATTTTTCAGAGGATCAGTATCAAAGTCATTTGCTCACTTTTACTTAGAGTGGGCCAGGTCCTGACTTCCGTTGTACTCATGAAAATCCGCAGGAATTTACTACAGATTTGCACAGCAGCATGGACCAGAGTCTGGACCAAAGTGATTGCTGAAAAAAACAGCACACTACTGAATCCCAGATATTGCTGTAGAAAGAGTTTTGGATGTGAGATTTCTTAGCCTTGTTGAATCACAGAGGCCAAAGACTACAATGATCTGGCCCTCCTGGTCCATGCTGGGTTGTTCTCTGTGGTGCATTAACAGCTCAGATCCCAACTCTGCAGAGCACTCAAATGTCTACTAGAAATGTGCCCATTTTCAGGGCATCCCACACAATGTGTTGGCTGTATCAATTCCCTTGGGAGGAATTATGATAGTGTGTGATAGGAACTGGAATTAAGGGGTCCATTTTCTTAGACTCTTACAGTCAGATTCTGTCTTGCTTTAGTGGAGAGAGGAGTGTAATCTGGTCTGTGCACCAAAAAGGTGTTTGCAAGAGGCAGCAGCAGCTTTAGTCCTGGAACACCAGCCCATTTCCCATTTCTGCAGCAATTCAGCCCCTCCACACAAAGATGTGGAGCCAGAAATGGTGGAAACAGCTAAAACACAGTCTGCCCTGGGATGGGGAGTGAGAGTCTTCCACACAGAGTCAGGGCAAAGGTCTGGTGCACAGTCCGTGTTTTTACACAGCCACCCCCTGGCTGTGACAGTCCCTGGGGTTGTTGGCTGCTTCCCTGGAGCAGCACACACTGCTGACTCTGCTGCTCTGGGGACATCTGATAGTGACCCGAGTCCCCACAGCCTCAGATCATAAAGATGGCTCTTAGAAACACACAGGAGGTCACCCAAGGCCAAGTGCTGTCCTGAAAACGCACGCTTCAGCCCTGACAATGTGTTTGCTCCTCAGCCTTTATCTTCTCCAATAACAAACCTTGGTGTCCCAGAACCCTTTCATTCACTTTAAAGCTCCATCTCCTTTCTCACCAGTTCCTCACATGTGTGTTTGTTTTTCTGGTTAACCCCTTGCTTTACAATTTTACTCACTCTCTTGGTGTTAGAAAATCAGTTTTTTATCATGTCATCACCATATTCATAGAAAATAGCCCCCAACTTCAGAGCTGGGGCTCACACAGCAGCCATCCTTCGGAGACGAGTTCTCTGCCATCCCACAACAGCATAATGCCTCCACAAACGTGGAGCAAAGTCAGTCAGATCAGTACAAGGTTGGGTTGCTCACAATATCTATGTCCTTCCCAAGGCAGGAAGGGCAGGGAATCCTCCCTTCTTCTTCCAGGTCTTAAGGAAAGTCCCCTGTGTATTCAAGATCTGTTCTCATCAAGGGCCAGAAGAGTAGTGGAAAGGCCTGGGTTAGCCCATCTTCCTTTTAGCAGTTCAGTGAGGCTGAAGCAAAACTGGCTCCCATTTGGCTGGTTTTCAGTGTCCCACTCACAATGAGGTGGAGCAGGAAAGAAGAGGGTGTCAGCCTAACTTCCAGTGGACTTCACAGACCTCTCAGCTGCAGGGATCAAAGCAGTATGTGCCAGTTTGGAGGTTGAGCTCTCCTCTTGATCTTCATGGAAGCAGCTTCAGGACATGGATGTGATGCTTGGACTGATGGAGAGACCTGCAGAAGAGTCTGCAGGGGACTGCCTGCTCTGGAGGTGACATGGGTGGCAGAGCTCCCTCAGTATCTTTTTTGCCCAGCATCCTGTTTTAGAGAGAGAATAGTAATGAAGAAAGCAATGTATGCTGCAAAACCATGGGATTCACTGAAGCATTACCAGACTGACAATTCTTCTGTCTCCTCTTCCCGTGGAGCAGCTGCTTGTAGCAGAAAGGGAACAGGACACATGTACATGATCCTGTCTGCTCTCAGCAGCCTCAGCAGCCAGTGTCTCCTCATGCTGGTCACTGAACACCCTAACTATGGTTTTCTTACACCCTCCATCCTATCCCATTCAAAGTCCTTTTTCCATGGGGAAAGCCCCTTTCTGCTCACAGTGGCACATGGCTGGAGGTGTGTTGTTGGGCCACTGTGCAAACCTCAGTGAGGCCATTGAAAAGAGTCCTGACCCACTGCTACTAAACTTGACTAAATTTTGATTTGGCTTAGGAAAGAACAGCTTCCACATCCAAGAGGGTCTAAGCTAGGTTGCTTCCGGAGTAGTGCTTCTGGTTGCACTGCTTCCCAAGTGGAGGGATAAAATAGCAAGCCAAAACATTCCTGTAGTGTTCTGCCATGTGGTCTAGAGAACATTTAATTCTCCCCACAGTGCAGTTTTCACACTACAGTGCTATATAGAAGAAAAACATTTCAGTATTATCCCAGGCTTCTCTGCAATGTGACTATCAACACCTTCAGTACAGCTGGGGAAAAAGTCAACTTCCACCTCTTCCTGAAAACCTGCAGTGCTGTCTTCCAGCCTGCCCATGTGAATGGCGATAAAGGGGCATAAACACAGGGTCAGTGGGCAGAGATGGTGTGCACAGGCTGCTGTCTCGAGCAGCAGCTGCATCCTGTGGGCTGAGGGCAACTAGCTGCTGACTTTAATTTGGCACTGGAGAGAGCCCCAATGACCTACTCATGACTCGTGTTGCTGTAGCCAAATCATTTCCCCTCTGTCTGTTACCCAGCTGAAAGAGCTGTCGAAGAATTCAGTTCTTTGGGGCTTTAAGAATCAAAATGGATTAGTAAGTATTATATGTTTAAGAATCCTCTTTGGTTTCAGTGTTTAGGCTTTAGTCTTTGGTCCAGCAGACTCTTACAGTCAGGCTGGGACAAGAAGCACAGAGCATTATTTCTATGTATGTTCATGCAACAAGTAAAATATAGACCCAGTAATTCTCATTCATGCCACCTGAGCAGCAAATACTTCCACTCCTGACATGTTTTGGAATCAAAAAAGCTTTTTCAGTTAAACAGAGAAACCTCCAGCCCTGTTGGTAAGAAGCTGTGGACACGCAGGAAGCTTGGTTATGCTGAGATTCCTCTTCTGTACCTCTTGCTTTGGACTGGACATTAAAAACACTCTCTCATTTACTGTCTGTATTTAGGCAGCAAATGGATTGTGTTGTGTAACATGACCAGTCCCAAAAAGATTGTGCCGTAAGTTACAATGATAAGAACCACCAAGAAAGTGTTAGTGGTCTGTAGTTTTGGGGCAATAAACTGCCTTCAGATCCATCAGCAGAGCTAACCACATTTACTCCAGAATGACAGAAAAGAGACTTTTCCCTGCACTGGTCTTCCAGCAGCACATGCACTTGCTGAGGGTCCATTCAATGCCTGGTGAAGCTTTTTGTGAACTTCAGTGGATCCCAGACTGAGTGCTTGTCTTGACCACTTTCAGCTTCAAGTCTGTTAGTGCTGCTGTGTTTCCTATTTCTGCATCCCAGGCAGGTCTCTCTGTGCTCACCAGAAGGCTTCAGCACCCATTTGGAGCCTTCTAGAGGAAGCAGTAGATGCAGTAGCTATGGATGGAACCAGTAATTAAAGAAATCAGTTATTTTATTTATCTCTGAGCAAACAAACAAAAAAAAATCTAATGTCAAACTCCCAAACATCATAGGCTGTGAATGTAGTCTCAATTCTGTGTAAAATAATCAAAATAGTCTTTATAATGGCTTTGTAAAGAGGAGCCTTTTGAGTTCTAACCCCACAGCTACTATTATTAGAGTGTGATGTGTGTGACCCTTCTGTCTATTAATCCCTGGAAGGTGCATGGCTTTGCAGTGAGGTGACTGATTTGTGTGAATCAAACCATCACTGATTTCCTCATCCTGTGTCTTCATGTTTAGGCTGTAAATGGCTGTGTTAAATAGGTGAAGTAAGTGTGGACAATAGGTATGAGAAGCCACCTGAGACAAACTATGAAACAAAAGGCTCAGTGTTCTCAGATGATGAAGACAATGATTGTGCATCCATGAACAAAAGGCCCAAAAAGAAGGATCAACCCCTTGAGGTACTTCCATATTGTCAAGGCTCCTCCTTCTGTGACATTCCTTGAACCTTCAGCTGGAATCTTCAACCGAACAAACACCTCTCTTTGGTCTAAACTCACTAAATACACTTTAAGTTGCTTCATGTAAATGAAAGAACTAAAGGAAATGCACATCTCACTCTGTGGTTTGCCAAAAGCAAATTTAGCAACATTTTGTTATGGAGGAAATAAAACCTCAGTGGGAGATGCTGTAGGCAAAGACTCCTGGCAGATCTGGGCAGGGTGGATGGAGCCACAGCCACCAGCTGAGATCATCACTTGTGGGAAGCTGGTTTGTTCCCTCCTTCCCTTGGCTCAGTGTGACAGAGCAGAGCGGTGTGGGTTGGTTGGCAGGTGCAATCCCTTCTGCTGGGTTGTCCTACCTGTGTACTTTCACCGAAGCCTGGGCTGCTCTGTTCCAGCCATGGAAAGGTGCAGCCTCTCTGGCTACTCCCAGAGCTGTCCAGTGGCCTCCCAAAGGGCTGTTCATTCCCAGTTTAAGTCTTTGCTGTGCAGTTAATGACAGCTTTGCTTTAAGAGCCACGTGGCTTCCCAAAGAGCAGCCTTCTCCCAGGCTGCAGGAGGTATTGCTCTAGTTGTCTGGCTGTGTCCCTGGGCTCTTGGTTTACAGATAGTTACTCCAAGCCAGCAGCTATGGAGTCAGGTGTGGTGTGGGATCCATTACTGCTGTGCATAGCAGCTTTGCTCCTCAGCTCTGCTCCACATGTGCCTTTGTGGGCACGGCCATCCCATCCAGACCTGTTGTGCTGTTGGGGATTCACTGTGGGGACCTGTGGTAAGATTTCAGGCTTGGAAGATGGGGTGAAGTGTTCGATTAGTCCCATCTCATTGAGAAACTACTTTGGTTTATGGTCAAGTTAGAAAAAATGGAGATTTAGATGGAGTCTAAACAAAACCTCACCATGCCGCAGTCCCTTGTCTATATGAATATTTATACCTTGCTGCATCACAGGAATGCAGAAACATGGCATGGTCTTGTGTTTGACAGTCCTACTAAACAGAAATGACAAAGCTCTCCCTTTGGTCCTGACAGGCCCTTACAGGTAAATAGGTTGATGCTGTTAAAGAAAACAAGGCTTTGGGTATTTAGGTAAATGGAGTAGAAGAGCCTTCCACACCTTGCAGTGTTACTTGATGCTGTGACAGGGCTCCACACTGAGAATCCATGCTCTGTTACAATATCTGATAACCCATTCTTGTGAAGCTCACAAGGCACAAAGCCACACCATAACTCTTCTGAGAGAAGTAGGCACTGCTTTTTCTTTCATTTGTTTGCTAGCCTAACTGCTGTCTGAGTTGGAGAACAGGGTTAACCACAGGAAACCAAGTTCGTGGAGTTGATCTGCCTCCTCCTGGGCATTCAGGGCTCCTTGGAAAAGCTCTGCATCAGCTGACTACAAGGCAGAATTCCAAGAGCTGGTTTCTAAAATCATTTCAATGGATTGTGTATGGCCTCTTTTCCAAGCAAGAGGCTGATTTTTAAGAGTTCTACCGCATTAGAATTACAGGCCCAGTGTGTTTCACCTTGGGGACCCCTTCAGCTTTGTAATGCCCTCTGAGGAGCTGCAGATGGGTTGGACAGTGCAGGATGGGCTGGGAGATACCAGAGCTGGCTCCCTGCCACCACTTTGATGTCTTGATCCGTGAGCTGCTGTAGATGGCACCACTTTGTTCTGTCTCTTTCAACTGTTGTGTTATTAGCAATCTTTAGCCACACCTCTATGCAAGCACCAGAGGGGAAGGTGTTGGTGCAAGCTGTGTATACAACGTATACAATCTTCTTTAAGAGATTAGTCTTCAGCTGGTCATTCATTAATGATTTTTAGGGCCAAAATCTGCTCCTCCATTACTTCATGCCTGGAATGGGATCCTTGTCACAGAGGTCCCATAAAGATGGGTGAGTTGTAAGGAAGAAAAAAACGTTTCCTATTATGCCACTGAACTTTTGTCTTGCTTTTCTGCAGGCACCGCCTAGGACCCTTAGACCTCGCTTCAGGAAGAAAAGTACCTCGTCCTCTGCCACTGAAACAATGTGAGTGCAATGAGCCAATAGCACCAAGATCCACAGAATGTCTCTCTTCTGCCTTAAAGAGCTACTCGTTCATAACATAGGAAACAGCAGTGGGATGGATGTGCTTTGATGTGCAGCACTGTAGACATGGCCTTTCTCCTTCCTCTCTCCGCATCCTTCTGTGACACACTGCTGTGTTTGTCCCTGACGTGGGTTGGACAGTCTGGCAGGCACCTGCAGTGAGGGGTCCTGGTTTGGTTTGCAGAGTGTGCACCCACCCACACTGTACATTTACAGTTTCATTTGTGTCTGCATAGCTCTTGCTCTGTGAATGCCCAGCAGAAACAACAATAATCAGTTACTCATGATGCTACATTGACAGTGTATTTATTTATGGCTTTATCATTGATGAAGTGGATTTGCAGAACCCATGGATTTCTCTTTCCTCCCTTCCTCCTCAAGACTGTGAATGATGTAACAAATGTCAAAGTACTCAGAGTGTACAAAATGTCCAAGATGTGTTAGCAAAAGCTGAGTGCAACTGCGTTTCTCTTTCTGCAAGTAATCACATATTCTGAGAAAATCATTGTGCTAAACCCACAGAGACAGAACCACTTACAGAGGATGAGGAAGAGACGTGCAAGAGAAAATAAATGGTTTCAACGATGTAATGAAGGAGAAGTCCTAATTTTGATCAGCTGAGCCAGGAGAGTATTTTGTGGAACATGATGGGTAGAAGAACTAAATCCCACCATTTGTGGCCAAAGTTCTACTGCAAGTTTTAAAGTGTGAGCAAGCCAGGCTTGAGCAAGCTGCAGCAACAGAAGTTAGAATCACTTTAGAGATGCATTTCCAGGGGAAAATATGCCTTTATTCCCTGCTGCAACAGTGCCAGTCCCAGCACTCTGCTCTCCTACTGAGGGGCTGCTGTTCTGCTTGCATGAGCAGAGGAGAGTGCTGGGTCTGATCTGCTTTTTGAAGCCTGGAGTTTCTCCTGTAGCATGGAGTTTGGTTAGAAACACAAGAACCAGATGGAGTGGTGTATTTATATCCATATATAAATTACAAATATAAGAGAAGAGGAAGACACGGTAGGGTTTGTGTATTTGTGCTTCAAGTTGGTGTCTCTTGTAAGTGTTGAGCATGTGAGATTCACACATAAGTTAATTACGTGACCCTTTGTGTTTGCTCTTGGACCTGTCACATAGACTAGAAAAGCATTTAGCATTATGTAGGATGTGCCATCACCAGTGGATCAGCACAGGGGCTCGATGGTGATCACTGTTCATCTGGCACAGGTGCAGCAGCCCAGCTGGAGTGTGCCAGGCTTGGATATAACTCTGAAGTGGCCTTTGAAACCTGTTCTCTGCTGGGTGTGCATCCATATCCCAGCTGCCCATCTGTTGGATCCCTGAGGTCACCCCCACAGCTTCCTACAAGTGTGGGGAAGAAAGAAATAAATTATGCACACAGAGAAATGTTTATCTGACCTGGCTAGGAAATGGAAAAAGCAAGCAGGTATTTCCTGTGTCTGCCACAGTATTTGGCCTCATTACCTGAGAGTTTTATTTCCTTTACATGTGCTGATTCAGTCATATTTTGCAAATTTTGAAAAATTCTTCAGAAAGTAAATTGAAAAAAAAACCCTGAACAAACCTGTCTAAAGAGCAGTTACAGAAGAGTTGGTCCCTGGAAGATACTCAGCAAAAGCTTTGAGAAGCTAAGCTTACGTATTTTACTTCTAAGCAGCTTTAGAGTTTATTTGATTTCTTTTAGCTGATATAAAAAAGAAATAGAAAACTGCCTGCACTGTTAGCAGAAAATAAAATCCTGTTGCAAGCAAGCCATGTTTCCCTGCTATGCAATGGGCTGCTGTAAGATAAAAAAGAAGCTGACAAGTTTGCACTCAATTATGCCAAATAACCCCAACAACATAGAGCTGCATAACATCTGACAAGTTCTAATCTCAGACACGCTGTATTAACATTGATTCTCACTAAAACTATTTAATGTGCGTCTAATCTGCTGTTTTACTGTAAACTTGACTGTTTAGCATTTCTTAAGTGCTGAGGTGAAATGTTGACAAGGGAGTTGCCTTATATCTCTCAAAACATTCACTGTATAAATGAGAAAAATAAACCTTTTCATATCTCTGGAAAAAAAAAATGTATTAATTTATCAACGGAGGTGTATATTTGTGTATAGATAGACAGACATGTGAATGCCTGACCATGTGCACTTGTGCTCCTTGTGCTGCAATGTTCTGTACAGACGAGAACAGCCACTTGGTTTGATTCCTCACCTTCCTCGCACAGGTTGTTTACAGGGGCTGCCCAAAGTCTGTCAGTTCAGCGTTATGGCTATTGTGTGTTCATTCAGGATAAAGACCACCCGTGAAGTCTTTTGTTCCACCTTTTCTCTGGAGCCTCTGCCAAGGAGCAAGCCTAGTTCGGTGAGTCGCCTTCCTGTACTGCTGCTGACCCCTCCTGGCAAACCAGGGTGTGCAGGACCTGGGACAGGAGAGGAGGCAGGGATGGATGGATGGATGGATGGATGGATGGATGGATGGATGGATGGATGGATGGATGGATGGATGGATGGATGGATGGATGGATGGATGGATGGATGGATGGATGGATGCTTTCTAGGCATGTGTTGGGAAGGAGCAGTTCTCAGCTCCCTTCCAGTTGCAGCTCTGAGTGTGCAGGCTGGCTGAGTACTTCCAGATGTCCCCTCCTAAAATCAAGTAATCTTTCAGCTGATGGTTTAAAATAGCAGATCAGGCTTAGTTAACAAAGCCCAGTTTTGGGGCCTTTCAGGCAGTTGGCCCCTACTGTCAGTCTGGTAGGGCAGGCAGGCACTTCCTGATGTCTCAGAGAGAGATGGGAGAGTGAAATCCTGAATGGAACAGGCCAGCCCTAGGAAACAGCCTTTATCCAGCTCAAGGCTCCAGTGAAACATGCATTATTTTAAGCATGTAAAATTGAGACCGAGGGGAAGGAAAGTGCAGCTGGAGATGGTCTGTGGTAAACAGGCCTGCAAATTACCTCCCCAATTTACCATAAACTCACTCAGTTATGAAGCTTGGAGCAGCCCAGTGTAGCTCTGTGTCTCCTCTCCTGCTGCAGGGGTCAGCGTCAGTGCAGCTCCAGCAGTTGCCAACTGCTGAACCAGAATCACATCCAATATAAGACAGACTTCACTGTATCCCTGTCACCTGGAGTGAATCATTAACCTAAACTGTAGAAGTGCAAACCCAGCACAGAAGGAAAGAGAATTGGGCAATTTAATCCTGCTAGGAGGGAGAAAGCTGCTTGAAGAGGGACAATGCTCCTCCTGAAAACAACCTGCTGCCTCTGCCTGCTGGCGAGTCCTCGTGTCGTGATGAACCCTTGTGCTCCTTATCCACAGGCTCCTTTTTGCTGTTAGTTTCAGGTACCTGTTTTGCATCCAGCACCATATTTGAACTAGCAGAGAACACGTTGGGATTTGCGTTTAGACAAACTATTTAAGGCTCATAATTGTGCACTTGGTGTGATTTCTTTCCTGTGATGGGTAGAAAAGGTCTGTGATACAATGGTACACTTGATGCCTCACAAGGACAGCCATTACAACAGTATTCCAAAGGTTGATGTTTTGCTGGTTTTGTTATACTGCTTGATATACATCTTGAATAAAGTCTTAATCTTTTCTTTATTAAAAAAAAACAAAAACAAAAAACAAACATATTTAGTCTGTTCAATGTATCTGGCAGGCCAGAATAATCACTTTGATTGCTGTATTATTTTTATCTGAATTCTGGCTGACTGTATATAGATGTATTCACTAAGTGCTGCATGTCCTTCAGAACTTTCTGTATCATGAACTGGAAAAAGAACAAAATACAGCTACTGAACACTCTGAGTAACTAGTGAATTCATTGCAATGCTACAGCCCTGTACAGCAAACCACCTCTGCTATACAGGCAGCTCTGGGGCTGATATGCAGGGACTGTCTGCTCAAAAGTGGGTTATCAGGGAATGCTTTAAAGCACTGCTTTCATACACCTGCTGGAATATCAGCCTTGTAGAGAAAGCATCTGATACAACCCTTAAAAAACCAGGGTCAAGTTGCTGTGCACACTCCGAAGAGACTCCATTATAAACCCTTGGGTTTGTTCCATCTACATGTGACCAGGAATGTGCAGTGTGAGGTGCAGTTAGGCTTAAACAAGAAACAAGAAATTACTCATCTGCTTAAGGATGTGCAGAACACAAAGAATAGATTCTACTACTAGAAAACCAACAGAAGACACAAAATGTGACTCCTGTAATGAAACCTGGTGGCCAATACATTTTAAGATCTGTTATAAACACTGCACGTAGCCATTAAACTGGCTTTGTTTCCATATGCTTTCTAGCATGGACACATGGCAACAGTGTGTTATTGTGACAGGCAACAATGCTGAGATGAACCCTGCTCTCCTTTCTCCTCTTCCCCTGAAAACTCCATTCAGTGAGCCATCAATAAGTATGGATACAGCAAAATGGGTCCTGGAGTTATTTAAACATATTTCTTTTTAAAAAATAAGATTAACTATGTTGAATTGTTCACTTTAGTGCTGTTTAGAGTATATTCCTCCACGTCAGACAGTCACAGGAAACCACAAGACATCAGAATGTGTAGGTGACCAGCCTGACCTCTGCTAAAACACAAACTGCAAATGAAGATAATCTTGAGTATTCCTTTATTTTGGGCATTGATTCCCATAATTCTGCTCAAATGATATGCACATGTTTATTTTGAAAAAGCACAGGCTTTTCAAAATACAGATTTATGTTCCAAATTTCAAACAATGTCACATGCCCCTTTCCTAGAGATGTGCAAAACCAAGATTTCTACACACGAAGATTGGTGCGGTCATGGTACTTCTGGTAGGGGTCATCAATGTACCAGTTCCTCCTTTTCCAGAAGGAAGTGGTCATTTTATCCAGGAGTTTACACTGTGTCCTCGTGCACAACACAAACTCCCTCAAACGCTTCTTCTGGGCAGCTGACTTCTTCCACAGTTTCTTCTTATAACCAGACTGTCAGGAGAAAACATAAACACAAAAACCCCCATTTCTTTTAGCAGGTCACTGCAAATACACACCCAACCACACTGCTCAGCAAGCCTGGATAAATCCCCCACTCTCAGGAAAATGGGAGTCTCTCTACAGAGCTTTTTTTAATTTCACACTGCCCTTCAAGGGAAGGAAAACAATTACACTTTACACTGACTATAAAAAACAGGCTCTCTTTATCCAAAAAATCTCACCTTTCTCCTAACCCAGAGGCCATTGTGCAGCCGAAGGAACCTTTTGACCACAGATTTCACACTTTTCCTCTTTCCTTTCCGTAAGCTGCAGTAGGTGAGGGTCCTTGCTGGCTGCTGCAGTAAACTTGGAAGTAGAGGAGTGACACTAAAAAAAAACCAAACCAACCCCAAAACAGGGAGGAAAATAGAATGGTAATGAAACACCTTTTTCTAAAAGTAATCATTGCCTTTATCACACATAGAGAGATCAGAAGGGCTGTGGCTTGTTTGAAGGGTGATGAGGACTCCTCTAACATTACAGCACAGCACCTAATGAGTGTAGAATACCAGCCCTATCAGGGCTCGACTTCTGTCATAATTCAGCTCAAAGTTATTCCACACAGAGCACCTTTTTTTTTAAATCTACTAAAAGCAGTCAAACACTCAGAAGTCAATATTCAGCTGTTACTTGGATTGAGAAATTATTTTTAGAATATTAATCATGAAATAGTTTGAATTGGAAAGGACCTCATAAATCATTTAGTCCAACACCCTTCACTGGCAAGAGAAACAGTAGTGATGACAAGACTAATTGTAAAACATGGCTGCAAAGAACATCCTAATTTACCTCCTGCTTCAAGCATTAATGGTGATGGAAGTGGGAGGCTTGGGGCTAACACAGACTCATGCAGAGTGCAAAGGTGCCCAAGTGTGTCAGACTGAGGTTTATATATTACACATCTGAGACTGAGGTTTATATATTATATGTCTGTGTGTATATATATAGTATGTATGCATGCACGTATTTTATACATATATGGGGGTTGGGGCGAGTCTCTTCTCCCAAGAAACAAACAACAGGACAAGGTAAAATGGCCCCAAGTTTTTCCAGGGCAGGATTAGATTTACTCTAGTGAAAACTTTCTTCACAGAAGGGGTTGTAGGGCACTGCCACTGGCACTGCCACTTGCAGTCACCATCCCTGGAGGGATGTTGGACTTGGGCAGATGTGGCACTTAGGTTTAGTGGCAGTCTTGGCAGTGCTGGGTTAAGGGTTGGACTTGATGATCTTACAGGTCTTTTCCAACTTAAATGTTCTATGATACTCATATATATATGAGGAAGTTTCGATATACATACATACTATAAATAATACTACAAATTATTATATGAAGTATAGACTATATTGAAAAGAATATAAAATTAATACACATTATACTATATTAATGTATTATGGATAATGTATATATGAGACAAAAATTTATATAATATAATATTACATATTATATGACCTGCAACATAATATAAAAACATATAAAATTATATATTTAAATATATTTATTGACGTAATTTTGAAAATACTATAAATTTGAAATTACTTATATAAATTATGCTATTAAATATATATATAAATTATGC